>CM060862.1:7057224-7423133 GCA_030737845.1 Acorus calamus | reverse complement strand
CATTAAATAAACTTATGTTTTTTATATGATATGAAAAAGTCTTGTATAAATGAATTAAACTCGGTTCATGTAAGGACTAAAATAAATTGAAACAATCAATACATTAAATCGAGCAATCAATGAATCTGATTAAAACATTCATGAATTATTTTTAATTTCTGTGTGAGTTCTTTTGTTACCTCAACATTTGAATCAGTTTAAACCATTCACATAAGTACTCACACATGAGGTATCATGTGTGAGTTCTTTTGTTACCTCATGTGTGAGTTCTTTTGTTAATGTGATCAGTATTCACTTTTAACATTAAATTTGATAACAATATTGTCATTGAACAATAACACCATTGTGTTGAATTCTTTTTAAAGCATAATATTGTTAGATGGAGAAACTACAGAAGCAAGAAAACATAAATAAATTCCCCATATTAAACCATTTCGAAACCTGAAAATTAAACAAACGCACAAACATCATTATTTGATTATTCACATAATGGCTTGATCAAATGAACTTTTACTTATCCAATCTCAAAAAAATAATAAATAGATAACTAAAATCAAAACTCCATCTAAACAAACAGATTGAATTGTCAAAAAAAAAAAAAAGGTATTGTTGTCCAATAAGTGAAGAAAATGATTTTTTTTTATATAGGAGAGGCCCTTGTGGCTGACCTTATGGTTAAACTGGGAAGACTACCTTCATCTGTTTGTTCTCACATGAAAAATTCTTTCAAAGTTGCCAACAAACAGGTGGATAAGTCAGCATCAAGACTCGAATTCAAGACATACCCTTAAGCCTTAACACAAGTAAACCCTGAACCGTTATACTATGACTATTAGAGACTTTAATATTTATTCAAAACTTAAAGTCATGTTATATAGTCATATATTATATGTATCTTAAAATATTGGACATTTTATTTGAGTTAATTGGATCCAGGGCTAAGCTTATGGCTGACTATTATTTTCTTGATTTGCTTTGAATGAGGGGTTGTTTTTATCTTAATAAAGTTATACATACTTGTTTGCAATTTTGTATACTGCTGATACTGTATGTTTCGATTATTTAAAGATATTTATTTACAAAATAATATATATATATATATATATATATATATATATATATATATATATATTAAAGAAGAAAAAAGTGGATCTGCACTGTATATAAAATTCACATATCACACGCAACAAGTTCATCAGACCAGACTCCATCCTGACATAGATAATGTCAAAGACAATTTTGTGTGTAGTTTTTTTTAAAGTTTAAAAGTGTATGTTTCATGCAATGACTCAATATTTATTAAAAATGAAATATTTATCTCAATTAATTGCACACACTTGTTAAATGAAAAGATAACAAAAAACACATATTTAGTCTAAAAAAGCACTTAGTAGCAAAATTAAATTACACATGCAATTGCATAAATTGCGTGTGACAAAGCACTTTTAATGTACTCAAGTAGTAGAATAAAATGTCCAAATATAAAGATGAAACAAAAACACCCACAAACACATAAGAAATGAAGACTTTTTCACCAACAAAAGAAGAGAAGGGTCTTTGTTCTTTGTTTCCTTATCCTTGCTTTTCCTGTATTGAGTAATTCCATCCACTAATTCAGCTTCAGATCTGATAAAGTCTACAATCTACATTTCCAATAATAATACAATTCATGGAAAGTGAGATGTGTACTATAGGTGAGTGTTCAAGGGCATGGTATGATTTCTAGACTCATCTTCCAATCCTTTCATTTGTTGAAGAAGTGGACAACTGAGACAGCCATATTCCCTCCACCACCCTCTCCTTTATGTAGTGGTGGAGTCTAGCTGATTATTGCGGGTCAGACTATTGGATGTCATGTGGGTCAGATCTTGGTAAATCCACCCACCTAAGATAAAAAAACAAAGCTAAAGATACATAGGAATTAAAATTGACTTGAACCAATTTTAAAAATAATACTTATATCAGAAGTAATGGAAGAACATGTCATCTTAAGATGAGTTCAAAATGAAACTTGAGTGAATAAATTAGTTTTTTTTTTTATTAACTGGTGGAGAGAGTTTTTCTACTCATGGAAATTCTGAATGAAAGGGAAAGGCTTGAAAAACTATATCTGACTTTTTTTTTTTTTTGAAGATAGGTGCGCGTTAACCGGCTAATCAAAATTGATATGATTTCTTGTTTATTTACCTATCAAATAACCAAACACAAATTATGAAAATTAAGCTATTCTTATTTACATTCCAATTCATTAATTATGCCTTTTCAACCTCTTTTGTTTTTTTACCCAAAACCAACTGAGGGGGGCAGGTGATTTGGAATTCACTTTCACTGGTTACAATTTGGAGATACTGATTTTCTTTTTCAACCATGGTTGAGCTTCCATTATTGCAAATGATATTAGTCACACCTATTGGTGAGGAATGAGAAAGCCATTTCTCTGCTATAAGCATTTGATTAATCAATATATATTTTTGACTTTTAGGTAGATAATTAACTACTCATGGAAATTGTTATTAATGATGGTTGATGATTAGAGTAGTCAAAGACATTATAGATGTTGTGTAACCAAGTGGGATTGTTTGGAAGACAAGTGGGTCATTGATAAGTTTAAGATTGATAATGACTTCTTCATAGTCATTATATATATACTCTTCTCTTTTTTATTCTATTTAGATTTTGGTTTTTGATTGGGTGAGCTAACATCATTGACATTGTGTCAAAAATCAGTCAACATCACATATGAGTTGTGGATGTAAATTGTGAGCCTCAACCAAACAACAAAAGACTGACAAAATCTCGTTGGATGTTAGACTTGAATGAATAAACAGAAAAAGATTTTAAAAATGTACGTTTTTATTTAACTAATTAGAAAATCACAAGATCAAAAACTGATAAAA
Source organism: Acorus calamus (assembly GCA_030737845.1). NCBI lineage: Eukaryota > Viridiplantae > Streptophyta > Magnoliopsida > Acorales > Acoraceae > Acorus > Acorus calamus. Next base: position 7,420,236 of record CM060862.1, on the reverse strand, counting down.
CTATGATATGACGGTGGAAGTTAAAAAAAAAAAGGGAACATCCATATAACCCCTTGTAAACGGCTCAAAAGCCATATAACCCTTTGATTTTTTCTGAAATTCCCATGACCCTCTGAAAACACCTATGTAAATCCAAATAGCCCCTGAGTTAAATTTTTATTGACAGATAGTAAATTTTTGTTAATATTCTGTATGGTAAAAATACAAAAATAAATCATCTGTAATTACCCCTTCAGATAATGTTTTATAATCTATTCAGATGGGTAAAATCTTTATTTAGATATGATTTTTCACATTTTTAACATATCATAGGGGTTTTTGGTATACTATATTTTCAACTAAGGCTAACCAAACAGAATATTCGTAGAATATTCCTCATCTGTCAACGAAAGTTCAACTTAGGGGGTTTTATGAATTAGGAAAATTCAGGGGGTTATATAGATTTTGGGCAGTTTACTGGGATTATTTGAATTTTTCCCTAAAAATAAAAGAATCATTGAATGTGAGGAGGAGTAACATTTTTAAATATTGATTTTATTCATATAATAAATAGATTACATTGATGATACTTATAAAACAAAATAACCTAAGTTTAGATAGTCCCAAATCTTTACAAAATCATATTGAGTTGGTGGAGTGTCCATTGTCATTTCCTTGGCCCTTTGGGTGACAATAGAATAAGAGTGAGTTATCTTCCCACAATCAATACTCTTAATTTTTTTCAATCAATTTATATGTGATATAATATATCATGTTATATATACATAATTTATATAATAAAAATTTAATAATAATTAAATACATCATTTGTAAAATTTATTTTGAAAGTACACATATATGTTACAATTAAAAATGATTTTTTTTTGCATATATGACCAGTGTTTTAAATATCGATATAATCGATATATCGATTAGGGGTCCAATCGATATATCGATCGATTGACCAAATTTATCTAAATTTATCTAATATATACGTATTTATAATTGCTAATAATATATACACATTGAAAAAATAATATAATATTAACTGTTATAAATAAAAAAAAATAAAAATAAAAATAAAAAATATAAATTGTTATTGCGCTCTACCCTAACTTAACCTAACCTACACTAACTACAAATGTGTCACATGATCACACATCACCCGTTTAAAAAGTTCCGCCACTACTTCGGACTGGAGCGGTCTCGTCTCCAGAAAAAACAACAAGATGCAACTGTTTATATTTTAATATATACGTATTTATAATTGCTAATAATACATACACATTGAAAACATAATACAATATAAACTGTTATAAATAAAAAAAAATATATAAAATATAAACTGTTATTGCGGTCTACCCTAACTTAACATAACCTACACTAACACAAATGGACACATCACCCGGATTTGGATATATTATATATCGCTGACGTTTTGCTGACGTCAGCGGGTTTTTTCGATAAAATCTCGCGAACTCACCGATTTATCGCGTTTTCGTCGGAAAAACCGATATATCGATTGATATATCGATAAATCGATCACGATTTAAAACATTGTATATGACCAACGTTATATTGTAAAAATACCCCATTTAAAACTCTAAAACTAACAATATCACTCGAATAGATAAAAAAAAAGGACGTTCATGTGCAATTTAAACCTTTTGAATGGTATTATTGAAAATAAAAAATCATCAAGGATATTTTACTAAAATATGATTTTTAGGGGTATATATATACAAAAAAATCATTAAGATCTAATGGATATGAATGATTTTATTTAATTTATATATAGCAAAAAAAATCAATAATTAAATTTTTTTTTCTAAAATTATTTAAAAATTCACAATTTTTCAAGTATAACTCCAATTGGGGTGATTAATGGGTCATTTGAAAGAGCTTTTCCATATATATTATATACTTAGACTATGAGATAAAATTTTCCCAAAAATGACTATTTTATGATAAAAATGAGTAAAACATTGAAACTCATATTTGACTAAAAATTAGTTATTTATCACATATATTCCACCATTATCTAGCTCAATCTAATACAAAATAATAATAAAAAATTGTGATGATGTGGCACTATCACAGCCATTCATTCAATATATCTTAAAAAAAATTATTAGTATGACAAATGTAATATATCTTAAATTTTTTTATCTATGACAAAGGTAGGAAGAAAGTTTAAAACACTTTTGCTTAGACCTTGTTTGGATATGAGGTTAAATAGGTTCCGCATTTAAAAAGCTATAGATTCCCAAATTCAAATCCACACACATTTTCAGCTTTTAGCTTTTTAAACCATCGTCTTCTTTTTTAAGTAAAAAAATCTTGAAATCTAATAAAACGTTATTTTTCAAAAGCTGAGTTTGAAACATAAGATTTTAAGAATCTTAGCATTTCAATCTCACATTCAAACACCGCCTTAGTGATATAGATATATATGAATATATATGGGATATAAATCACACGTAATTTAATTGACATCCTTCAATTTGTTAGGATTAGCAACCAAAATTAATACCCTCTATATTCAAATTTACTCAATCAATAAAGGTATATAGGTCATAAAATATATACAATAAAGGACTGATTATCTAGAATATATGAGGATCAATGATGATCCCTACAATTAGGGATTACATTTGTATTAGTTGTGTACTTTAAAAAATTGATATATCACATATTCCTAATATTTTGAGTGCCCTATAATTAATTACAAGTAATAATATATTTTAAGATGTAATGTAAAATCATTAAAAAATATTTCAAAAAAATATTATAAAATGATTATGAATAAGCTATAATTAAAAAATAAACCATTATATTTTCAAATTGGATGAGATTTGGTGGATTTGGATATGATGTACCATTGAAAATATACTAAAAATATATTATAAAATGATTATAGGTAAGTTTATTTTTAGAATTAAATGAGATTTGATGGATTTGGATATGATGTTATTCTATTTAAAATCTACATATTTTCCATCATCATCTCAATCTCAATCTAATAAAAATAATACTAACAAAAAAAATGATGATGTGGCATGATCACTACCATTCATTCAATATATCTTTACATATATTTTTATTTTTATTTGTTATTTTATTAGTGGATTGTAGGGATATGGATGCAGTTCATTTATTTTATTCTGTTATATATGTATATTTTTATTAAAAAATCATTTAGGTTAAACGGTTTGAACATCAGATTATTTTATTTTATTTTGTTGGTGGGTTTTTTTTAGAGATTTATTAATATATTATATTATTTTTATTTTATTTACGCAACACAATATGTGTGGCTGAAGATTAGTTTGTTCATCATGGATATTGAGATAAGGGTGCTGCTACCTAGGCCTCACAAATTAAGCCCCATTTGGGAGCCTCAATAGGTGGCACTCTTCTATTGGTTTCCTATTTGACTTTTTCTAACTATCAAAATGACAATGACAAGACTACCCTTATTATAATTTTAAAAAGGGTTAAAGACATCTAAGTCCCTACAAACATAAGAAAACCCATATAAGTCCCTGCTAAAGTTGGGACAGACGTACGAGTCCCTGAAAACTCACAAAAACCCAAATATCATCCCTGAGTTAAATTTCCATCCAAACTTAACGGAATATTCTCAGAATATTCCATCACATATAATTGTATAGACATTGAAGTCCCTATAAACAGTCATAAAGACAAATCAATCCCTACAAAAGACAAAATTGCCCTTAAAGACTTTTACATTTAATTGGATAGACATTACAGTCCTTATAAACAGTCGTAAAGACAAATTGGTCCCTGTAAAAGACAAAAATACCCCTGAAGTATTTTTATATTTAATTGTGTAGACATTATAGTCCTTATAAACAGTCGTAAAGACAATTTGATCTTTGTAAAAGACAAAATTGCCTCTGAATAATTTTTAAATTTAATTGTGTAGATATTATAGTTCTTACAAACAGTTGTAAAGATAAATAAGTCCCTATAAGAGAAAAAAATGCCCCTGAATGATTTGTCTTTGCAACTGTTTGTAAAGACTGTAATATCTACACAATTAAATTTAAAAATCATTTAGGGGCATTTTTGTCTTTTATAGGGACTAATTTGTCTTTACAACTGTTTGTAAGAACTATAATATCTACACAATTAAATTTAAAAATCATTCAGGGGCATTTTTGTCTTTTACAGAGATCAAATTGTCTTTACGACTGTTTATAAGGACTATAATGTCTACACAATTAAATTTAAAAATCCTTCAGGGGCATTTTTGTCTTTTACAGGGACCAATTTGTCTTCACGACTGTTTATAAGGACTGTAATGTCTATCCAATTAAATGTAAAAGTCTTTAAGGGCAATTTTGTCTTTTGTAGGGACTGATTTGTCTTTATGACTGTTTATAGGGACTTCAATGTCTATACAATTATATGTGATGGAATATTCTAGGAATATTCCGTTAAGTTTGGATAGAAATTTAACTCAAGGATGATATTTGAGTTTTTGTGAGTTTTCAGGGACTCGTACGTCTGTCCCAACTTTAGCAGGGACTTATATGGGTTTTCCTATGTTTGTAGGGACTTAGATGTCTTTAACCCTTTTAAAAATAAATTCTAACTAACTAATATTCAAATTGAAATTTTAGGGTTTTGATTTCGGTGAAACCATATAAACGAAAAATGACAGATTTCTTCCCATAAAAATAGAATTGGAATTCAAATTTAAATACATGTTTATCTAGATTTGAGTTAACAAATACCTTTAAAAAATGGGCTGGAATTCAAATTCAGATATAGATGTATCTGGATTTGAATTAACAAATATCTTAAAAAAATGGCTGGAATTAAAATTTAGATACATGTGTCTCTGGATTTTAATTAACAAATACATTCGAAAAATGGGGTGAAATTCAAATTTAAATACAGGTGTATCTGGATTTGAATTAACAAATACCTTCAAAGAATGGGTTAGGATTCAAATTCAGATACAGGTGTACCTAGATTTGAATTAACAAATACCTTCAAAGAATGAGTTGTGATTCAAATCCAGATACAAGTGTATCTAGATTTGAATTAACAAATACTTTCAAAGAATGAGCTGGGATTCAGATTCAGATACAGGTGTATTTGGATTTGAATTAACAAATACATTCAAACAATGGGCTGGAATTCAAATTCAGATACAAGTGTATCTGACTTTGAATTAACAAATACCTTAAAAAAAGGGTTGGAATTCAAATTCAGATACAGTTTTATCTGGATCTGAATTAATAGATACAGATTCAAGAAACTGAATGGATCATCAATGTTTGCTCCACGAACCGAACACAAGATAAAAAAGGCTGCAATCGAAATCAAAATCAAAATCATCACAAAACTGCAATCGCAAAACTACAATCGAATTGAATTTTCTATTTTTATAAAATAGATGATCAATATGTGTTTCGTGATCACAATCTCTTTCGATTGATATGATTGTTTTCGGAAAAAAAAACAACAGATTGTAAAAAAAATAGTATGTATAGACGAAATAGATCGTAAGGGTTTTTGTTTGTTTCTTTGAATTGAATTGTTTATTTTTTTTATAAAAAAAAAAATATCATAACCACCTCCATTGATTGTGGGCCATTAATTGTGGGATCGGTTACAATATGAAAGCACAATTTGAGAATGAAATGTAATTTAGATATTTCATCTTTGTCACCTCAAGGGGCTTTAGATGGGGCCCAAAATCATTATTGTTGAGATAATATTGTATTAAAAAGGTAAAATTGAAATCTATGTGGATAAAGAGATAAAATTAAAATTTAGGTGGATAAAGATATAAAATTATGTTATATATCTGGTGAAGAGAAGTCAGTAGCTATAATTTAGGGGAGGGTTCGTTTATAAAAAAGGAAAAATCTATACACCCCCAGACAAACATATAAGTAGCCCCTTTCATTTTCCCTTTTGTAAGGCCCACAAGGGGCTACAAAGTCCCACTTTTTAACTTAGTACTAATTACTAAGACCTGGGCATAAAGCCCACAACACAAGACTAGGGCACTAAGCCGAGCCCACCTTTAAGTCCGCCCTGGCAGAGAGAGAGAGAGAGCCTACTCATCTTGGTGGAAATGTCAGCTATGAGAGTTCCCTCTTATATCAAAAAAAAAAAAAATTCCATTCCATATAAAGCTCATTTTTTTCACACATAACTCGGATACACGTTTTAAAGAACTGCGTATATACGCATGAAATAATTTTATTTTGTCATAATACCCCTGATAAAATATTACTTGCAATAGTACCCCTTTAAATGGTTTAAATTATACATAAATACCATTTGAAAGATATTATCATAAATCATAAAATATTTATATTATGCATAAATACCCTTTAAAAGGGCATGGGTGCACCATTTAAGCCAATTTGAGATTGGGGTGCAACTCGGACGGGTTGAGTCGGGTTGGAGCTCAACTTGAACCCAATCCATAGTTGGAGAAACCTAACCCAACCCAAGCTGACCATAGGGTTTGAGAAGCTCAATCCAAACCCAACCTGTCGAGTTTTGTTCGAGATAGGTTTATGTTCGGGTTTGATTCAGGTTGGGTTGGGTTTAGATTGGGTTTAGATTTGACCTGAAAAATGCATTATTTTAAACAATTAAAATTTTGTAAGAGTCAATTCTTCGCATAACAAAAATTAAAAAAGGATAAAAATGAAAAATATTTTTATTTAGAGAATAGAAATATGAAACTATAGAAGTGAGATATTATAAATAACAACAAATTGTACAATTCAAATTTCATTATACATATTTAAAAATTATAATTTTATTTAAATATGAAAACTTCAAGTTTGGGTTGGTTCGGGTTACTCAAGCCTTCAACCCAAAGTCAATCTAAATTAGGTTTGGGTTGTTCAGGTTTAGGCTTAGGTTGAATCCGAATACTAAAATTCTAATCCAAACCCGCTAAAATTTTAGTTTGGGTGAGATTGTTAATAGTAGATTCTTAAGAGGAGTATTTTGACAATATAGAAATTTTTTGAGGGGGTATATATATATACCCCTCAAAAACGCCAAGAACTGAATCCACGGGTATAATAGTCATTCGCCAAGAACGCCGGTCATTGATATTGTCACCCCCGTTAACTCCACAGATTGGATTGGAAGCCATGGACGGCGGCGGCGGAAGCCGCAACCAAGGCAGAAGTTCACGGTTTCGAGGACCCGGTAACCCTTCCCGTTCCTCTCGATCGGATCTCCGTCCATCACTCCCGGGGACCTCCGATCGGAGGCGCCCGCCGTCTGCGGTGGCGGAAAATCCGACGGTCGAGGACAGAGGAGGGCCCTTCATTGGAACCTGCCCCGACATGTGCCCAGGTTCTCCTTCCCCTTTTTAGGGTTCTGTTCGATTTAGTGTTTGTTGTGTTGTAGTGACCACTGATCACACACACACAAAAGTTTGGATTTTTTTGCATAGAACGATTTTTTTTTGTTTGATGAATGAATGGTGAAGGGTTTACATTTGTTGTGACAGAGATAGAAAATTTAACAGTGTTATGTGTTATTGGATTGTGTTATAAAGTTCACTGATTTATAATTCATGTTAAAAATGGAGTCTTTGTTGACTAGGGAGAGAGAGAGACTGTTGTGAATGTGTTGAATTTTTTATGCAGAAATTCAGAGTCATTTGTTGTAGTATAGTTCATATTCAGACTGTTATTTGTTTTGGATTTTCATGTGATGTAGCTAAAGAAAGGGCACAACGCGAACGGTTGAGGGACTTGTCAGCGTTTGAAAGATTGAATGGGAATCCTGGGAAGACTTCATCAAGTCTTGCAGTGAAGAAGGTGAGTTTGCAGAGCAGTTCTTTGGGTGTTGGATTCTGTTCTACTTGTTGTACGAGAAATACAGCGACACGATCAACAATATATGGGACGATATGTTCATGATAATCTATTCTGAAGTATATAGGACATGATCAATAAAACTCATCTTGATATTACGGGTTGCTATGTTCTTGTGCATTTAATGGTTTGGAGTCTAAGCCAACAGTTTGGAAATTGGTTTGGACAATGTTTTGGAAATTTTGCTTTTGCAGGAATCATGTTTAATCCAATCTCACTTTCAGAAGTTCTCAGTGGTCCCAACTTATGAAGAAAGTGAAAACAATATTTAGGTAGCATTTGGAAACTAGTTTGGGTAGCTTTTGAAGACTTTCTTTTGCAGGGATTAGTATTGAATCCAAACTCATTTACTAATGCTCCAGATGATCCCTTTTTTTAAAAAAGAAAAAAAAATAGCTTTTAGGAATCTAACAAAAGTATGCTTCCTGTAAAATGTATTTGGAAGCTTCTTTAAGTGAAAAGATCTTTTTCAAACCCATTTCCAAACATAGTCAAAATCATGATTTTTTTATAAATTTAAAGTCTACATTCTTGTGGCAAGTCTTTGTTGCTGAACTATATATTACCTTTGTGATAAGTTTTGCAGGACCATCTCTGCCTCAGAGATGGCAGTAGCGGATATAAGGCCCCTTCCAGTCTTGCAGGACACACTCAGATACCTTTTCCGTCTACTAGAAACTTCCGGATATCAATTTGAAATGGTTCATGATTTCGTCTTTGATAGGATGAGGTCTATTCGGCAGGATCTTAGCCTGCAGCACATAGTAAATGATCAAGCAATCCAGATGTATGAGGAAATGGTATTTATTCCTTGACAATTCAAGATGTTCCTTAGTTATAGTTATTTTCACTAGTTAGTTTAAACTTTATAAAAAAAAACAACTACATAGTTGCACATGTGCATGCATAATGCTCTCTTCTTGATGCTATTGTGAGAGGTTAAGAATCCCTTATTCATTTTTTGCCTTGGCATAACTGCTTATATTTATTTTGTGCAGGTCAAATTCCATATTATAGCCAACCACAAGCTCCCAAAGAATAGTGACAAATCCCTGCATCACCTCAATATGGAACAGCTCACAAAGTGCCTCATCTCTCTCTATGATATGTATGCCATCAATCGAAAGTCCAATTCCATCAACAAGAATGAGGCTGAGTTCTATTCTTTTTATGTACTTCTACATCTTGGGTCTAACAGCCAGGCAATGGTTAATTTCTGGCTTCATGTTGCTGTTTTGCCTCGTTTGAATTGTATTCAACATGTGATGTGGAGTTTGACTAAATCTGTGATGTCATGGGTAGGGTGACTCTCTCTCTTTGTGGTTCCGGAAATTGGCTTATCCAATCGTTACATCAAATGAAATGTGCTTTGCTCGAAGTCTTTTGAGGTAACCTGGAGTTTCATGGTGTTCTTTTCATTTTTCTGTTACCTATTTTTAAAGATAAGTTATAGAATGTTGTATTTGCTTGTGAGTTCCTAGTCTAACCTTTCTCCTTTTTTCATTCTCCATTGGTAATTGATCAATAAATGTTCCTGAAAGAATAAAAAAAAGGCTATAATATCTCTCTAAAAGTATTGTTCATTACAGGTACTTTCGACTTGGAAATTATAAACGGTTCTTTAGTACTGCAGCAACCGAAGTATCCTTCCTACAATTATGCCTGATTGAACCTTTTCTCAATGAGGTTGTTGTTTAGATATTCATTCTTGGATTTAAAAAAAAAAAAATTGAAGCATATTTAATTGATCATAATATATATGCATCTCGTAATCAATGCATCTAGATATTACTCTGCTTGAATAAGGACATGAGAAAACTTGTATTGGGCGTACAAATCAGACATTCAAAACCCATGTAGTATCCTGTGTCTTGGCATGACTTGATATAATCCTGAAAGCTTTGTTTGAATATTATCTCCCTTTCAACCTAATTTTTATTATGATGCACCCTTTTGCGTAAGAAATATGTGTCAAATATGGGTCAAATGCGTGATTGCATATGTTTATTTGCAATCTGTTTAGCTGACAACTTCTTGAAAGATCTGTTCCTAAGCGTCTCTCTCTCTGTCCTTTTTTTTTTTAACCTTCCAGTATGACTTTCATACTGCTCTTAGTGAAAATTGTTACTGATTTAACTAGTCACTTTCTTTCATTCTAGAAGTTTCACTTAATTATATATTGTTATTGAGTAGTAGTCCATCAGATGCCATTTCACTAACAAGTTTTTTTTTTTTTCAATTCAGTCCTTTTGTAGTCTCAGTGATTAACAAGTCATTTTCCAGTCTCCTCAATTCCGGGGATTCATTTGCAAATATGGATCATGTGAAGAATCCTTTATCATTCATTTTCTCCATGTGTTCCTCTTGTGCTAAATGGTTGTGTGGATTGGTAGAAGGCTGTGAGCTTTTATTATTAGAAATGTTACGTTATCCTCTTTTTCACAAAAAAAAAAGGAAGAAAAAAACCCTGACATGTTTGGTTACCTTTAGATTTTGGGATTTTTCTTCCCTTTTCCAACAATAAACTAGCGTAGTATTGGATGTTGAAATGATTTTAGTTCTGGTCGTACTACTTCTGCATGCCAATCATCAATATCGTTTTCTGACTTGCTAGATGTTGAAGTGATTAAATTACAGCAATGTATTTCTGACTTATGATGTGTCTCTTGTGCATAGCTCCGGGCACTGGCGATATCCTATATCAATTACAGTTGCTACAAGCTTCATTCGTACCCTGTAGCACACCTCTCTGTGATCCTAATGATGAAAGTATTTTCCGTCCTTCCCTGTCTCGTTATAAAATCAGTCATTTACATTTTGTGCAATTGATGATGCAAGTACCTCCATAAAGCCAATATATTCTTTTTTTAGGAGACAGAAACAGAGTCCCTTTGCGAAGCATGTGGGCTTGAAATCTGTATAGATGAAGATGGAAACAGGTTCTTGCCTACCAAACAAACTGGTTTTTCTCTTCCTCGAGGGTTCCAAAATTACAGCTTCCAAGGGTTCGACAGATTTGAGAGGTACTACTATTTTTTTTTATATATATAAAATTTTCATCAAATTTTAATAGAGAGAAAAGTTTGTCAAGGTAGCGGGACGGACTATTTGCAATGCATTGATGATCAGTGTTTAGTTGTGCATATATAAACCTGTGCTCAATATCTGGAATATCAATGTAATGGATTGATAGAACTGTACAATTTACATTTCTTCTTACCAACCAATTAGAGCACCTCATGGCATGTTAACATTGACATGTTGTGTAAAGTCACCGATAGTAACTCATTTATAACTTTTAACTGACAATACATGCAGTCTCACTGCATTATGGACATTCTAATATAATTCCATTAAGATATATTGTTAATGGATCTATATTTTCCCAACTCATGCGAATGCATATGCTTCATTGCTAGTACTTCAAAAGTAGAGTTTCTCATCTTTCTTTGATTGCCTGGACTATAAATGATAAAAACTGAGTTCTGCAGGGAGGTCTGTTCATTTGATCTTGCCATATAAGAGGGTCATATATCGGCCTTCTCTTGATTGGGCTATTAATATTTGATGAAAGCTGATCATCCCAGAATTAATGGTTTTCCAGGTATTTCAAGATTCCATTCTGATCTCCCCCCCAAACACCCCCCCCCCCCCAAAAAAAAAAAGGTTCCATTCTGATCTTCTGTTTTACTCTTCCTTTTTTTCAAAAAAAAAATTCTTCTTGCCTTGTCAAATCACTGGGATAAAATTGCATTGTGATGTTGATTTGAGTCTCTTCCAATTACAGGTCCAAAGACCTTCTGAATAAGTTGATACAAGAACCAGATTTTCTTGATGAGAAGATTCGCGGCTAGTGGTGACCCAGAGGTTGATTGCAGTTCTGTACGTATTATTGTTGTATTGTAGACCATGTATTTAACATTAACATATTACTTGCACTATCGGATATTCTTAGTTCTGTTTGAGAATATTTTTTTTGAAATGTGAGTGGGTGAAAGTTATTTTAGATGTCTCTTCATATGAAAAAGTTTCACAGGCTTTGATCAGACTGGGGACCAACAGGATACCAAAATTACAATGAGAACTTTGGAAACAAAAAATTAGTTTCAAATTGAGGGAGGGAGTGAGGGTTCATCAAATCGTGTTGTTTGGAGACATACTCAATAATTTATGTTGTTTGGAGATATACCATAGAACAAAAATACATGAAAATGTGCATTGGAGAGTATCAAAGCATAAATATAAGAACAAAGGGGAATTTTTTTATTTAAAAAAAGCATAAATGTAAGAACAAAATGAAAAGGTTGAAAAAACAACCATTGATCTTTATATGTTGTGTGTGGTAGGAAAAGATGGTTTAAAAATTTATTTAGTTAAAGCACTTTTTAATATTTTCAATACCAAATTTTGCAAATATTTCGGTAAATTGCACAAAGTGACGTCCAGTTTATGATCTTGCTCAGCTTTTTCATTCATGCTTGCACACCCACATAAATTCTTCTAGGATTCAATATTTCAATGCTTGGAAAACATGGTGTTGGACAGTTTAATGCTTTGTAACAGATACATGGAATAAAAATTGAATCTCAACCAGAAAGAAAAAAAGAAGAAGAGAAGATTCCAACTACATGCTCCTTGGAACTCTGATTAAGTATAAATGCATCACAACTATGCCTCTCATAATAGGAGCCAGTGTTTTAAAATATACATGTAGTGTCAGGAATAAAAAGACATGGTCACTCACAGCATTGATTCATTAAACCCATTTAGAAACTGAAAGAATAATGCCAAAGCTGTCTTAATCTCCCAAGCTCTTTTTTGTTATAGCCAAATTTAGAAATTAAATTTCTTTCAAATAAAATAAAGAAACTAAGTAGTGTATGTGAAGGGGTCCCTCGTCAACTCATGAGGTTTATGTATCTGAAAAGGAAAAACACATACCTTAAGGCAAAGAGGAGTTAGGGGGAGTAAATGTTCTTTTTTTGGGACTTCCAACCCCTTAAGGAATGGGAAGGGGTTTCCAAAATGAGGTTAAGAAGACAGAAAAAGTCCGTTTCCTTCTTGTTTCATTTATGTATTCATGGTTGGGTGGCCAATGATTTTACTTTTATCTAAGGCAATGAAGAAAATGACCCCCCCCCCCCAAGAGAGAGAGAGAGAGAGAGAGAGAGAGTTCTGCTTATAAAGAATTTTTGCATTCTCTTTATTAATTAATGAACAGAAAATTATTGGCCAGGATGAACTAGTGTACGTAAGTTTGGAGTGTTGTCATTTGCACACAATAGAGTGGATTTTATATTTGCGTTAGTGTAGGTGTGGTTATTGGAAAAATAAATTTTGATGCTAAACATGTTTAAGCCTAAGATTTTATGCAGTTATCATAAATGTTGGTTTTTATATTGAAAGATCGGGCCATATTTCATTGACTCATGAAAAATATGTCCCTCGTACTACAAGTAACCTTCTATTTTATGGTACGGGGCTCAAATTATTTCATGATACTTGTTTCCATTTTTTTAAAACCCAATTTTTGCATTTTTTTTTCCCATACCCACAATAGTTCTTGAATTTTTTTTAACACCTATAGTTCAATGCTTTGCAACTGATGTAGGACAGAAATTAAATTTAAGCAAAAGCTAGTGAAGAACGCAACTATATATTATGAGTACCCCTTTTGCATTAAAAATTCTAAATATCATGCATCAACCTTGTGTTTGAAAACAGAAGCCAATGTTTTCACACAAACACAGACAAAACATCAGGAATATAAGATATGACTACAACATTGACTCAACTGCAATAGAGACAGACCAACAAAACAGAGCCATAGCTGTTTCTCATCCATAACTCTTCTTATTATAGCCAAACATTGTAAACTATGCAGTGGTAAACCATAGTGAAGGTATCCATTTTCAGCTTCCATAGGCATAGGAGCAGGTCCCATAACCTGCATTAAAGAAAAAAAATAGTTGAAGTTATGAATCTAAAAAGGAATAACACTGACCTGTAGAAATCAAAAGTAGGAACAAGTGTTGCTTTTCTTGTCTTCCATCACTTAGAGAAAAGAAATGCTTCCCCCAACAAATCAGAAACTACACTACATTTACATATGATAAAGAAAAACTAAGATGTGTTCTTTTTCGCTTTTTATTAGTATTTTTTTAAATTTTTCCAAGGCAATGTAAGTGAATTGACTGAAAAAGCTTCCGACTTACTCTTGACCAAAATAGGGGCGAATAAATGTAGGTCCGTATTGGGCTTTCAGTTATTAAAATATCTTGGCCTCGTCTGGAATCAAATTTCAAAACCATCAAATTTGTTTATAAAAATTGTTTTGTTAACGTTTAAAACATGAAAACCAAAATTTGCAATCAAATGCTGAATTCGAAAAAATATCCATTTGAAATCAATTACTGAAAACTGATTTTGCAAATGCAAAATCTGTTTGACAACTGGCTCCAAATGGGGCCTAAGTAATAAAAAAAATGATTATTCTACAGAAGATGAACTGCAATTCAGCTATACAATAAATGATAAGATAATGAAATCTACACAGATGTAAACAAATCAAGTTCAGCCATAGAATAAAAGTAGGACTATTAAAGTGTTGTTTATTAAAAAAATATTCAACAAAAACATGTTAAAAGTGTAAACAAACAACAAAAAAAGTCATAAAATGCAATTCAGCTATAAAAGAGAATAAATATCAGTTAAGGTAAAATTTCTGTTATTAAAAGGAGCTTACTGGGGTCACTGATGGTGATGAGGCCGGAGTGAGTGAAGTCACAGTTCCAGACATTGCGGCCCATAGACTGGTAGTAGAGGTTCATGGCCACAGAGGCATGGGAAATGAGGAGATTAGGTTCAAAGCATGACCCACCAGCGTTAATAACAGAACAGTCAACCTGGGTGCAAGCATAGTTAAGGTTATCTTGGAGTGATGTCTCGTCGGATGATGCCTTTGCGACACACCAGTTCTTCCCCTGAAAAGATTGATAACTGGTGAGAAACTCAAATTTCTTCGTACATTGATTTAGTTTCATCTTCTAAGAGAACAAGTAGAATTTTGTGTTAATGCAGTTGTTCCTTTGCTTCTTGATGAGTCAGTTGAACATTATGACTTGTTGAGATACGTATGAATGGGTACTGAAATTTATGAATGCTTGTAAATAGTTGGCATGATTACCTCCCCATTGACCAGCAGTATAGTCCATCCTGGTAAGACAAAATGATTAGAAACTATGAGTTTATGAAGGAAATGTGGAGTTATTGAAATAAAACTATATGAAATATGAAGTATCGTATGAAAGGATTTTTAATCTGAAAAAACAAAGCTCTTGCTACTAGAATTAATACTTCCCAAACGGAATGACCTTGTTCAGATATAAAATATCGAACAACCCATTAAAAATTGAATCAAAATGTTGTTTGAAGAGTACCCAACAAAGACGAGAAACTAAAAGTAAGAAAAACATGCAATGAAAGATGAAAAACGAGGATGAGATGAAAAAAAATCAGATGCACTTCAAATAATGCAACAATGACTCTAAAGAGAAGATTTTGTTTATTTGAGGAGCACCAGAGGAGAGGAGCAGAACAAAGCAGAGAATAGAGAGGGGCACAGTTTTTGCCATTGCTTTAGTGTGGAGTGATTTGGAGGGGGATCCAAAAATTGTTGGAGTTCAAAGAGAAACTACACAACTGTTATTTGTAGTCCTAATGGAACAGGGTTGTATTGAGAAATCTTCGCATATGAACCGTCCAAATCTCTTTGAATGGTTCAGATTCAGTAGCTGATGAGGCCTAACAAATATGGATGCCTTGAATGTTACACCATCCAAATTTTGACTGCCCATACACATTCAAGACTCCAAAATATAAATTCCTATACATTAAATTTGTTTCAATTTAGTCATGCCTATTTAATTAGTGGTTTATGGTAAGAGGAGTTAGGTGAATCATGCTGAGGGAAGGGAAATATTACTGGACCATATCACCTCATTTCATAGCTGAATTACTTTTGTTCAGGGCATGAGATGGTTAATTGGTGTTGGGCGCCACAGTCATAACTGAGTAAATGAAATCACTATGTGAAGATCTGTACAAGTTTATATCTTAAAAAAAAAACATGTTGAAACTGCAAAAGTGAATCAGAATGATTGTCCCTAACATTTTCGATTGGAGTTTGGAATTTGTTACATGTCAATGTATTGGTTAATATTGATTTGTTTTATTATGCATTTTTAAGTGTTTTGGCTTGATAAACAAAGCCATGTATTTTCCTTAATAATAATTGTGAAGTGATCTAATACAATAGGATATGCATGGGTTGTATTCAATACAGCTAAACAGAAAATCTAACATTGGTTGCATTCAAGACTTCAACATTTATTATATATGTGTCTACATAATGTTCTTCAGATGGTACATATATAACATGATTTTACTTCCATTTGTGCTTGGCAAATTTAAAGATGGTGGTCTATTAGGGGTTCTCAAAAAATAGAAACCAGAATTGAAAGCTTGGGTTTCTTGATATTTAAGATATTCCCTGTAATGGGTTTTGTTTCTTTAAAGGATGAATCTATATTAAGCCAAATGGATAATCATGGAGGCATTACATGAAAATTTGACCATTTCATGAGGCTGTCAAAGAGGTTTTGTAACTAGCAAAAGTGGTAATACTTTGGCTTTTGTTTTTCTGTCTTTCCTGTATTTAAGGATGGAAGAGAAATTGAGGGAAGTATTGTTGAGGAGCTAAGTGTATTGCAGTTGTCAAAACAAATCTTAAGAGAATCTTCAATTTTGGTTTAGTTGTATTTATGTATTTTAAAATGAACCATTACAAAGATGGTGCCCTTCATTTTTTTTAATGAACTTTTACATAAAAATGTAATAATATATGCATTCAATTTGTATGGATGTATTCATTTTTTTAATATAAGAATTTACTTCATTAGCAAAGTACATACACTAAAAATAAAAACATATAAGGGTTGCAAATAGGTTGAATGTATCATTTTTCTAAGTACAAGTTATTCCAACCATTAGAATACCAACCAGTTGAGTTAGAGCAGTGTTTGACATAACTCAAACCCAATCCAGCTCTACAATACTCAATTTCACATTCATCTTATCCAAATTGGGTTTCACATATTGAAATTCATACCTGTTTGATTGCGTGATTGCGATTGCAGGTTCTATAGATAGTACAATAAAAAAAAAATTTATTTTACCATAAAAATTATAAATTATTCTAACATGAACAAATAAAAATCTCAAAATACATAAAATATAAATCCCATCCCATAAAAAAAAAAGCATTTTTGAAAACATCTCGATATATAACAAAAAAACATTTCATATAAACACTTTAATGATTAATATTTCGAACATAAAAGTTTTTGGTTGAAAAGGAAGTTTAAGGCGAAAAGATAAGAAAAAAAAAATTAATTCTTCGTAGTTTTTAATTTTTAGTGTATGTTTGGCAACAAACATAAAAACAACTTTTAATTTTTGGGGTCACATCAAATTAAATACATCATCATTTAAAAGCTAAAAGATGTTATCAAACATGTCAACTTAAACACATCATCATTACTAGATTTTATCTCTAAACTATACCTCAAAATCTGTGTTGTATAAAGCAGTCATCATTATTACACTCTCAAATCATCATTATTACACCCTAAAAAAGTGTGCATAAAGATGCAAAAGCTAAGAGCTTATTTTCAAACTGTGTTTCCAAACATGCACTTATTAGAGTCAATTCCAAGCTTAAAAACCATATCAAATATGACAATGGATCCATGAAAGAAAATTATACTGCATGTCACACCAAACAAGGCATTATGAATTTTGATCATTGTAAGTAGATGACTCAAGTTTTCCACAAACAACAAATACAAATAGGGATTTTTAGTTTTAAGTCCCGGAAACTATCGAATTTAACGATCGATCCCTCACTTCTTTATATTTTGATTTTAATCCCTATATTTAAATGATAATTTAAGAATAAACCCCTGGAGGGATTTATTCTTAAATTATTAAATTTATTTTTTAGTCCCTGAGAGGGACCTATTCCTAAATTATCATTTAAATGCAGGGATTAAAACCAAAATATGAAGAAGTGAGGGATCGATCGCTAAATTCGATAGTTTCCGGAAACTTAATACTAATAATCCCATACAAACATTTCAAATGAGGGGACCAAAATTGACAAATATATAACTCATGGAGGTCTATCATCCACTTCAATAAAATTAAAATAAAAAACCATTGATGTGCCTCAAGCCCCCATGCCCTAACAGGCTTTAATGGGGATGATGTAATGTAGCACTCATCTTCCAGTAGACTGAAAGAGTACACTAAAAAACACTACATATAAAAAAACACCCTACAAAACAAGAAAGGCCACCAGAAACCAGACGACCTTAAACAAAAGATTAAACAATCTAGATTTTGTTGAACGCGACGATGTCACAGCTCTGGATGAACTCATCGCAAGGTTCAACAGTGAGGCGCTCCTCAATGAGTGTGTCGACCGAGACAAGATCATCCACAATGGTCATCATGATCTGCAGTTTCTTTATGCCGTAGCCGACGGGTACAAGTTTTGCTGCAGGTTTCATAAGACGTTCGATGTCAGATTTATTAAGATAAATTGCTTAGCAAGCTTTTAAAAAAATTTATAACCAAATTGCGTTTCTAGATTTGAAGGCAACAAACATACATGCTCCCCAGAGAAGCCCTGGCATTTCAATGCTGCGAACGGTCTCTTCCAACTTCTTCATGTCGGTCTCATCATCCCAAGGTTTCACATCCAAAAGAACTGATGATTTTCCACCTGAAAATATAGGCCACATCAAAGTTATAAAAATAGCTTGTCATAACAAAACAATAAAGAAAATTAAGATAAAACAAACTCATGTTCACTCGCTAGCAGAAAAACTGAAGCGAAAAAAACGAACTAACAATTTCTATATACATCAGTGATGTGCATGGCTACAAGGAGAACACACAAATGTACTTATTAGAGCATCGATTATAGTTCATGAAAAGGTTTATGATCAAATTAAGGAATCTTACTTTCTTTCTTCTTGGAAGATGCTTTCTTAGCAGCCTCACGCTCCTCTGCTGCTTTTTTATCCTCCTCCGTTTCATCGCCAAAAAGATCCAAATCATCATCATCATCTCCCTCTGGGGCACTCTGCAGAGTCATATAATCATATTAAAGGGAAAATCAGAAAGATACAGTTGCTACCCCAAATAAATAAAAATGAATAAATAAATAAAATTAGAGCAGTCAGAAATCAGTTTGTGAAACATCAGCAATGTGAAAAAAATGATAAGCAAGAACAATGATGACATCAGTCAGTTTCTTATGTAGCACACCAACTAGCTCTTGACTCATGAGTATGGATGGATCAATAAATATTTCTGGGAAAATGCTAGAGGTTGCCCCAAAATTTGTCCCAGCAGTGTATGGAATGCGTACATTGGATTTGATGGTGTATATACACAGAAAATGCTGTATATACACTGGCAAGGAGTGTCCAAGGAGACCTTCAGGTCAATAAAACATGAGAAGGAGAGGTGGGTATAGCAACATCTGATTCAGGTCACTCAAGATTATATGTTCTTTCGTGGTTTTGGGTATAAAGTTTACATGATTTAATTAATCTCAGGTACAGATTCTGATTTGTACATTTGATAAGGATCTGATCAAAATTTATGCCCAAATAGACTTTGTAGATTCAGGCAGGATCTGCTTGGATCTGACTCAAATCAAACCATTGAAGGTCCTATGAATGTCCACAACCATATCAGTATATGCACACATCATTTCAATACATATTTTTTTGAAAGAATTGTTTAGCAGCTTGTAGAAGGTAATTTTGAAATATCAAAACAGGCATCTTGGCAGAGGTCCCTCTCCTAAATGATCAGATCAAGATTGAACCTAAAGATAAGAGTTGGAGTTCTTGTACATGACATGCCACAAACCAGAACTACAGAAAATCACATGAGAAGAGCATACAGACTGCATGATTTGCATATTTATCAACTGTGAAGGCCTGAACCCAACCCAAGAACCAAATAAGAACAAATGCAATGCATCATACGGACCTTCGCGGCAGGTGCAGGTGCGGGAGAAGCAGCTTGGCCACCTATCTTCACACCCAGAGCTACACCTGGAAACCTGGAAAAACGTAAATAACATTCAAATTATAAAGGCAAAGTTAAATGATAGGCCAAAAAGATGATTTGAAAATACAAATTAGACAATTAAAGCAATAAATAAAAAAAAGATATGCAAGAGAGGGTCTGAGGGTGTCTTGAAACAGTTTCACAGTCATGTTCAAACATGAGAGCTTTGCCTACCGTTTATTTCAAAAAATAAATGTTGAAACGTGAGAGGTGAAGGACCAGATGGCCCTCAAATGCTAACAGCCCGTCTACAGCCCATACAAGTTGCCAAATTTTCTTATGAAAAAACACCTAACCAGAAAATATTGTTATGTACAGA
Source organism: Acorus calamus (assembly GCA_030737845.1). Classification (NCBI taxonomy): domain Eukaryota; kingdom Viridiplantae; phylum Streptophyta; class Magnoliopsida; order Acorales; family Acoraceae; genus Acorus; species Acorus calamus. Next base: position 7,399,833 of record CM060862.1, on the reverse strand, counting down.
CATTACAAGCACAAATGGGAAAAAGAGAGCCATGGGCTATAAAATTGAGAATACTGGTGAATAAACCTTTTACAGTTCCACATTTTTTTTGTGCATTCATGACTGTCATGTTAAATTAAAATTGTAACCCAAACCAGCATTCATGACTGTCATATTAAATTAAAATTGCAACCCAAACCAACTTCTTCCCATAAGAAACCGATTCAACTCCAAGGAGAATGGAGACCCATGCTAGATGAGTTGACAAAATGGATGACCACATGTTCTATACATAAGGCTCTCTCCCTACAAAGGTGACAACACAAGATCTCACACAAACAATGACAATTATGAGCTCACACGATTGAGAAGCAGAACCAGAGTCAACAAACTGAACACAGTCCTAATTCATCCATAATGCATGAAATTCAATACAAAGAAACATTAAGAAAAACCATGGTAACCAAAGTCCCCATCAAGATTCACAGCGTGTAACCAAAAAGAAACAAAACCCCAACAATATATGCTAACAGAAATCTTCTAATAAAATAGAACTGAAAGGAAAAAAAATCTAAGTACGCCCACAGTAAAACTACTACATTTGAGACGATAACAATGCTTGGAATCCACCAACCTTGCAGCGAGAGCTGATGAAACAGTCTCATACCACCGGCACACATTGGGAAACCCTTCCCCGGGCTTCGAAACTGCGGCGAAAACCTTCACATCATCCTTACTGATCCGATCCCTAAAAACCCACATAAAAAATAATAAAAACCATCTTTCGGTCACAAACAAAGTACAAAATCAAAAGGAACTCCACATAAAATCTACAGATTCAATCACTCAACCTCCAAAACATCAATAAATAATAAATTCAACAGTTCAAACAGTCCCTCTCAACAAATAGTGATATAAACAAAAGGGGTTTCTTTACAGCAAATTCTTCATGAAAATCTAAATTTCACGTAGAGATATTCAGATTTGCCAAGTTCAAACTTCAAACAATCCCTCCGAATAAACAAGTAGTGATCTGGATAAAAGAAGATTCTTTACAGAAAAACCTTCATGAAAACCTAAATTTCACGTAGAGATTCAGATTTTCCACAAAAAAAATCATTTTTTTAATCAAATACACCGAGAACAAATACATCGAATCGAATGACGAACCCAATTAACAGATCCTAATAGAAATCTAAAAGGGGTCTATATAGATAATTCACCCGGAAATATAGGTCTTCCCCTGGAGGAACTCTTCGAGGCTTCCGAGACCGGCTTCCGTGTGGAGATCGGTGAAGGTGATCGCCATTGAACCGAGAGAGAGAGAGAGAGAGAGAGAGAGATAACCCTAAAAAAACGGAGAAACCCTAAATCGGAAAAAAAGAGTTGTCTTTGAAGGGGATGAGAAGATCTTCTTCTCTTTATATGAACCCTAGATTGTTTAAGTATGATATTATCACCCCCACTTAAGGGTGATAATTAGACGATGAGGATATCTCGTTTTTTAGGATACATAATTAATTATGATATATGATCATATTTGCCTCTTATATTTGTCAGATTAAACATATAGTTTTATATTTTTATATAAATAATATATACTTTTTTATCATATACGGACAATAATGGGTTAAAAAGGGAATTTCATCATAAATGGAAGTTAAGAAAAAGAGAAAAATAATTAATATGACAATAAATTTGGAATCCTATATTTAATATATTGATATTCACATTGATCTTTAATGATTATGTATTATTTTAAAGTAATTTAAGTAGTAATTGATTACCTATTATTGGAGATCAAGATGTGAATGTTTTAAAATAAGAAAAACCTTTTTTTAGTGAATCGTAGGTATTTTACGGTTCAATTTTTTTAAAATAAACAATGTTCAAATTGAAAATAAGAAAAAATATATTAAAGAAAAATATAGAAAAAGATAGAGAATGTATAGAGTGACGAATGAGAGATGTATAAAATGTTTCTATCTCTATAGAGAGGAAAGGAGAGATGAGAAAGAATAACCGTTTTAGGAGGATGGAGTTTATTAGTTTAATGACCATAGGTATCCCAATTTATACATTTTTTTCATTGATTTCTTTTGGTTTTTCTTGTTCCACAAGTCACAAGAAGAGTTGTTTACAAATTAATCTATCAATAAAAATTTTAGTTTTCTAATATCCTAATAATTTTCTCTTTCATTTCTTCTTTGGTGTCTACATAAATGATTTATAGAGTCAAAATTGATTATTTTTCATTTTATTTCTTCCAATGTTTCACGCATCCGACTACATCAAAGCATAAAAATTGTTTCATGATGAAGACTATGCTAAACAAAGTAATCATATAAGAATGTCCCCACATTATTCATGGAAAGAGAATTCTTATCTTCACATAGATCCTACTTCAACTGATTGGTTTTTTTTTTTTTTTTTGCTTGGTAAGTTGGAACTCGAACTCTCGACCTCCCTTGAGAGAGAGTGTGTCTCGACCACCCCGCTAAGAAGTCTACCACAACTGATTGGTTTTGTGTGTTCATGCTTTTTTTTTTCTCTCTCTCTATTCTCCTCCCCCAATTCAGATCTGTAGATTCCACGTAAAGAAAAAATTATTGATGTGAAATCCATGAATGAAGATAGAAAATGAAAGAAACAGATCAAGAATGAATGTTAAAATTACCCTGTTATCTTTTAAAAAGTACATGTTTTATGGAATGTAAAAAATAATGAACAAACAAATCTCATCAATAAATATAACAGCACAACAACAAAAATATACAGACATCACAAATCACAAAGAATACCAGCAACACCTCCACCACCACCTCCAACTCCCCCACAAGCAGCCCCAACAAGAGCACCCCACCCCACCAAATCCAAACCCACCCCCCTCTTCCCCATCTCCCCCACCACCCACAAACCATCCTCCACTCTCCCCACCCCACAAAGCCCACTAACCAAACACCCCAAACTCTCCCTCCTCAAGCAATGCCTCCCCTTCATCATCTCCTCCCAAACCTCCAATCCCCTCCCAAACTCCCCCCTTTCACAGAATCCGTCGACGAGCATCCGATAAGTACATGCATCCGGCTCCACCCCTGCCCCCCGCATCTCCTCAAATGCCACTTGATATGCCTCCTCCACCCGCCCGCGCCTACAATAGAACCCAATCAACATATTATAATTCACTCTATCCGGCTCGCACCGCCTCCGCCTCATCTCGAATAACAACCCCCTCACCGCCTCGAGATCCCCACGCCTCCCGCGATCGCTCATCAACACCCCGTAATTCACCGCCTTGGGCTTGCACCCCCAATACTCCATGTCGAACGCCATCTTCTCCGCCGCCCGGTAGTCCCCCCTCGCGCAAAGCCCCTCCATCAAGAGCGCGTAAGTCACCGCGTTCGGCATCCTCGTCCCCATCGCCCGCTTCACCTCCATCGCCTTCTCCAAGTCCCCACTTTTACAGAGGAACCCAATCAGGGTGTTGTACGTGACGACCGAGGGCGAGACCTTTCGCTGAAGCATTTCGTCGAACACCCTCATCGCGCCTCGCCAACCTTGGTTCAAGCACGCGCCTTTCAAGACGATGTTGTACGAGACCGAGTTTGGGTGGACGCATAAACTGGAGGCTTCGCCGAGGAGGCTCTCGGCGGCGGAGAACCGGCCGTTCTCGACGAGCGCGTCGAGGAGGGCGTTGAGGGAGGCGACGGAGGGGGAGTTGGGGCAGTCAAAGGAGGAGCCGAGGCGGCCGAAGAGGCGGAGGGCCTTGTCGGGCATGCGAGAGCGGCCGAAGAGGGAGATGAGGGAGGTGAAGAGGTCTCGCGGCAGCGGACGCGGTGGGTCTCGATGAGGCGGAGGAGGGAATCGATGGTGGTGAAGTCGCGGGACTTTGAGAGGCGGTAGACGAGGGCGGCGCAGGTGGGGTAGGAGGAGGAGATGGAGAGGGGGGAGGAGTGGAAGAGATGGAGGGCTGTGGCGGCGTCGGGGGAGCGTTTGAGGCGGGAAAGGAGGGGGTTTGGGGGTTTTGGGTGGCGGGGGCGCGGAGGCCGGGGAGGAGGGCGGCGGCGCGGAGGCCGGGGAGGAGGGCGGCGGCGCGGGTGGGGTTCGCGGCGGAGTCTGGTGATTGTGGTGTCTGAGAAGGTTTTGATTTTTCTCATCTTAATTTAGAGAGAGTATGAAATGATCAATGATGGAAGGGGATATTATTGTTTTTAAATTTTGAATTTTAAATTAACTTATCATAAGTTCTTAAAATTTATAAACAGAGGATTATAACTTTTAGTTTAAAATAATAATTAAAATTTTTAAATTTAAAACCTAGATAAATAATGTACTTGAGATAACTTATGGAGTGTTTTAAATAATTTTTATTTTAGGTTACTTGTTTGCATAAATTCTGCTATTAAAAGTTAAGGGCATGTTTGCATGCTGTATAAATGGGGTAGATTTTCATTTGCATATAATCAAATATAATATTTTATTTAGTTTGATATTTAAAGTGTAACAAATAAAATCCAGGGTTTTCATTTACCCCATCAAATGGAGCAAATAAAATCCCAACCAACCCATGTGTTATCATAAAATCTTTTCAAGTATCCATTACCAATGTGTAAAAAAATCCCCAGAAAGCATGAACAAAGCCAATATATGTAAATAATTCTGCTTCACTATATATAACTATATCCCCCGTTTGGGAACTGCAATAAACTGAGAATATGGGTGAATAACAGCAAAATAACCCTTATTTGATATTTGTTTGACGTCGATAAACCCTGATAGTTATGTTTGGATAAGTTAGAATAATGCATAACAACAATTCTAATAAAAGGTGAGAATAACTTATCAGGTTTATCTATTCCGAAGAATAAAATACTCTCATCCATCATTACTAAAAAAAATCTCTCACCTACTTTATCAAACCCCAATGATGAACCTCTGGTTAATCTGCACCATCTGATTGGTGGATCTGTCCACTGAGGTTCGACTAGGACCATCGAAAACATAAAACAATGTTACATTCATCTTGACCGTCTAAAAGGAAATTTCAAAAACACCATCTCCCTACACGTGTCATGTAGTTGATTTCTTGTGGATTTCATGTGGATTTATTGTGGATTTCAAAAACACCGTGTCTCCACACGTGTCGGATTTCATGGATTTTTTTTTATTGAAAGGGTTATTAATTAGGGTTGAATGGGGATTTTATATAGTAGTTGATTTTTTATTGAGACTTTTTTTTAAAGAATGGATTCATTATTTTTTTTTATTTTAAAAGGATGGATTCATTGTTAGTATTATTATTATTTGATGGATTCATTAGTTCTTCGTAGGCTTTGAAACCTTTTTTTTTATTGTTGGTTGGGGACTTGGGTACTTTTCACCTAATTTCATGTGGGTTTTAGGTTTTGTGAATGAAATTTTTTTTATTGAAAGGGTTGTTAATTAGGGTTGAATGAGGTATTTTTTTAGTAGTTGATTTTTTATTGAGAGAGTTTTTTTTTTTTTTTATATGATGATTCATTAGTTCTTCGTAAGCTTTGAAACTTTTTTTTTAATTGTTGGTTGGGGATTTGGGGTGTTTTTCACTTTAGATTTGTGAAATGGTTTGCTTTTGGGACTTTGAAGAAATTTTAGTCTGAATTTTGTAGTTCAAATGTTATATCTGTGCCCTACTCATGTCGCGGAGCTTCCCCAGGGACCACCTCGGCGTTCTCAGACAATCTCTGATCTCAGCTCCATTCCCAAATAGTGTGAGATCTTGCATGCAAGAACTCTGAGGCACCACCTTGGTTAATAATTTATTACTATTGTTAATAATTTAATCATTACTATTTATGATCGATTGAGTAAATTTAATTAGACTGAACAATGATTGCAATCATATTTAAGCAATTGGAATCAACACTAAGCACACATAGATTAGTTGTAAAAAAATATATAAAGACCAACCATAAAATATTACATAAGATGGACGGTCCAAATTTAATTCCACTCATCATGGATATATTTATATTCATCAATTACACCAAACACAAAATTATATTCCAGGGGCAAAATTGATATTTAGAAAATAATAACTCCTTATTCACCCCCTTATCAATCATTTAACCACAGTTTATTCTAAATCAACCAAACACCAAAAATATAAATTTTACGTTTTCCAATAAGAATAACCCAAAATGCAACCAAACACATATAAGCTTATTCTGTCAAACACTATTATCTATCCCAGTATAACTATCAGAGCTGCTGAATATTGCAATTCCACTTCCCAAACGGGAGATAAAGAATAGCACACCCTTGTTTATTTTCTACATGAAAATAAACTATGCAATGATTCTATGGATTTGCCTACCATCTATATTACATTCTGAAATAAATATGAATTCATACATGTGAATACTTACACCAGCTTGCAAGGCAAGTAAAATTAGATTAGTTGAATTGATTCCCAATTTTTTTTTACTTGGGACTCAACAAAAGAGCTTATCTTATTCCAGATGGAGAATTTCGATCCAAATAGATGCACACTGACTGATTTTCGCGACCCTCTGATGAATTCAACATCTCATGGGTCACCATATTGGGGATACTCGGAATCGTCGAGGAGAGGCATATGAATGGAACCCTTGGATTCTAAGTTCTTGATCCACCCGCATAACAAATAGTTCACAACCTGTAAATTGAAAAATAAAAATCATGATTAGTTTTACTGCAAAGATTAGCTACTAACAATGGCTTGTTATTGGTGAACAAACTAAGAATGAAGCATCAAAATGATGTAGAATAAAGTTGACCTTTATGCTTAGTTCTCCAACTATCAATCGCATGGAAGGAATATGACATATTTAAATAGTGAGACACACATTCCTAATAAGCAGAAGAATTATAGGCCATCACATTTAGGAATTCATTACCCAATGGTAGTATTATACAAAGCCTTGAAAGTTGTCATTTGACCAACCACAACATAAAATTCGACCACTAAACAACTATTTTGTCATGAAGAAATTGTTTATAAGTTTAACACGACTTATAGAATAAGTGAGGATAAAGTAAATATGTTATTTTTGTTGTTTGAAAATAGTGAATACACTAGTATAACCTATGTTATAATAAACTGATATAAAGTGGTATATAGATTCCAACCAACCATTGGATTTAAAGTTATTCAGGTTATTCTACCTAAAGAATATGTGAGTCCACTATCACATCATCTGTCATCAGCTTTATAAATCATCTGTTAAATCAATTATCATCATTTTTTCACATTTTATAAATCATTATCCACACTTTATTCACATTTTACCAAACAATAAAAAAATTATTATTACGTTTTCCGACGGGAATAATTCAAAATACAACCAAACACAAAATCATTTTATCCTTATTTATAACCATTTATGCTGGAATAGTTGTATACCCAAGAATAAGTCATATTCTGTTTCCAAACGGGGGTTTAAAATTTTATAAATGGGCTTTGGTATTGTCAATAGCCTGAGGGGTTAGACTTGGTCATGGTAGTAAAGGAATTGAAAATGTTAAATTCAGTTATTTTTACTAACCAAATTCATATCACACATTTTGGTTAGTAAAAAAATTGAAAAGTAAAAGGTATTTATGACTGTATTTTGGTTGATAAAAAAAATCGAGTGTAACAGTGCCCAAATAAGTTAGGAGGGTCTGAGTCCAGGTCCAAAGGATAGGGTGAGAGTAGACCTAGACCCGCCCCAATTGGATTATCGGATTTTTTGGTTGAGTCTATATCATCTTTCATATCGGGTATCTTACGCTTGTTATTGGGTCGGTCCGGGTCGACCCGTGGCCCGTTGACAAGCCTACATGGACCCATGATTGTTTTTTTTTATAAATAAAATCCTTTTATTTTGAAAAAAATCCAAATAACCCATATAAATTGCTCGAAATCCATATAACCCCCTGAAAACACTAATATAAATCCAAATAACCTCATTAGTTAAATTTTCTTTGACAGATGAGGACTATTTCGTTTGATCAACTCTAACTAAAAACACAGTATACAAAAAAAAAAAAACTCTACATGTATTAAAAATACGAAAAACCCTACGTAAATGACAATTTTACCCATTTAAATAGATTATAAAACTCAATCTAATGGGTAAAATTATCATTTTGACATGATTTTCTGCATTTTTAACACATTATAGGGGGTTTTTGGTATACTATATTTTCAGTTAGAATTAACCAAATAAAATATTAAAAAATATTCATAATCTGTCAACAAAAATTTAAATCAAGGATTATTTAGATTTACATAAATGATTTAGAGGGTTTTACGGACTTCATGAAAAGTCAAGATGTTATATGGATTTCGAACAGTTTACACGGAGTTATATGTATTTTTCCTTTATTTTTTTTATGATATATTGATTTTAATTATGACCCATAAATCATGGCCCCCCTACATATAAAATTCTCTAAACAATAATAACCCACCAATAAAAAAAATAATGACATTTTTTTATGTGAATTCTTATTTCATTTTATACACTTATTTTTAATTTATATTATTAAAATTAAAAAATAATAATATAATTTTAAAAAATATTTATATAAGTCACATTAAACAACTTTTTAGATAAAGCCTGACACAGAGTAAGTTGGGGGTGATAGTGGGAACTGATGATCCGATAATGATTTTTTTTTCTTCTGATTTTACCAAGTTTTCACTAGTTATAATCGATTTTATTCTATTAAAATTATAACTCATGCAGACCTTCAAAAAAATTTTGTACTAGAATATCTGAGTCTCCATTGGGAATGACAATTGTATCCCTTTCTATACATACATTAACATACGACCAAATTTTCACCTCTATATTTTTAAAAATTAGACAGCAAAAATTATTTTATTATTTATTCTAATAAACCTTCATAGTTGTTATTTGCTATTACTTCACATAATCACTATTACAAAAAAATCTATCTACAATAAAAATCTATAGTCTATGAGATATAATTTATGATAAAAAAGATTGTACAAAAATAAATAAAAATTTATTTTATAACTTAGCTCTTATTTTATTTTATTTTAATTTCTCAACAAATATGTCTATTGCTTATAAAAAAAAGTTAAAAATCTATGATAAATGAGGGGGTGAAACTCCACGTTTGAGAAGTATTGTTTTGAAGCTTTTTAAACATAGGTTGCTTTGCACATAACACACATGAAACGCGTTTAAAATTCCTACTACGACATGCATGTGTTTAAATTCACGGTGGAGTTTTGATCCACCGCCCACTGTAGAATCTCCCCCACCATGAATCCAAACGGACCTTGAAACTATTTAAAATAAGCTGTTGAGGGTGTGTTTGTTTAAATTTGTTGGAGATCACAAGTAAAAAACAACTTGAAAAGCTGCGTTAACTGTGTTTTTCAGATTATAACTTCTACAAGGTCTTATAAATAATTTATCTTGGGACACAAATATCTCAACCGCATTCGGAATGACAAGTACCTGAGATCCATTAAATAGCAAAATAGCAAATAAATATATCATTGAACAAAAAAGGTTATCATAAAGTCTTTTCAAGTATCCATTGCCAATGTGAAAAGAAATCTCCAGAAAGCATGAACAAGACCAATATATGTAAATAATTCTGCTTCACTATAACTATAAAGAATAACACGCACCCTTGTTTCTTTTCTACATGAAAATAAACTATGCAATGATTCTATGAATTTGCCTACCATCTATGTTACATTCTGGAATAGATACAAATTCATACATGTGAACATTTACACCAGCTTGCAAGGGCAAGTAAAATTAGAACTACATTAGTTGAATTGATTCCCAATTTTTTTTACTTGGGACTCAACAAAGGAGCTTATCTTATTCCAGATGGAGAATTTCGATCCGAAGAGATGCACACTCACTGATTTTCGCGACCCTCCTCTGATGAATTCAACATCCCATGAGTCACCATATTGGGGATATTCGGGATCGTCGAGGAGAGGCAGATGAATGGAACCCTTAGATTCTAAGTTCTTGATCCACCCGCGTAACAAATAGTTTACAACCTGTCAATTGAAAAATAAAAATCATGATTAGTTTTACTGCAAAGATTAGCTACTAACAATGGCTTGTTATTCATGAACAAACTAAGAATGAAGCATCAAAATGCTGCAGAATAAAGTTGACCTTTTATGCTTACCTCTCCAACTATCAATCGCATGGAAGGAATATGATATATTTAAATGGTGAGACACAACATTCCTAATAAGCAGAAAGAATTATAGGCCATCACATATTAGGAATTCATTACCCAATGATAGGTATTATACAAAGCCTTGAAAGTTGTCATTTGACCAACCACACATAAAATTCGACCACTAAACAACTATTTTGTCATGAAGAAATTGTTTATAAGTTTAACACGACTTCATAGTTAAAGTGGATATTCTGTGATGATTGTGATAGCATCCATTACTAAAAAGGTCCGAAATTAAGTCAGGCTAAAATAGTGTTCAGTTTGCCAAACTTGGAGATCATTAATGAAACTGTTCAATGAACAAAAAGGAAGTTCCATAGATTTAACCATCACAGAGCAAATGCATACCTCTGGAACCTCATCATGAGGGCAATGACCCGCTGGGCTGATCTCATAGTATGGGGCTTCTGGCACTTGGCGTTTCACTTGAAGGCCCCAAATAGGTTTTACCCAGGGATCTTCTTTCCCATATACGAGACAAATTGGAACATCTTGCGAGCGGCATCTATACAAGATTGCATACAAATACATATAAATGTAGAAAGAATTAATTTTATAATTCAGCTCAGAAAAGTCATGCATTAACTAACAGGTAGTTCTTGATGTACCTAGACAAAGTTTCTTCAAATGATAGCTGTGCCCTCGGAGCAAACATTATTGATGCGAATGATGCAGCCGCAGCCGGATGTTGCGTTATTTCAATTATTCGAGTGAAAACTTTGTCAACCTTTGTTGAATGGTCTGCATACACTTGTTTTAGTACTTCATATATGCTTTCTGGATCACTTATCTTCTCCCATCTAAACAAACATAAGAGAGAATCCCAATCAGTCACTATTCAGCCAGAAAAAATAGTGATTTTCACTGATATCTATTATCATTTCACATTTTGATTGACATGGAACATCAATCATCAGCACATTATCTGGGGATAATAGAAATGCTATCCATCCCCTCTAAAATATTTCAGTTAAATGTAATGTACTCTAACCAGGTTACCAAATAAGAATGCGGGGTTATGCTTGCAATTTGAGATGGGATCATGGGAATAGGGGTTTAACTAACTACTAGAGTTGGTTTTTGTGTTAAATGAAACTGCTACAAAAGTAAAGACTTACACAAGCTCAGTCAACTTTCTCACTTTGGCAGGCAGAGGGAATGTTCCAGCCCATGGGAAAATTTTGGCTAGCCTTGGTGATGTTATGGGATTTGGAAGAAATCCCCAGAACGGTGTGGCATTAAGCAGTGTAACCCCCTTCACTAGCTGTGGATAGCGTGCTGCAAAGTATAGGGACACAAATCCTCCCAGCGAGTTGCCAACAATGTAAACAGGTTCACCAATAACCTGCAATAGCATAAAAATTATATACTCTTGTTTCTACATTAATGCTGCACAAAAACATATCTTTGGTATCAGAAGAAAAAAAAAAACTTAATCCCAAGGCCATTTTGCTTGAAAGGAATGTCATACAAAAAACTAAAAATTCTGTTCAGCAATGCATTTAAATGAGACGATTTCAAAAAAAAAAGAAAAAAAATAACAAATTCCATTAATTCCACTGCTTCAAATATTCTGCAAATCTGCATGTCTATAATGTATAGCAACAAAACTAGCCCACTTGCTTGTAGTATGGACATAGGCAAACAAAGCTTCCAGGAACAGTTCTTGATTTAATCATGAATAGTGATGAGAAAGTGCCTTGTTTGGTAGCTCAGGGGCTTCACAATAGAAGATATTGAGAATCATCGATATTGAGAATGCGCATGTGATGTTAATGCAGAATTTTAGGTGCACAAAAGACACACAGTGAATATTTAGACAAAATTCATATTTATCCTTGAAGAAGCACAAAGAGTGTGAGTGCTTTTAAAGACCATAAATTTTGTATAAAACATTATTGTCGCCACTGCCAATAATATGATTTAAAAAATGTAATGGTCTTTGATACTTAACAAGCCTTCAGGAGATTACTAACATCATCTTGCAGCACATGAAGTAATATGCAACAGTTTTTTTTTTCTTTATAAAAAAGGACATCATACTGAAAAATGATGATGCGGGTTTTACTAGTTAAAGAATATACCCTTTGACAGTAGTCATGTTACCAAAATGTATGTACTTATTCGTATAATACACTCACCAGACCCAAAAGAATAATGCAGAAAGCAGATTCAAGAAGTTCGAAAGAAGATCATCTGACTTGTGTTCCCATCCAATCAAGATCACTAATAACTGAAACCAAGAAAGTGGAAACATGCAAGATTCAAAACTCACCTCTTCAACAAAATGACGAACTTGGTCTCGCCAAAGATCAACAGAATAAACCAGCTCTTCAGCCCATGGCTCAGTTTCTTCTCCAAAACCCCACATCAAATCCTCCCCTTCAGAAACATCTTTCCCATCCTTAACCAAGGGAGCAGGGTCCTCTGATGGCAATGATAAACCCTGCCCCAAGAAATCCAATGCCCAAACTTTATATTCTCGCCCAAGATCCTTCAATTGCTTCTCATAGTGAAATGACCCAACACCAAATCCGGGCAGGAAAAGCACTGCAGGAGAACCAACATTTTCTGTCCCTGATTTCTCATAATGAACAGTGAACTTGGGCTTCCATTCCCAGAAGCCACTGCTGATTGGAGATTCAGGGTTTCCATCTGAACCATCAGGCAGACCTGGAATCAAAACCTTCTCAACTGAATCAACTTTCTCTGAGATGCCTCCCAATCCTATCACTCCATCAGTTCCATAATGGTTGCAGTTGTCAGCTGCAACTTCAGCTCTCATTCCACTTAGAAACCCTTGTTGTTCATATAGATTCCGAATCTCTGACCCATTTAAGTGATCATATGCACCCAAATTCCAGCCTGGTCTCATCACTGAATATACAAGTCTACGTTTACCATTGAGGAACAACTTCGACCGTCTCAATTTCAAGCCTTTCTCAACTACTTTACAATTTACCCAAGCAAACTGGTAGGAAGAAGAACAGCGGAATGAAAGCAGTTCCATCATACACAAGTTCTGCAAGAATCAGCAGTAATCAGTGAGCAATACATGTATTCAAATTATATAATAAAAATTAAGCTCATTTTGAGTAACCCATTCCATTGATGATTCAATGAGTGAAATTTTTAACTGTGGATAACTAGATTACAAGAAAGATAACTTGAAAGTATCACAAATCTGTTGAATCTGCATATAAAATGTTCCCATACATGAAAAGCTATCATCAAATTTGGCGATTGCATCCCAAATCACCAATTACCAAATGACTCCACATAACCCATACAATTTGCACACTTCATTCAATATGACTCAGTTGTCCAAATCAAATTTTTTGAGGGAACTTCGTGAGTGTGTCGTTATGGATACCATCGCTTGCTTCCTAAACAAATCTAGCATTCACAAAAACGAATTCATATACAACCACACTATACAAACCCCAAATTCAACCTCTTCAGAGCCTCTGAAAGGATGAATCGATGACTGTCAATATCAACTAAAATTCATAAAGAGACGAAGAACACCCAAAGAGAAACCAGTCGATCTTTACAAATCAGACCGCAATATCAACAACCACCTTCACGGATTGATCCAAAGAGCCCAAAAACTCACTAATTTATCCATAGCAGTACTCTGAATTGCTTCATTGATTCAACAAAAAAATCCCCACTAAGAAAGCATTTACATATACAAAACTTTGTGAATATCAGAAATGAAAACGAACCTCTGATTTATGGAGATTCAGATCTGATTAAGAGATGGAAACTCTGTGAATTTAGGGCTTCCGACGCTGCGCGCGCGAGACAGAGAGAGAGAGAGCGAGAGAGACACTGAAAATGAGAGGGAACGGAAGGAACAGAAGGGAAGAGACTGTAGAGCAGTTTTAGTTTGACTGTTCCGCCGAACTCTTTATTGGATGATTGTACGATCATATATTGTGATTTCGAATATTAGAAGTTTGTGACACGTGTATGAGGGAGAGAGAGCCACAAAGATCGGGTTGCTTGAGTGTTTGGTCGAAGCAGACACGTGTAGGGCCCACGTAGACCGAGATTTAAACGTGTCAAATAAAAAAATCAAGGCTATATTTGGTACTAAACTGAGTTTAAATTTGATTTTACATGTAACTGCCTTAATTTTTCTGATTGAAAATGAGTTTTAAAAAATAGCTTTCTACAAACTTAAAAGTTATCAAATTCGTTTTTAAACGGGACCTTAAACTTACTATTTTGAGGGAAAAATAAAACAAAAAATCATCTAAAAATTCAAAATGTTCTTGTTTTAAAAAAATTGAATATGCATTCGTGAGATAAAGAATTAAGTTATTATGAGGTTTATGATTATTCTAACATAAATAAAAATAAAATAATTTTTTATTTGATTGTGTTTTAAATCATTTTTGTTGAAAAACGTAATAATAAATTTTCGTTATTTAATAAAATATGAAGAAAGTGTAAATAAGATTATAAAAATGTGAAAAATGATAGTAGTTGATTTATATGAGGTGATGACAGTCAATTTAACAGTGACCCACATGCTTTTTTGGTGGTATAATATGAAATAAATTAATTCTAAGAATTGGTTAGAATCTATATCCTACTTTTTATCAATTAATTCTGACATACAAATTTTAATTTATTCTAGTCTTTGAACACTTATTTGATGCTAATCTATTAATTCTTACTTATTCTAGGTCTTATCCTAGAATTAAACAGGGACATAAAGATTATGTGTGTTGTAGCTTTATTTTATTTGACCGTTAAAATTCCCCCAAAAAAAAATTAGTGAGTAAAATCAATTCCATATAATGATTTACTAAACCGAGTCTATTATATTATTTAAAACATTGTTCTATAAGATGACATGCCACTTGCGTGCACGACATATTCACGTCACTGCACTGGTCCCCCTCAAAAACATTGAATCTGCATATGTTTCACATATGACCATTTTTTCTTTTTTTTTTTTATTAACCTGAACCATTTTTGCTTGTTCAAACAGAGACTCCGTGACTTTTTTTCCCTAATTGATAGGAACTCAAAAATGAATCTCTCACAACTACGTAAGTTATTGCAGAAGAATAAATTATTTTTTATTTAATTATATTTTTAGTTATTTTAGTTGAAAACGTAAGTTTTAAAATGTTTTTTAAAACTGACTCGACTCGATTGGTTGAACTGGTTAAATCTTCATTCGCTATAAATTTAACGTTTCTTATTTTGGATTCAACCCGAATTATGTTCAGCTTCTCAAGGTGTACATCCCCAACCATTTTGTTTTTTGTTTTATATATATATAATAAAATACTTAATCTTATGAAAAATAAATAAATTTTCATATATTATACACTACAAATTTTCATATATTATACTTAAAATATATTGAGGGTTCGTTTGGATCTTGTTTAAACGAGTTCTACAATAGAAAATTCAAACGCGGATCTAAATGAGACAATGACATAACCTTTTTCGCATTTTATTTATTACAAGCGCTGCGTTATAAACTCCCCGAAAACACTATTACTTAAAAAAAGATGTTTTTTTTTTGGAAAAGCAAAGTTTGGAATTCAATTTCAAACATCCCCTTTAGTGCATCAACTCCCTGAGTATATTTGTTCACATGTATAATGTAGAATAACTCATCCTAACAAAAAAAAAAAAAAAAAAAAAGGATCTGTCTATTTTAATTCCTTGTATATATCTCATGTGTGTGAATGGACATGTATCAGCCCTGAATCCCCATAAAAAATGTAATCAAACTGCTTTAATTCAGATTTTGCGATCGATGTGAATTGGGAATGATAGATACTCCGATTTTTCATGGATACACTGAAATTCCATCTCGAGGAATCTCTGTTTTTTTATATCTAAATTAAATATTTGAAATATCCAAAATTTTAAAATATGTAATGCAAGAGATTTCTGATATGTTAGAAGATATAAAAATTTTGGTTTAAAAATTTTACATATAAATTTAAATTTTTTATCCGACTCTCAAGGTGGTTGCAAATAACTATACAATTTTGAATACTTATATATTTCAAATATCCAATTTTCATAGCTTGAAGATGTAAAAATATAAAATAATTTGATTTAAATAAATATATTTTTTATGCATGTGCTAAAGTGTGTGATATAACATTTATATATGGATAAATAATTATAATGGTATAAATATACGTTTAAAAACATATCTCAACTAAATCATCCAGGTTGTTATTAATTTTTAAATGAATACTAGTTTGTATCTCAACTGAAACAGAGTTTTTTTTAATTTTTAATTTGAAGAGATAATATAATTACAAAATACCCATATAGTAGAAGTTTGAAATAATAATATATATCGTATCATCTCTATTTATTTATCTAAAAAAATAGTTAAGATATGAATTAAAACCATAATTTATTTTTTAAATAGATTTTCTAAGATTTCCAAACCACTTATATATATAACCAACCAATCCCTACATGAGATCAGAATCACCAAACTCATATCCTTCTTCTTTGCCCTTCCTCAATCGACCCTAACCCTAAAATCAACCCTTCTCTTTCTCTCTTTTCCCCATTAATTGATATTAGCAGTCATGAACAAAGCTCACATTTTTACCTAACATTAGCTCTCTTCAGTATCATAATTAGCATGATAGTCCTGTTCTACTCCATCACAGACAAAATCCTCCTATACAACTCCATGGTAGAAAGCGAATCCAATTTGCCCAAATTCTCCGTCGAACGCATCTTCTTCATCGAGGGCTCCAATCTCGAGATCGACTTCGTCGCCTCCAACCCTAATTACATTTTCCCCATAACCATCCCATCAGTAACAGTCGACGTCTACTCTTCCTCCTCCAATCCCATCCCGATCTCCTCTGGTCTCATACCGGAGCTCTATCTCTTCCCACGAGCCATGAAATTGGTCAAATTCTCTGATCAGACGCCCTTTGTGTTGCGAAACCACTGGAGCGATTGGAGCAATGAAGGGAGGTATGCTTTTGAGGTCCATATAACTGTGCCTTATGTAAAGAATTACCTTACTGGCGTGGTGCATGTGGTTAAAGGTATATGTCAAGTTACCGTGGAAGATCCGATGGTCGAGGATTTGAAGATTCTTTCGGAGTTTTGTAGGTTTAAACGTTTACCTACGCAATATTAGGTTTATTTATTAAAAGTTAGGTTAGGGTTTTGATTTTACTAAACATGCATAATTTAGTTTTGCTAAGTTTGGATTGAATATTATTTTGAGTTATGCGCTGTTGGAGCTTCATACATTGTACTGGTTTGATATAAATTGAAAATCATTGCTTTAGCTAGAAAAAAAATGATTATTCATTATATTCCATATGGTTGTCCACAAACTATATATATTTAATTAATTAGCTAATATCTTTGTTATGAGAAGTTGTGGTGGTTTTTTTTTGGGCATACTTATGTCTTTGTTAATTTTTTTTATGTTTGTTAAAACGGATTCATTTAATTAAAAATAGAAATTATATATAATTTTTATTAAAGCACACAGGCTACTTGATTTTTCTCCTTGGGCATTATTTTGTGTGTGTTCTATAAATATAATATATATTTTTTTATTCTTGCTTTGGTAGATCCCTCCTTTAGTTTATGTATGTTTCATTATTTTGGGCATGGTTCCTTAATTAAAAAAATTGAGGCTCATATCTACCTTCAATTAAAATAAAATAAAATAAATCCAGAATTGTAATATCTGGAATTCCTTATCCATTTGAAAATTTATGCTTGGTTTGAAAAAACATTCTTTTTGGAAATGTATGTTTCATTAATAAAAGTTAATTATCATGAAGCTAATTTTTTATATTAAAAGTTGATTTTTTTTTAATTAATCACACTTTGTTTCTTGCACCCGCATTGAAACAAGTTAGTTGTAAAATCACATCACAAACATATTATATGAATGCCTAACGTAGTATATTAAGTTTTTATGTGATGTGACAAAAACGAATGGAAAACATCTGACATGCATAACTATTATATTTATGAATTGAATTAGGAAAAAAGTTCTAGATAAGATAATTTAGGTAAGATATATAGAAAGGAAGATGTAATTTTTGGTAAGAGTGAGAGAGGTCAATGGGGGGAAATATGGGTATTTATTTTTCGTTCCTTGATATAAAAAGAATATATATAACTTTTTACATGCATAATTGCATTTATACCAAGCAAAAAATAATAATTGCATTATGGTAAATTTATGTAGAAAAAATTAGAAAAATATTAAACAGGGTACGTATACAACCACTCATGTAGTTTGCACACGTTTTGATTTTTTAAAAGTATATAATTATCTTATAAAAAATAAATTATATATTCAAATGAATTATACTAATTTATTAAAATTCTGTTGGATCCCTTTATTGAATCAATCTGTTAGCACGTGTTTAAATTTGTCAAAAAAAAAAAAACTCACATATTTAATGAGCTGGCAATCTATATCTACATCTGTATTCTAGGTTAAAATGGTATTTATTATTTCTTTTTTGACAATAATTTTAAAGAATATTTAAACAAATAAATATAAATAAATATAAGTTGATCAAAGCAATATATATTAACTAAAAATATACAAATATAAGATGATATCTTAAACTTTATTTTTCTAAGAATTATATGTTAACATGTTCATGAATATTAACTTATTAATCAATGGCATACCAATCGGTAAAATTTAGATTTGTAAAAAAAACATTATATTATTTCAAAAAATTTACTAATTTAGAAATTATGAATTTAAAATTACAAAACAAATCAAGTATAGAGACTCACCCATGACTCTCCACCAATCGGATTATTTAGAATTTCAATTTGAAATATATTCCACTCAGAAAAAAATGAAAAAAATTCTATGAGTCACGGAAGCTGCGTTTACAATCGTGCAACCAAACAGTTTTACTATAGCAGCTTCCTGCACACAGATTTCAGACAAACAATGTTCAAAAGCTACGATTTCAAAAAATTGAGAAAGTGAGTTTCCTGCATAATCAGTTTTAAAACCCAGATTCCTGCAAGATCAGTTCAAACGCACCTTAGTGAGAGATCACTGGCAAGTCCCAAAAACAAAATCTAGGGTTTCTCATCTACTGACTTGGACAGTAAACATGTCAAATCAAATAATGATTTAAAGCTTCATTACCAAAAAAAAAAATGATTTAAGATTCCTATTTGGAGGAGGGGAAAAATACCAAAAAATAATCATCTGAAAATCCAAAATGTAGAAATAACCTTTTTAAAAATATATATATATATATATATATAAAAGTTGAGATCTCTGTTTCATGTAAATTTTTGTGCTTATGACTTTATTGTTCTCTATTAATTAAAATCCTTATTTGATATATAACAAGCGATTATTTTTATGGTTTCTGATATTGTTCAATGTGTAATCTATAATTTTTTTGTTTTTAAGTTTCACTTGTGATTGTTGAATTCAGTTGTTTGCTGTGGATTTGGTTAGGGGGGCGGTTATTTCAACCCCACCATCTTCTTCACCCACCCCCTTTTTTTTTTGTGTTCCTAACCCACCCCTCCCCCTCCCACCACCTCCCTCTCCTCCCTCCGCCGCCTCACTCGTGCCTAAGCCTGTCAATTATCCAAAAAAATATTCGTATCCGATCCGAATCCGTATCTGAAAATGGATAAAATATCCGATATCCGAAAATCCGTATCCGTATCCGAACCAAATTATCCCTATCTGAAAATTTTCGGATCGGATATTGCATATATCCGATCCGAACAATATCCGTATCCGAACTGTTATTTTATTTATATATGTTTGAATTAGTTTCAATCCTTATATGAAAATCAAATGACTCATGATCTAGGATAAAATACAAACCTATTTAATCATGTTGGATACTTGTTTAACTATATTAAGATTTGTGTTTTTATATCTTTGATGGATACCTATCTAACAATGTTAGAACTTAAGATTTTATAAATTTTTAAAAAAAATTCTGATTCGGATATTTGAATATTATCCGAATTCGTATCCGGATTTTTGGATCGGATACGGATATGTGTTTTGGAATATCCGTATCCGATCTGAAAATCCGTATACGATTTGGTTAGGTGTGTGATACTTTATAATGGTTAGGTATGTGATGCTTTATAATGATTAGGTGAAGCAGATGTAGTGGGTTTCACTTTGGAATTCTCTGTCACATCTGGCTTTTAGATTTATATTGTTTTTATGATTCTGATATTGTTTAATGTGTAATCTATATTTTGCATGTAAGATGTGTTTCAAAACGTCTGATCTGATTTTCAAATGATTTTGGATCTAAGAATAGTTTTACCAAGTTCAATGTAATCTTAATTTCTTCTATCTAAATGATAGGCTGAATATTTTATTTATTTATTCAAGCCTATGAATATTCTTGCACATAATGACTTAGCTTTTACTTTGGATAGTTGTTGAAAAGGACTTTCAAGTATTCTTTTAATTGCACGACTATGTTTGTTGCTACACAAAAGCTTCCACAAGGTTGTTCATGAAATGTTTTTCTTTTAATTGCATAACATTGTTATTGGTCATTATTCTCCAAACATTTTTTTGTATTGCTGCCTGACTCTTTGAAATGAATGCAAACTCTTATCTCTCCTTGTTTTCTCATGATAGAATTAACAATTTATTTTCATCAAGTTCATGGGTGCTTTCAAGAGATCCAAAAGAAATACCTTTGAATGTGGTATTTGATTTTTCTTTTAATTTATGTACGATGTATGATGTAGTAAGCTAATTTTAGTATGTATTTTGTCTTTTTAAATTGATTCAGAATTGGATTTATGCAAAATTTATGCATTGTGAATTGCTTGTACTAAATTATTTTATAATTTTATTAGTCAAGCTAATAGATTGATGCAACATCTTCAATACACAAACGAGGTAAAAGGAAGACCTCTGTGAGGTTGTGTTGCAGAAGCGGGAGCCTGACGCACCTCATACATTCTCCCTTTTGGAGTACAAGTGCGAATTGGTCTGCTCTGCAGGACACAGACCGCATCTATTGATATTGGTCAAAGTGTGATTTTTGTCCGTTGTTTTCATTCAGTTAAAATCTTCGATTATGCTTCTATGATTTTGAGAAATTTTTTGCACGTCATGATATGGAAGATAAAATTTAGATTTTAAGCTTCACTTTCATATATTAGAAGAGTCTTTCTACAAATAGCTATCAAATGCTATATTTCTAAAAAGATGACTTTCACCTAAAAAGGTATAAATGCTAATCATTTTCATAAAGATCACGATGAAACAAACCCTGAGGCCGTATTTAGGTCCTTGATGGATAATAAGGACACTGTTAGACCCACTACCCAACTTAATTTCCCCACTATCCCAAATTACAAAAATATCATTATTTATTTTATTTTTTTGAATCCCTTTCTCACTACCCAGTTCGACAGCGTCCAGTCGAAGTGTTTTTCACTAGGACGACAGAGGTCCATCGAACTGTCTGAATAAGTGTCGACAGAGGCCCAGTCGAAGTGTGTTTCACTAGGACGACAAAGATCCGTCAATCTGTCTGAGCAAGTGTCGACATGGATATGTCGAATCTTTCAAAACAACAAATTTCTTATAAGAATCAATCACTTATACAATCATTTAAGTCCTTATGAAAAACAAAAATGTCATTTAAGTTATTTAAGTATTTTTGAAAATCATTCACATATATATTTATTTAAATATAAGAAACAAAAATATCAAACAAAGTTATTTGGAATGGACTCTAATTGTTTAGAAAAGAAAATAATGTTTTTTTCTTCTATATGAAATGTTTACTGTTTATTTGATCCAAATAACCATTTGTTTGATATTTTTGTTTATTATACTTATATATATATATATATATATAAATGATTTTCAAAAAGACTTAAATAACTTAAATGACATTTTTGTTTTTCATAAGAACTTAAATGATTGTATAAATGATTGGTCTTATAAGAAAATTGTTGTTTTGAAAGGTTCGACACATCCATGTCGACACTTGCTCAGACAGATCGACGGATCTCTGTCGTCCTAGTGAAACACACTTCTACTGGAGCCTATGTCGGCATTTATTCAGACAGTTCAACAGACCTCTGTTCCAGTGAAGAACACTTCGACTGGAAGCTGTCGAATTTGGAAGTGGGAAATGGAGACAAACAAAAATAATGACATTTTCGTAATTTTGAGTAGTGGGAATGGGTAACTTGGGCAGTGGGAATAGCTTTGCCCGGATAATAATTCTATTGGGAGTGAGGTCACATAATAGACTTATCCATGTTTATCCCCCCTACTTCAACGTCTATGTTCTTAGTTTTCCTTTACTAATGCCTAAATTCATTTCTTTCGAATGTCTCACACCTTTCTAATATTTTTCTTTTTGCCTAATATTTTTTCGATGTTTTTGTTTATGAAGAAACACTTTTGGAAACATTTCTGCATGATTATGTTCAATAAAAACCTTTTTTAATGTTCTGTGCTTGGTAAAATGTATCGATCTTATATAAGCTATTTTTTCACAAGTTTTATCTAGATTAGATACTTTTATAAATTTTAGATGCTAAGTTCGTTCATTTTATGAACTCTAATAGAAAATGTGATCAACTCATGTGTGATGCAATACAATATCATATTTCTCCATAGAAAAG
This sequence comes from Acorus calamus, assembly GCA_030737845.1. Lineage (NCBI taxonomy): Eukaryota > Viridiplantae > Streptophyta > Magnoliopsida > Acorales > Acoraceae > Acorus > Acorus calamus. The sequence goes on along the minus strand of CM060862.1, from coordinate 7,376,940 downwards.
TTTATGCAGGTCATGATGTAGAAGATAAATCTAGATTTTAAGTTTCAATTCTATATAATAGAGGAGTTTGTCTAGAAACGGTAATTAGATGCCATGTTTCTTTTAAAAAATGTCTTTACATAAATGCAACTTTATATATGCCACGAAAGGTCTTGTTTGGATCTTTGATGGATAATAATTCTATTGGGAGGGAGGAGGTACAATAGATTTATCCAAGCTTAATCCATTACTTTATATTCCGTTTGGGAAACGAAATAAGCGAGTATAATGATAGTATAAGGGTGGTATAAGAATGGATAGAGAAAATGATTGTTTGTTTGCAGGGTATAACTTGGTATTACTAAGCCAGTTTAAACGAGTATAAGAGAGTATAACAATTCTAAGTAACTCATAGGATAAGCTATACTCAGTTTATTTATTTCCATGAGCCCACATATCAAATCAACTTTTTATATCTTATCACATCAAATCACCTATCAATACCTCTTATACATTAAGTAACCCACATGTCAAATCAACTTTTTTATACTTTATTTATACTTTATTCTTTATCAATTAAACAACTCAACCTTTATTCTTACGTTTTCCAATAAGAATAAAAAAACACAACCAAACAGAAAATCTCTTATTCATGTAGATTTGTTATCTATACTAGCATAGTTATCTATCCAAAATAATTTAATTCCGCTATCCAAACGAGGACTTAATGTTTATGTTCTTGGTTTTCTTTGGCAATGTTTTTTTTTTGTTGTGTTTTAAATTATTTTCGTTGGAAAACATAATAATAAATTTTTTTATTATTTGGATAAAATGGGAATAAAATGTAGATAAATATTTATAAAAGTAAAAAAATGATACTAGTCGATTTGACAGTAGATTTATAAGAAGTGATGACAGTTGATTTGATAATAGGCTCACATATTTTTTGAATTAAATAATTTATAATAACTTATTTTTAAAGATCAATTGAAATTTATATATCACTTTATACCGATTTATTTTATATACATATTCTCATTTATTTAAGCCATTCAAACAATTTTAAACCATTTATTTCATGTTATACCAATTTATTCCCCTTCTATTCTCAATCCGGGCGTTAGTGGTTGGTATAATGGATGGATGGATGGATAGATAAAATAAATTTTGTAAACCACACCACCGAAATACCATCCGATGATAATCAGACGTTGATAAGTGTTCTTTTCGCGTGCACAAGCACTTTAACAAAACCATAAACGCATAAACATCCGACCAGATCTTCTAGTGAGAGATCACTCGCAATCCCCAAAAACAAAAATCTAGGGTTTCTCATCTGCCGAGTCTCGACCGAGCGAACATGGCGAACAACGATGAGGCCGTCGATTTTGAGCCCGACATGGACGATCTGATGGACGAGGACGCCGTCGCCGAAGCGGAGGCTCCCTCCCCCGCCGCACCGGCGCCGAAGCTCCGGTCGACGATCACTGGCGGGGAGTTCTCCGGCGTGAAGAAGACGAAGGGAAGGGGGTTCCGCGAATCCGAGGCCGAGGCTGAGCGGAACAGCCGATTCGCCGGCCGCGACTTCGACTCCCTCGACTCCGCCGGCGGTCCCGGCCCCCAAAGATGTCAGTCTCTCTCTCTCTCTCTCTCTCTCTCTGAGTCTGATTTTGTGTTGGCCTTTTGATTTGGTTTTCCATTGATTTGATTTTGTTGTGAAGTTGCTCTTCGCGGTGTAGAAGTCATGGTTTTTGCGATCTAGATTGTATAACGAATTCTCTGTTTCACTGTAGTTTATATAATTTGATTCAAAAAATTGTAAGTTTTACTTCTAGGTGACTGTCGATTGTTAATGACCCATGTATGATAACATGCAACATGGTTTCATTCATTGTGGATTTTTTGCCCGTGGCATGTGATCATGTAAGATATCTAAAAGAAATGGGCAATAGTTTTTCTTGATATTATGAGTTCTTTTAAAGATTAGATCAGTTGTTTGGGTGTCTTTCTAGGTGCAGGCCTTTGGTTAACCATAGTTATGTATTATAAATGGGCATTATATCATTTATGAAACGTAGTAGATGCGGTCAGGGAGAAAAACCGGCCAATGACCTGTTATTATTGGACGACTATGCGTGCAACAGTAATGTTATCGCGTCAAGTTTCTGATGAGTTAATGTTCAATGCCTTGAGCTAAAATAAAAGATGTGGGGAAGGGTTGATTTTGGGTTAGTGCCTGAGTGGAACATAAGGGCCTCAGTGTTAAGCGTCACTTGTTCATTGAATTGGTGATACTATAGTATAGGATGGTGAGGGAACAGTTGGAATTTTGGATAAGAATATAATGTGTCAGGTGATGGAAGGATCACATCAATTTGTTTCCTTAGTTTATTTCGCATCATGTCTAAAGCTTTAGGACTTCAAAGATGATTTTTTTTAATGGAAACGGTAGGCCTTCACATTCGTATTAAATAAGAAGAGTGCCTAAAAGGGTTTATAAAGACATCAATGCAACAAAAGAAAAAGGAAAAATGGAGTCTCCCTGTAGAAAAGATTCTCTACAGAGAGGGGCTCTCTCTCTGTATTAAAAAGGTGAGTACTGTTTCAAGATGTCTTTGATCCTTTTTAGCAAAATAGAAATAGAAGGTAAGAAGCTAGAAATTGATATACACTGTGGAATAATTGGAATTGATGAGTAGAATTAGCTTGGTGACACTGTTGAGTCCATCGAATATGTAAGTTCCCCGATGAAGAATTTCCCTTATAGATTTCCGAAGGTTTATGCATTCTGGGGACGGGTCCCTTGGTAGGGTAGTTGAGACATAGATAGGTTATCTATATTATTACTGGGTATGCTAATGTCCATTGGAGAGGGATAATAATTCGAGTACTGAAGAAGAGACTGAAGATATTGTTGGACCTACCTTGCATCTAAACTTAACTCTCTCTGATTGGGTTTGAATTTTTCAATGGATACATCATATATTTTTCTGGTGCATATTGAAATCGAAGTTTTCTTTTTTGGTACTTTCTAATGCTATATTAGTATGCTGTTGAATCTATTCGTTGATAATTGATTTGTTGGTAATATTATGGCAAATAGAGAGCAATGGAAGTTGTCTTGGTACTGATTTCATTGGATAGATGCACCTAGCTGCATGTGGGCATTAATCAAAATTTAATTTATCAAACAAGATTGTGTTTTAGCTGATATTCATCGGAGTTTACCTGACTTCTTTTTTTTGTCTTTTTTAGCATGGATTATTTCTCTCTTATTGAACAATTTAGGTCCTCCTGTTAAAGAGTGTGGATTTCTTTATTCTAATACTATTCAACAATTTAGGTCCTTTTGTTTTTCAACAAACCTTTTAGTAGGTTTGTTGTTTCTCTTAGAAGAAGTAACCATCTTGCTTTTTCAGAATTACAGGGAGGCCACTTTAACCTAGTAAGGTATAGATCACCTGTTAATTTCTGTTTATTATTTTCATTTTTTTTTGAAAGAAGGGTGAAAGCGCCATCTTAAGTTCATTAGTTTCAGGATGACAGCTCTCAAAAAAAAAACAGAGAGACTAGGACACAAGGCATCTCCCTGGTCAGGCTAGAAAAGAAAGGAGAAAAATAAGCAATGAGCACCTACAGAACTCCCTAGTTATTAGCCCCATCGTCATTCAGTAACAGGACGCTTGAAACATATTTGTCCACATTACATTTACCCTGTCCTCTCAAGCTCTTAAGGACACTATCCCGAATGTTCTCCACGTGACTTTGCCGTCTTTGAAGTTTATATTCATTCTCTAACAACGATAAAGTCCAGAATAGCGGGTATCATTTAATTCTTTGCTTTGGCACTTCTTTCTTCTTGTTCATTCTATGAAAGAACTTCCTCATGGATGGATGCCTATCCAGAATAAGGTAAAGCTGTCCCAATCTCCTTGGCTGTACCAAAATATAGGATATTATTTATTATTATGGATATTATTTTACCATTTGAACCTGCTCATATGTATTGAAGGAATTTATGACGTGATAGTGATATCAATGACTATGACAAACACTGAAACACTGCCTCTCCATGCAAATGATAATAGGTCACTACCAACAATTATTGTACTTGTTTTACAGTTTTTTTTTTCCTGGAGAGATTTATTGTTCAATTTGTTGCACATTACTTATTAGTATTACTTTGATTTTCAGTTCTGGTTGATATAGACCGTTTCATGATTTTCTTAGATGCCTTTGTTTCATTTGTTGTCCATGATTTCCCCATCTACATCCAATTAGTTTCACATCATTTTTTTTTGGGTGGTGGGTGGGTGGGTTTGTGTTTATAGCCATTGAGGGGTGGATAGTCTTGGTCACCGGAGTTCATGAAGAGGCACAAGAAGATGATCTTCAAGCTGCTTTTGGTGAATTTGGAGATATCAAGAACTTGCATCTAAATCTAGATCGTCGCACAGGATTTGTGAAGGTAAGATTTATCTTTTATCTTTGTCATACTACACGGTTCATTTATGATAAGAAGCCCACAATATATTTTTGAGTCATAGATGATTCACACTTTCTCTGTCTAATTATTATACCAAAAAATATCATTAGCTCATGATATGTTTCCAATGTTAGACCTTATTTTGGATATTTGGATATGTTTCTTGCATGTGGACATGCAACTTCGGATTTTGTTTCCATAGCAATAGAACTACATGCATGCCAGAAGCAGTGTACAATATGCATTCCACACGATATTCCAACCATTTGACATGAATGCATGCAGTGTACAATATGCATTCCACCATTCGACATCAATATTTTATGTGGATTTTCACTCTAAACAATGTATCGCCCTGTATATGCACCTGCCTAGCTTCCTTCAATGTTAATATCTTTTTGGCATTGTTTTAGCCACTTGAAGGCTCTGAACAACAAAGTGCTGACCCCTAGTTTAGTCCGCAGTTGATTTCACCTGCTTGGTGTTGATGACAATACAACATCAGCTGCAAATTTATCTCCATTTAGCAAGTCTGAATTATGCAAATGACTTCCATCAAGCGAGTGGTATGGTTAAATTAACCTAGTTGAGATCTTGTTGTAGTTGTTCTGCATGACCTGTAGATAACCTTTTAACTTCACCATTTCCTTCTCTCCTAACTTGTCATACATTTTCTCTTTAACATGCTTGATCAACCTTCTTGTATATAATGAATCGTATATGTAGTTAGCTAGTTTTATATAGCTCTCCTCTCTTTGTTCTACCTATTTTGCTTATACCTGCCTAGCTTCAGTTTTTATATCCGTTTGGCATTGTTGTAGCCACTTGAAGGCTCTGTACATCAAAGTGCTGACCCCTAGTTTAGTCTGCCTAGTTGATTTTACCTGCTTGGTATTGATGACGATACAATATCAGCTATAAATTTACCTCCATCATAGCAAGTCTGGGTAATGCGAACAATTGCCACCAATTTTTTTTTAATCTTGATTGGCAATTCCCACCAAAGTTGAACATGAGATATTGGAGTAGTGTGGTTCATGAAAGAGTTTAAGGCTTTTTCCTTGGGCCTGCTTCCATTTATAGAATCAAGTGCCAATGTTCTAAACTTAAGTGCAGTTGAATTTCACGAACCTAAACTCCTTGAATCAGCTGGCCCCTTTGCTGTGCTCTGGTTAATTTGAAAAAAGATGATGCAGTCTGGAGGTTTATAATTTCTCTGCTGTATTTATTTAGTTATGTGTTGCCCCAAAGAGTTGCCAAATTCACTATTCGGCACTTTAACCCCAATCACAGCATTTCCATACATGCTCATTGCTCAGTTCTTTCACATATAAAAGCATGGCAGAAGGTTTTCAGAAAGTTTCTTAAGCCTCGTGTGTGCATGTGAACAAGTGATTATTGAAATGTCAGTTGTCATGCACCTAGCCTTCCCTTTTCTTCTTTATCCTCTATCATGCTGTACTTTTTTCCTGCCCTATTTTATATTTGCATATCTAAACCAGAAGTATCCCCCTTACTTTTCTCTTCTTATCTGTTTGTTGCTCAAAGTCCCTGGGTGACTGCTTTGGTGCCTCAATTTTTTCTCGGGCAACCAGGGAGTGACCCATAACCCTATTTTTTTCTGGTAGGTAAATGATGGGACTTGAACCCAACTTCTTGGTTGCAAATTCTCTTGTTAACCACTGAGCTATGGTTTCGAGCCCCTCCTATAACCCTGTTATCTGGCTTTAATTAGGTTTACCCACAGAAGGCATCAGACATTTTTATGCATTATTTTATTTCAATATTCATTCAGCAACCCAATATCTTCATCAACGTTCTGTTTCTCGAATTTGGGGTATAGTAAATCAAATCATCAAGTATTAATGTGTCAACATCAATGTTTGATTCCTCTTAACCAGGGCTATGCACTGATAGAATATGAGAACTTCAACGAAGCACAGGCCGCCATATCCACACTGAATGGAACTGAGATGCTCATGCAGACAATCTCTGTTGACTGGGCATTTAGTAATGGTCCTTTCAAGCGAAGGAACATGAGGCGGAGGTATGTAAACTTTCTGCGAATTCATCTCTTCAAATACCTTCTCCCACACTTTCTCCCTGAAACAGATTTTTCATTTTTTTTTCAATCCTTGTTTATAAGATATTGAATGCAAGAGCCCTCTCTAGGCAGTTAGTTTCCATCTTATTCATAACTCATAAGATCTACCCAATCTCATTGACTATTGCGACCTTTCATTTACAGGTCACCACGCGGACACCGATCAAGAAGCCCTAGGAGGAGGTATTGATGTCGAATGGCACTTATCAATGAAGATGGAGGTTTCTTGGATTTCTTTGTGTGCCTTTGCCTGGAATGCTTATGTGGGTGCACAGCTCCAGGTGTCAGCAGTGTTTGCAACTCTCCTCTTGCTTTTCATTGCTTATGAGAACTTCTATGATGGTTTTTTTATGAAGCTTGAAATGTTTTTGTACCATGTTTTCCAAATCACTGCCTGAAATTTGTGAGCTTGTTCACCACTCTTATGCTGCTGTATTGCTATCTTGAGTCAAAGTAGCTCTCTGGGCGAACTTTATCCCATCTTTTTTTATTGTTTACTTCAGAGTTGTATGAATGACTGAGTTGTGAAATTGAAGATTGTTATTTTGCATGAAACATAGATCAAATAACTATTAGAGCACACAAACCAGGAAGTTAGGATTGCCTGGTGAATTCCTCTAATGTGTGCTCATAGTTGGCACTGAAACCATAATAAACAAAATGAAGAGTGAAAAAAAAATGATCTGTTATTCAAAAGATACCGAAACAACAAAGATTCATGCATCTAGTCTTAAAAGATGCATATTTTAAAATTCAGATATTCTTAACAGCACATGTTCTAAGAAATTAAGAGGTAAAGTTATGCCACTCATCCCAAATGCTTCCCTTCTTTTCCATGACTTCCACCACTGAAATGTTCTCAAACCACCATGCCTTTTTGGTGGGTAAACAATTTTTAATATCTTTTTTTAGATAAATTTTATCACATCAGAAAAAGGAAAACTCAAACCCAAGAACCTCAGTGTAAAGGGGATAACTCTGGTCTTTTACATTTCTTCTTTTCTATTAAACCATGTAACTTTTTATTTTCTGAAATGGTGGTCCCTTAGTAATTGCATCAATACTATGAAACACTGGAAAATGATGTCTAGTATTGTGTGCGGCCCTATCTTCACTGCTGTTCTTTTATGAACTTTCTTTTTCAAAATTTTCATATATTACAATAGCTATCAGTGCACCAAGATGAATCCATGGGCCTCCTTAATGAAGTCATTGGATAAAGATAAACAGCCTTGCGTGCACCCCCATATATATATTTGAATATTTTTATTATACTATCGTAGTGTATAAGTAGTTGAATATTTTTATTGTACTATCGTAGTGTATAAGTAGTTGGGAGACAACAAGACTTTGTAAAATGGACTACAAGTGCATGCACTCTTAGTCGATATCATTTTCATTTTTTTAAAAATCATACATTCTCTTAGAGTTATATGAAACGAAATATTTTTTTTTGTTTAAAAAAAATAATTTTTAAAAAACTTTTATACACTATGATAGTGCATCATATGTATGAGGCTTTAGACTATGCTCTAAAACGGTGCAGTAAATCAGCACTCAAAGTCATGTATACGGTGTCATCTGTTTTTGCATATAGGAAAGTCCAAGAATGGGAGTGTTCATAACTTTATTCCCCTAAATGCAAACCATCATTTCACACGGGCATATCTAATTATAAATTCCATCAAACAACTATGAAGCAAAGATGAGTTTGCTGAACCATCCACCAAAAAAGTACCATAAGAATCTTCCATACAATTATCACATTTAAGAATTTGGAGAAGCCTAAAAAAAAAAAACATTTAACTGCTAATCAAAACTCCTCCCATCTGTTATCTCCTAACACATGATTTAATTGAAAAAATCATGGGTCATTCTCTTATTGGATATTGAAAATACTAATCAAATTTCATTCTTTCTTTTCAAAGTCTTACTTAAAAAAGATAAAAATGTTAAAACACAACCCCATTATAGGTCCATTCTCCGTCTGCATATGTTTTGATTTTTTTTAATAACAATATACTCATACACCTAATGTATGATGTATATATTTTTATAAAAAAAATTAAAATATATAATCCAATCAATTATATGGATACATTTATAAAAATATGAAAAAAAAATTATTGATGTATATAACTAGTTATATCTAACAAAGCATATACATCGTTTTCCTTGGAGAGTGCATAAGGTATACTATTATGTACAAGGGGATATAAATAAAACTATATTTAACATGGCCTAAAAATATGTGATGAAAGAAGTACAATTACACAAAATGCAATTTGGACATAGATTTTTTAGTGCTATTAGGTATTATATTCACATTAATGAAATATATAGTTGATTAAAATTTTTTTATATTTTATATAGATGGATACACACAGTTAATTTACATATATATTCTCTTTTTGAAAAAAACTAAAACGGATTGAAAATGGTCTAGAGAACATTATTTTAATCTTAATGTTAAAATTTTTTTTCATAGGTTGACAACAACCTATATAACCTGAATGCTACCAAAAAAACATATATAGCCTGAAATATAACAAATAAATACTTGTTACCAACAAAAGAACATAAAAAAACAAAATAATGTTTTGCTGTAACGAGAGACTGCTAATCAACAACCCATCTTAATCAATCTCTCTCTGATACCAAAAATAATAATCAATCTCTCTCTCTCTCTCTCACACACACACACACACACACACACACACACACAATCTTTTCGTAGGATTCCCCAAAAAACAGAAAGGAAAAGATCAGGTTCTCTTTTCTTTTTCTACCTTCAATGCCTATTTCACTTTCCACTTGAAAGTTTTGATTTTGATGCTAGATTTCGATAACCAATGTCAAGTATTCAATTGGGTCATCGTTAGATTTCATCGAAATCATCATCTCGGATCGGAGGAATCGAAAGTGCGCCGATTTTGAGGTATTTTATGCGATCTTTGTATCTTTGAATGTTTCAGCTTCTGTTTATGTCTTTTTGAGAATTGTATAAAAAAAAAACACTTCGCTGTGAATTGGTGCTAAAAGTGGCAATTTTGAATTTTTAATGTTGGGTACTTTGTGGAATTGAAATTTGGGTTTTGATTGATATTGGGTTTGTTTATAATGCTTTGTTTGCAATCATCTACTAATGATAGTCTCTCATATGGGGTTTGGTTAAATTTGAATGGCTTCACATGATTCAGTCACACTATTTTAATTTTTGATAGTTAAAAATCGGATTTCCATACTTTTTTTTATTAGGATTTATTTGATTTGATTTGATTTTTTATTTTTTTATAACGGAGGCCCCTTGTAGCTGGCTTTACGGCCGAGCTGGGTAGGCTACCTTCGCTTGTATACCCCAAAACCCACAGAAATATAGAGGGTTTCTTTTAATGTTGGTATTTTGTGGATTTCTTATCTTGATTTCGATTTATGTTGTTAAAGATTGAATAGAAAACATGTGATATATTTGGCTATTGTTGCCTAACAATGGTCCTCCTCTCTGATCATATTCCTCTACTGAGATTTTTATTTGGGTTTTGTGTCAATCCATTAGAACATTTTAAACCATCCTTCTCTGTTATGAGATTCCCGTATTGAGGTTTGGTTGAATTTTGGAACACTACATGATTGAATCGATAATTTATCATTTTTTTTATAGTTGGATATCTTCTGTTTTTTCAAAAAAATTGATTTAATGAGATTTGTTAAACAAATTGAATTTGTACACTCATTATTAAGATTTATTGAAAGACACTTGGATCCAATTTCTAAAAACTGATTTTTTTCAAAATCAATTAATATAGCTGATTCTAGTTGGAAATTGATTACACAAGCTTATCCTTTCTGTGTTATTAATAGAAAAGAGTAAGGACAGAGTAAGAAGGAAATGTTGGTTGTGGCTTATGGAAACCAATTACACAAAAGCTCCTAAAAGAGCTTTTATTTTTCACATCTTTTTACATAGAAAATATGTTACTAGTTTTTAAGACAATTGATTTCATAAAGACTGTTTGGAACCAATTATATGAAAAACCAACTATGCTAAAGCATAAGCTTTCCATTTATAGGTTCCAAATGGTACCCAAGTTTATAAGCTGTCTCTTCATGTTCTTGAATTAAGAATTGGTTTTGTTATTTTCAGGTAGGATTTTTTCCCCGAAGTTGTGAATTGGGGTCCTAAAATTTCGTGGAAAGAATGGATGATGGAGTGGTAGAGTTCTCGGACCAAATCCTATCACATGACACCTCCAATGAACAGGACGATATGCTCTTCGAGGAGTTCTTGAAGAACACCCACACATGCACGCACACCCACACATGCAACCCTCCCGGTCCAGACTCCACCCACACCCACACATGCTACCACACCCACACCCAAGTGCTTGAGAATGGGGATGACAAGGACCCCAGTGAGAAAGAACAGTCACCAAACCCTCGAAGGCCATTGGGGAACAGAGAGGCGGTTAGGAAGTACAGGGAGAAGAAGAAGGCTCACACCGCCCACTTGGAAGAGGAAGTGAAGAAGCTTCGCCTTGTGAACCAGCAGCTCTTGAAGAGGTTGCAGGGGCAAGCCGCACTCGAAGCGGAGGTTATGCGATTGAGATCCCTCTTGATGGACGTTCGAGGAAAAATCGATGCTGAACTGGGTGCCTTCCCTTTTCAGAAGCCATGCACGGCTACCAGTTTCAGAGAGGGAGATTGTAGTGTCCAAAATATCGATGCGGGGATTGGATTTAGATGCGAAACGGATGTTCCATGTCTCCATCTGCCTGCAAAGTATGGAGGGAACCGGGAGATGGTGGGGTGGGAGGGAAGCTGCGAAGCTGAGATTGTGGAGTGTCGGTCTAGATTGAATGGGGTTGGTCAGCATGGTGAAGCGAACTTGGATTGTCTGATGTCTAATAATGTCGATGCGGTGGGATGATTAGTGTTCTCTTCTTTGTATGCTTGATGAAGAGGAAGGCCTGTTCAAATTGTAAGTTTGATAAACCTCCTTGTTGATGGTTTGGTGTTGACTGCTATTTTGCTTATCATATACTTACAGGTGAATATAGCAGTTAATACTAATTACTAAGGAATGGTGGTGCTATATATATGTTCATTAGAATAAAATTTGATAGAAGTTCATTGATTTTAGCCAGAGTGTATAATGATGGTGTTTTCCATATAAATTTTTTTTTGGTGTGGTGTAATTAATAATCTATAAGAGTGTGAATTGTATTTTGGTTTGTGTACATATGGATCTTCTGTGAATATATATATATAATGAAGCAGTTAAGAAGACTTTATATAGTAACCTTCTATTTTATAATGTCAGATAATATAGACAGGATTTCCATTTTTGATGATTCAAGTATTTTTCGGTGCTCTGTGGAAACTTTGGTGCAATTAATCTCTCAAATATTGTGCTGCATTTTATATTCTTGAAGTTCTGGAAAAAAAAACAACTGAGTGAACATAGAGAGAATAAAATAACAGAACTTGTAAGTGATGCGAATGCCAAGTTTTAACCAAAGCAGTTTTTTAGTTATTTTTGATGTCTTGGAGCTCCATTTCCCTATTTTGCATGCCTGGTATTAGAATCAGCCTCTCCCTTCAAATATAGTACCCAGTCATTTTGTAGCCTTGTATGCAGCTTAAAACAAGTCTCACAGTCATGTATATTTTTTGTGCCCAGTGCAATATACAATACGTTATTGTGGTGTATATATGAATTTTTTTTTTCATTTTAAAGAAAAAAATTTACTATTGTATTACAATGTATACTTCACTTTTTGTAATAATATGTATTTCAACAGACGTGTATATTTTTTGTGAAGGCCGCATATGGGGCTGCACATAGGATACAATCGAATAACTCCGTCATTAGAATACCATTTTTATCCTCAAATAGTAGTTTAAACAATCCGCCAAACAGACGGATTGGGATTTATATCTTCCTTTCATGCACTGGTACTGATAAAATACACTTGTGTATATTTTTTTGATGGAAATACCCTTGTGTATATTAATAAAAAGAATTGTGTGTATTAGTAGCCTCTTCTCATTTTTAATATCGTCACACATTTCACTCAAGGGAAAAATTAATTTTTTAAATATCTACTAAACTACAACATTAGTATTCATGTCCAAATGATATATAAGCAGATAAGAAAGGTATAATGCTATTCCATTTATGTTTTGCAGATAACAGTGTCTATCAAAAATAATCACTGGCCACGTGTCAATTGGGAAAACTATAACCATTTACACGTGTCATTCATTCAGACTAATGTGAAATTATTTAGGGGTTGTAGTTTTGCACCAAACTTAGAAAACTGTTAGATATAACAATTCATTGTTAAAAAACAAATCACATTTCAATCTATTGGGCATTGCAAGAGTTGTGGAAGTTACAAAACAAAAACAAAATTTATTGAAAAAAGTTATAAATACTTATGTTAGACTTGTATGAAATACTGTATAGAATATATGTCAATGAGTGCAGAACTGTATATATCAATTTTTTATATATATAGGAATATTGTTTCTCAATTATAGTCAGAAAAGAAGTTAAGTTGATCAAAACCACTACAAAGATCCCAAAAAAAAAGTTGTGGTACCAGAACTAACAAAATAATAGTACAAGACCAACTGCTATACTAAGAATGAGAAAAAATGTCAACCTCTGTTTTCACCTGAAATTATTCAACAATGCTAAAACTGTATACAAACGGCCAAACAAGGAAATAATGAAAAAAACATAACTTGAAAGCCCTGCATATTTCTTCATATTCTCCAAGGTAATCCAGCCAATCAACCTCCATTTTTATCACATTAGACACATTGATGAACATATCTTCAATGTTTCCACCCTACTGATCATTTCAATATGATGGACATGATCTACTTTAATTAAAATTTATAAACATGATGAGAAACACTACTAAACATCAACCACTACAAAGCTCTCTTAACCATCGTTTTACATTTTATAAGTTTATAGATTTTGACAAAAAAAAGTGTACAGTTGTCTCAAGATACAACCATAGGGCTACATGCATAGGCTTCAACTACATTTCTCTTCATTCTTCTGTTGTGCCTTATTTTAATCAAGGTGTTACGCTGCAACAATATCGATTTGACTTGCGACACTTTCCCATCTTCTCATAAGCTTTGCGAAATCTTCACGTAAAGATCATGAGGCCAATTCCTTGTCATGTTGTTTGCCACAAAATTCGCTACCTGCAAGAAGAAAATAAATACTCAATACAACTAGGCAAAAAAACCACACAAACAAAGTTGCAGGAGGAAATGAAACTCTTATTAACGAATGACATGGAATTCAAAAGTTAGAGCTGTTAACTTGATGAAAATAACATTTACATAAATGATTTTCCAGACATCAAGGAACAATAGGGGGGGGGGGGGGGTACTAGAATTCAGTTACTGCCTCCTATTCAATCATGCCATCAGATAATAAAGACCATGAGTTTAGCTTTCTGTAATGCAATTGCATATGCAACACTCCACATTATGCACTTACTCTTTTGTCAATAGCTGAACAATGTTTTCAAGATCGGAGAAACCAATTGATCTTACAACTTTGGTCAATACCTTTTTGATAGAAAGAGAGGAATCAAGGCTCAGTAGAGCCATACAACATCATAAATAAAATATTCACCGCTATCCAGTGATATGACTTGCACATTCAACATAATGCATAAAATGATTGGCCCTTCGTAATAAGAATCACAAATTTTCCTTTAGTTGCATTAACTCTATGTCCCGAGCATTACTATCTCTTGACAGTTGCTCTTCACGGACATCTAGGAACAGTAGATATTATCAACACCATAAAAAAAGCAAACTCTAACAGAAGTTGTGTCATGAAATTCATGGATGAAGGGTTCAGTTTAGATCTGGCACACCTAACAGATGATCAAAATTGCTTGGGTCATTCTGAGGCACAGTAATCTGATGGTAAGGAAGCACTCTTCTCGAGGAAAACAGTAATTTGGAAAAATTACCTTTACTTAATTTTCCATCCTCAAACTTCCTCCCTTGATCTCCTTTCTTGCTCAGGCAGAACATGTTCCTACTAATCTACTATACTACTAGTCGGATATGATATATAACTGGAACATGCATACCTTGGTTCTCAATGCCCTTATTGTCCCATCAGAATCAGTGACACAATCCATACAGCTAAGAGCAACCTTCAGAAGATCAGGGACACATGATTGGACGTGTGGAGATAATGTTTGGAACACATCAGCTGTGGTATCTGGAGCTCGTGGATCAAGTGGCAGAAATGACAGTTTTGTGATTTCCCTCAGAGCATCTCCATGATGGCCTGCTCTGGCAAGCTTGTGGATGACCAAAATTGCCTCCAGCTGTCTCAATACTATTTCCTGTTCTGAGATATGTTGTCTGTCATGAAGGCTGCATGTTAAAGCAATCAGAAATATTATGAGCACTGAACAATATTCAAGAAAGAAAGCTGCACTACCATGCTAACTAAGACTTGCACGTTCATGAACAAAGACCACGTGTCCCTAAAAATATCCATTTAAGCTCTTGGTCATTAATTCCATTGACTGTTCAAACAAGAGAGAATATAGTATCTTCATACTGAGATGACACAATGAGCAATGGATTTAATATGAACCACAATAGTTTGGGGATAAAAAAAATATTAGCTAGTATTTGTTCAGCTTGTGCCAGACATAAAAGGGCAGACATAGGACAGTGGTTCCAGTAAATAAGTTGGGCGGAAGAAGTAGGGTGTTGTTCTTTTCATGGAAATGAAAAGTTGATTTATTTAAACAATGTTAATGACATGGAGCTACAAGGATTGAATAAAACTTGGTAGTTCCATGAGATAATCCGACCAAGGATTGTGATGACATGGGTAATGAGAATGAACAATGGGCATGGAATTAAGTCAATGAGACTACACAGTACACTCTTTTGCACTTGTGTTCTGTCCTTTCTTATGATTGTAGTAGATTTCCTTACAAATTCAACCACACTAATTTTATGTATAGAATTGAAATTTCACATAAAGCATTCTCACCTGCTTTGTGGAGAGTATCTGTAAATCTCCAATATTTCATTGCCAGAAAGAATTAGACCAGAAATCTGGCTGTCACCATCTAGTCTACCCCGTGATAGAGCGGAGATAGCTTCAGAAAGGCACTTATTGATCGTCTCCAATGCCAAAGCGTAAGCACCAACTCTCTTATGTATTTCTATGGACTGGAAAGATTCATATATAACAAAATGAATAAGCCTATAAAAAAATAACAGCATTGAACAGATGAATTCCAAAGGCTTTCCAAAGTTAAAAACTAACATATGACAAACAATTGGCTCACTATGTCAAACATAAAAATTACCGTATATGAAATAAGATAATCATAGCAAGACAACACAGAACACAAGATGCCAGGCATAAGATGTCTATGTGTTCATACAGCCAAAAATAACGATCATAAGCAGAGATCAGAGTTAATAGAAGTACAAAAAATTTAACAAAAAGGATACAATGGTAAATTTTATGCTTCATGACTAAAGTAGCTTGACTAGATTAAACGAGTCGAGCCAAGAAGCCACCATCACAAATTCCTAGAAAATGACAATGAAAATCCATTGCCTTAATATATTGCTCACCAGAAAACATCATTAAACATGTTCATCACCAAAAGTGTGAAACATCCTAATCTTCTCTTAAATATTAAAATCAGACCTGCATATTCTCATAAAAGGACAGCCTGAATTGAGAAATGATTTTGAAATTACAAAATTAAAAGAAAGAAAAACCATTCTGCCGACTACCATCAACATGTCCCTCCAATGGACATCTCCGTTAAGACAGATGATGAGAACATAGATGAATGCACCAAATTGTGTTATCCTCAATGGCTCATTTTAATTTCCATGTGTGCTTCTAAAGACATTTATTTAACGTCACTGGGTAAATAATGCATAAGCATAGCATAATACTCTTGCTGGCATCAGTTTTGTTTTTTGTTTGGTTTTTTTGGGATGGATTTGGTAGACACACAACCACCTATTATTGAATAATCGGAACACGAGTCCAAATACAAATAAACAAACCAAAAAAAAGGCCCCCAGCCCGGGTGGTGACACAGAGCTACTGAATGAAAATGTGTTCCCACCGAATTTTGTCAGAACTTTTTGTTTCAAGGCAAAAACTTCTGCCATTTTCAACAGTATGTGTGGACTGGTTACGCACATACCCATGCTATTTCTGTCCACAAAACTGCTATTAAATCTTGTTCAAGAGCTATGGCAAGAGAGCAACATTTATTTCTGAACCCAAAACCAATGTATTAAAAATGGAACATGAAGAGTGGTTGATGTTGGTCATCCATCTAACTGGTAATCTTGATGTTCAGGAGAGCAACAATTCAAGGCCATCTAAAAAGGAAAATAAAAGAACACTAACTCACTTTATCATAGAGACCAGCTTCCTGGCATTGACGAGCAGCTTCAAGTAAGAATTGTTGCTGTGTTTTTCTATCAGTAAGGAATCTTCTTAGGGCACCGTCTTCTCCGGCACCTCTAGCACCCAACAAGAATGGAATACCACCATCCCGTAACAAGAGTTCAGTGAGGAGCTGCTTCAGCATCATGCTTCTCTGTCTCTGTTGATCAACATTGCCACGTCCAGTCCATGACAACTGCCCACCACCAATTGCTGCAGCAGCTTGTGCATAATATTCCAGAGAGAGCACAAGATTACCGTGGTGCAAATACATTGAACCATACTGCCGGATTATGCTAGTGAACTCTGCAAAAGCATCCATCGTGCTTAACCTTTGGCCAGTCGCACTACCTTCAGAAAGAACACCATGATCTGCCAGTGCAATCGATATATGGACAGCATCAACATTATTCCCCTCATCTCCTACTTCCTTGGACAAATATTGGACTGCTGGAAGAAGCTGTATGCTCAAAAATAACACATAGGGATAAACCAAAGGGTCTTTCCCATTTTTGGTATAGTAAGATGATTCAAACTTGTTCAAGTAGCTCTGCAAATCATCTAAAGTATATGGTATTACTCCTTCATTCAAAGCAACAGAAGACACTGCGCTAGAGCGGTCCCGCACTGATGATAATTTGAACCATAAGAAATCTTCGATTGTGTTAAAAAGTGTTGGATGATCTCTAAGCAACCTATCAATTTGACGGCGGCAACCAGAAATAATGGCATAGAGGGTTATTTTTTTCTTGTCATACCCAGGTCGACCAGCTCGATCACCCAATCTCAGCATTTTCTCACATTCTTCGGAGGCTGTGGCAGCAGTGTCTGCCGATACCATGCCTCCAGTTGTAATCCAGTCTGCAAGCTGTCACAATATATGGGTTATATAATGATCTGGTACTTAAGAATTTAATTTTTTTAAAAATAAAAGCACAACATTTCAGTACCAAAGGGACAAATTGATGGGCAACACGAGAATTCTGGGCAACATCTCTTGCTTCATCATAATATCCAGATCTCAGGCAGAAGTAGATCTGTATGCATTTGATTAAAGACAAACTCATCGTCACATATAGTAACACACAAGTGAAATAAAAGAAACCAAAACAACATGGTGGAAGGCAATAACAAAGTTAACAAAATGCATACATATTCCCTTATCATTACCACGCACGCATACATAATAGTAAGAATTGGCCAGATCCCACTATCTAAAAGCACAAAACCTTTGATTCAACATGAAAATGATGTGCAAATAGAAGAATGCCAACCTGTTGCCAAGTAGTATCAATTGGAGGCTGCCTACGATTATCTCCTACATCAAAATCAAGCATTCCATGATCCCGCAACCGGATCTGGACAAATTAGAGAAACAGGTCATTCAGCGTTCAGAAGTAATACAGTCAAAATGATTGCAAGACAAAAGGAATATTGTGACAAGTGACAACCATCATACCCGAAGATATGCCCGCACTCTTTGCAGATTTCCAACAGCGCCACCTAAAGCAGCCTTACAATGAGAGTACATATTTAGGTCAGAAAATAGAAAAGCCCAATGCTGAATGAAATGTTCTAACCATTGGAAGTGCAAGTAGGAGCTATCTGTTCATATTCTCACTAACTTCAACATTCTAGATGAAAATGTACATAATGAAAAATTGCAGTAAAATTGCTGAATTTTAGTTGTCCATGCATGTTGCAGATCATATCATAAATACATTACTTTGATGTGAATGACAAAAGGAAACAAATAAATAAATATGAAACCATTGCACAAGTAATGGATGTGTTTATGAAATACAAAGTGTATAACAAAAACTAATATGTAAACATCCTTTCACGATTTAAAAGAAAAACAAAAAAACCAAAAATGATGAATATAAGAAATAATGGATTATTTGCCAAAACAAAACTGCAGCAATTGAATGACAATCAATCCAGTAGCAACCTCGGATAGCATCTGAGACAAGAAAGTAAAACTTGATTGCATTTTGCTTGGAGGGCAAGAGTATTGTATCAAGGATAAAAATACACGCCATCTACATTAAAATAAAACCCAAGCAGACATCACATTCATTGATAAAGAACAGCAAGTAAACAAGTTCTACCATGGAATTCTCATGTGAAAATGTGTAAGAAGACTACACAAAGGCTATCGGGAATATTTCCATAAAGGGAAAGATGGGCATCAGAACACTAGGACAATTCCAAAAAGACCAAATGCTAAAAGTGAAATTAAACTAACAATCACTGCTTGCAAGAGAAATTCACAACCTTTCAAGATATTTCAGCTGAGTGGACCAAAGATTGAACATTGGGAGTAAGTTAAAGATGGTTTTCAGATAAATAACCTCACTGCCTATTTTCAGAAAGTAAAATCATTGGCTGCCCTTGGCAGGGTAGAGGCAACCCCATTTCAGTTTGGCAAACCCATACAGATGACTGAGGTGAAAAGCATGCTTAATAAAAAGAGAAAATATTCCATAGATGTTTCAGTAGTCACTAGTGTGCTAGGAATTCAAACATAATTTGTTGGAGACTCCATGGTCTAGGTAATGTGGGTTGTCAATAAGAGCACAGCTTCAAAGAGATTACTTGATTCATTTGCTACGATTAAGAACTCATGGATCTCCAAATGCTTTTGTATGCAGAATTGAAAGATCAACAAAGAAAATGCTGATGAATGTGTGGATTAGGAACTTCCTGCATGATAGAAACAGCTCAATATTTTCATTTTAACAATGTTATAAAAAAGAAAAATGCCATGAATATAAGAAGCAACTACAAAAAAAAAAAAAAAAAAGAAGAAATATCACCTGTGCAGGATGACTTTGTATAGTGTCCAATATATATTTCTCATGACCCCATTCAAGGTGTCGCCTTGCCCCTATCACCAATGACATTTTTCTTGAAACATTCCGCTGAACCGAATCCTCACCGACCATATTCTGGATACAGGCCAAATTGTAAGCTTAAGAGTAAATTATCTGCATCAGTCTCCAGCAAGGAAGGAAAATTGAAGAAAGCAGAACATTTTTGAGCCATTTCCTTCAGTACGAGGATTATGATCAGAGAAACTTCTGCAAACATAAATGAGAAAAAAAAACCTGAATCAGGTGCCATATCTTCAGCATGGTTACTGATTTTGACCCAGGACCATCAAGGCTCAAACTTTCATAAGCAGTTTTAAAAGCTGTAGCAGGCTGGAAACAAGAAATGAACAAGTTACACAGTTAATTCCCATCATAGAATAACACGTTGCCTGTTTTTCAATTTATAGAAAATAGGATGACAGTGATGCATGTTGTCTGCTATAACCTTACTTTGAAAGGTAAGCCATGTTCTCTTGCATTATTTAAACTTTTCACCACATCTGCATATACTGAAGCCTTCTTTTCCACAACAGGCTTGTTAGCTAGTTCCATGCTAGATGGAATTGTAGAAACCCGAGGGCTAAATGCTTGTGATGACACCTGTACAGGAGGAGCCACCCCAGTGCTTAATGCACTGGTATTTGCCCTAGGGAGTGTAGAGAGCCGCGTTAAACTTTGCAAGAAATCACGTTTTTCCTTCTGCCAGTCCTCCTGTGAAATATCTTCAGGAAAATTAGTACTGCAGTACACATTGATATGAATTTCATTCACTAAAGAATCTTTGCATTTCTTCTTGATTAACCTTTTTTTTATGGAAAACTGCGTTATCAAAGGACAAGTAGATAATTTGTCATCAAGAATGAGCTTTGCCAGAAAACTGTTTACCAGTAATAAAATGAACTCTACATTTTCTGAATTCCACCCTCTTCCACGAGGGAGAGAAGAAGGGAGAACTTTACAATTGTTCTTCCTTTCCACACGATGAAGATGCAGGTTGTTTTCCCAATTCATATGAAACTCATTAGTATTACAGATGTGGACTTTGTAATTTATTTATTTTAAATAGCAATACAATTTCCACATTCTCTAAAAAATATATATATATCAACCTCATCAGATTTTAAAACAGAGTACAGTAGGCACTTTTACCCCAACATTGGAGGCATAGTTGTTTACATAAATCATTCAAGCTATAAACAATACAACACTGAAGTGTGAAGAAAAGATAAACTCTAGCCGAACAGAAATAAATTGAATCATGGGGGATAGGAAATATATGCGTTTGTACACATCAAAAATCTTGCCAAATCCACTACATCAGTTATAATAACCACCCATTTGGTGCAATAAAAACTTAGGTGGCAATGTGGCATCATCACACCTCTATCAAAGCATAATTGTTATCCATAAGTGGGAGATCAATTATAAAAGCTGGAGTTATTCCCCTTTGCATGTACTTTGTCTTTGGGCTCTTACATCTCTTTATAAAATTGGGGTAGGAAGCCTACCTTTTTTTTCAACAAGGATAAAGATCCATGTAAATGAACCAGTTGAACTCTCACCAGATTTTCCTTTAAAAAAATCCAGCCAATTGGTTTCATCCTTCTTTTTTCCAGTTTTCTTTTTACTTAGTTTTCTATTATTGGTACTGTACCCCAAGCTTTTTGGTTAGTATTATTCCTACTAGTTTTCTTCAACAAAAAGACTGGGATAGAGATCCATTCTATATACTTTAACAGAAAGCCACAGCATTGAGGACTGAAATAAATGCATTAAACTTAAACTCACTAGTCGCTAAAGAAACTAACCTCCAGAACATGCATCATGAAATAATCAAAGCTTCTTAAGTTATCCTTCTGAGCTTCTTGGACAGCAGATACCATTGCCATTTCATGAACCTGGGTACAATCAAACTATTGCATGTAAAATCATTCGATTGCGATATGGACAGCAGCTAAAAGACAATATACATCACAGCTTTGTTACTGTCCTTATCATGCCCTTTCTTGCTAGAGAGCTGGGAAATGCATTTTAATAAACATAAAAGTGTTGGTGTATTATTCTCTTTCATACAACTTAATCCCAGGAACATCAGTTTTGTCTTGGATACATAGTTGTCTGGGCGACACCTAGGCGGGCGCCTAAGCGACGCTTAGGCCGCTAGGCATTCCATCTGTGTCTAGGCGTTCATCTGCTTAGTCAGCATGTACATTAGGCAAACACTTATGTCTGTATACACGCCCAAGCGTCGCCTTTCCCACCTAGGCGTAATAAATGGGTTGGGATGGACGCTTAATGGACATGGCTTATCTTTATGAATGATTCAAATTAAAAAAAGAGTTGAGATTTAATCAAAACAACATTAATAGATAACTAACATAATTGTTTTGGTTATAAAAGTTAACATAAACTTTTTCTATATATCATTTATTGACTAGAGTAGTGACAAAGAAAATCAAAATATTAATTTAAAATATATTAATCAAATGATTTATAGTCATATGGGTCATGAATTGATCATAAACCTTTGTCTACATAGAAACACAATAGCTTTCTGAAAACGTGAAGGAAGCTGAAACTTTTAGAACTATGTTCCTTGTTGAACTAAACATGGATACAAAGAGGATACAATGTGTAGAATTAGTAATAAAAAATCCATGACCAGTGATTCAATTCAACTTAGTGACCTGGGAATTTGAAAACCACTTCTTGCTAAAGTTGGCTTTCGCAGGTAATAGGAAGACAAGAAAATAGATAGTTGGGGACCCAAACAATGACCCTGGAAAAAAAAAAGAACCAATAACAGGCAACTTTGTATTATTATTTTTTGAAGAAATGGTGCTCCCTAGGATTTGATCCATTGACCTCTTTCTATAGAGGTGGGAGGTACTTGCCGACTTAACCAAAGCTCGGTTCGCAACAGACAACTTTGTATTACAAATACAAGCCATTCCTTAAAACTTTGGACGATGGAACTGGGTACCATCCACAAATATCAATTCCATGCAACATATTTTAAGCATCCTTGATGAAACATAAATGCTCTGAATGAAAATATTGCAAATGTTTGTTTCTAACAATAATGAAAAGAAAAAGAGAAGTGTTCGGTGATAAAAAAAAAATTTGATACTGTGCAAATTTATTATTGCCATCATATATTTTAAGCACTCCGAAATCACAAAATTTATAACATGGCCTGAAAGACAAACAAACCAATTTTCACAGAGGAGCAGTGACTGATAGTTACTTGCTGTAAGTACTCCTCAACGCTAGTAGCCTCAGCAGGGAAGACATCTTCATATGTTGTCTTAAAAAAAAAGAAACATAAAACAAAACATATCAGTAGAAAGATTTAATGGGGAAATTAGGTTTAATACTTCTGTAACTGAATAAAGATTTTGACCCAACTTGTTGCTAAATGGCTACTGCTGTTAGAATAATTGGTCTTTATAGTTTTTTTTCACTATAAAAAAAGGTGACTGTTGTTATTCATCAAAATATTGGATATCGGTGTCATATGACATCGACAACTTCCACAAATGAAACAGTACAATGTCTAGAAGATGCGAAATCAAAATTTTGACAATGTACTAACCATATCAATTTTGCATGTATGTATCTCCACATTATGTTACTTATGAGGCTTGAATACATAGATCATTTTTTTTTTTGATGAAAATACATAGATCATTTTTACTCCTAAGAAAGGATCTTCTTGGTGATATTGTTAATATACATCATGTTTAGTCCCAGAGGACTTTCTACGACGTCCTAAAAGAGAAGGCATCTCATAATATTCTGAACAAGCCTCTAGATTATGATTAGAATCTTTCATAAATGGCCATCAGTCCATCACAATTTCAGATAAGGAAAATCAATGGGCATGTGTAACAATGCACACGTGAGAAGTCACATTACTAGGCTACTTCATCCAATGCATGTCTTTTAACAGCTAAATGTGATTGCAATACGCACAAGCATGGTCAACCATTCTTTTTTTTCCATTATATTTACTCAATCATAGCTGGACCAAATCCATCATTTTGCTGTGACAACACCTTTCTTAGCCATTTAAACAATCATTACTACTGTCACGACTACACATCCAGACATAAATTAACAAGCTCAAAAACAAACAAACATGAACATTACAAGTAACAGAATCGTAGAATAAGCAAAAAAAAAAAGGAATAGATAGACATCTCTACCATGATTTCATTAAAAGTGAATCGAAGTATAGAGTCCGATGCAAAGAATAAGCAAAAAAAAAAAAATTATAAGCAAGGATTTCACCTTAAGCTCAAAGGACTTAAGATCACGTGCAAGCTGCTCTGCATTTATACCTTCCCGTGCCAACAACCTAAAAAAAAATAACACCACTCAAATATAAGCAAACACGTATCTTAGAATCAATGAAAATCCTCACAATCTGTCCCAAAAAAGGAAGGGTTTCATTTGCATACATACGCCTCCAGTGAATATATTTTCCAACATTAGAGGATCTACATGGAGAACACTTGGGCATTCATTTCCTCTAATCTTTGATCATGGCTCGTTCAATCTTAGGCATGGATACGCCTTCTACAATTATGGGTAATAAGTGGTCCGCGTAAGTTATCTCAAGGATTGAATTTAAGACTTGGAGGGGCATTCCTTTGTTTTACCTTTTTTTTCTTCCTTTTATGTAACTTTGTACGGAGATTCCTCATCTCCTTTTGTTCGGGGGCTTTCTGATTTATAAGATCGCTCAAACATTTCCATCAAAAAAGGCTTACAAAATGTATTATTTACAAACCCTCTTACCAAAGGCTCTTAGTCTCATACCAAAGGCATGTAAATACTAAATACATGCCATCAACACCTAAAAAAAATACATGCATGCATGGCCCTTATGTCAATTTACCACCAAGATTCAAACTAAATACTGATAGTGGATGGTAACCTACCAGATTCATGGAACATAGAATTCTCCATTACACACCCAGAGACGACACATAGACGAGCACATGTACAAAAGTGTGTGCATTCTGAACACCAGTGGCAAATGAATGAAAGATTATCCTCTTTTTTCCTCTAATTCACCACATTTGTCACCAAGCATTCTGCATGCACACACATACATGCACTTTTGTACGTGTGCTCGTCTATTTGCATCTTCTAGGTACAAGAACAAAGAATTCTCTCACAATTCAAATCATGTAGGTTAATGCTTAACTGACTCTTTCATTTGAATTAAATCGATTCATTTCGATTGGGAGGTGGCCATAGAGCCGTACACATATGCAAAATTTTCAAGGCATTGATGACATGCATTTATATACGCTTTTATGTAAGGGCGTGCATGTAAATACTCTACAATTTGCAAGGGTGCTTAAACAGGGAATCCTAAGCCCAACGTAGCCTAATCCAATCTTGAATGAGAGTTGTTCCACAGTTTTTTTTCCAACCCCAATTCTAATCTCATATACCTCGTTAGCAATATATACTCACATTATCAAAGTATATACATCATTAGAAATTTTTTACATTTTCTATAAATGGATTATGGATCCATGAAATTCACTAGAGTATATGCTTCATTCTTATAAAAGAATATACCTCACTAGATGATGTACACTACTTTAAAAAAAATTAAAACATGTGGACTGAAAATGGGGTTGAAAAAAGAACTGCTGATAATATTTTCCATCCTGAATAGATTGATATTATGGGATAGAATGACTATTTGGGCAGTTACCATTTGATTACATTATTATTAATCTGTCATCATGATTTTGGTCTTTAATGTTTTTTTGAGGTGTATAAGCTATGGATAGAATTACTATCGTGCTTATACTAACTTATCCAGGTATAGCTATGGAGTTTTATCCGAACTAAACAAACTTTTTTTTTTTATTTCCGCCGTATCGGGTTCTTAATCCGCAACCCAAATGAGGGCTAAAGAAGAATTAAAAAAATTGATCAAGCGACAATGCAGCATAGGCCCACCTGGTAGCAGCGATGGACTGGGTGTGAGCCTCGGCTCTCAGGGTCCTCGCCTTGAGCTTCTGCGACAACGCCTCCAGCTGGTCCAAGGTCCTCTGCAAAAACGAACCACGACAGTCGCGTTAGTCACCCACGGAAACCCCAATAACGGGCAATGGAGAGTGATCAGAAGGACGAACCTGGAGAGGGGGGAACTGGGCGGAGGGGGCGGCCTGTTCGAGGAGCTTGGTGGAGGTGTGGAGGAGGTCCGTCCACCCGACCATGTCCTGATCCATCGCCATTGTTTCTTGTGGTCGTTCTTCGAAACAACAACAACTCGATGGATCGAGAGGGTGTGTGAAAGAGGAACGGGGGAGAAAGAGAGAGAGAGTGTATGTGTTCAAAACCCTAATTTTGAAAAGGAGGGAAAAAGAAGGCTTTCGCGTTATGGTGAATCGCGGGTTAAGTTAGATCTATCGTGAATTTCGGAGGGAGAGTTTTTGCGAGTACAAGTGGATCGGGTTGCGAGAGCGTTTATGGGCTTTGTTATTATGTTACACCCCGTTTATTTAATTTATCTGGGGTTATCCGGGGTAAACAAACACCCCCAAATACTTATCCGGGGTTATCCGGGGGTTATACTCGTTCCAAACGGAGGGTAAAGGTGAAATGAGGTGGGATAAGAATAGATAGGGGAAATTGGTGTTTGTTTATAGAGTATAAGATAGAATTACTATACCACTATAAATGAGTATAAGAAATTATAACAATTCTAAGTAACCCATAGGATAAGCTATACTCACTTTATCAATTCCCATGGGCCCACATGTCAAATCAACTTTTTACACATTATCATATCAAATCACATATCAACCCCTCTTATACATCAGAGGACTCACATGTCAAATCAATTTTTTCACAATTTATTTATATTTTATTATTTATCAACCAAACAACTCAATCTTTATTCTTACGTTTTTCAATGAAAATAAACAAACGCAACCAAACAGAAAATCTCTTATTCATGTAGATTTGTTATCTATACTAGCATAGTTATCTATCCAGAATAACTCAATTTCGCTATCCAAACGGAGACTTAAGGAAAATGTTAAGACTCAAGCATCACTTGTTATCATTTTAAAAAAAATAGTAAACATCATCTAATGAGATATATGCTTTGATAAAATGTGTATATCACTACATAGCAGATACTGCGCTCTCATGTATAATATATGAAGTTCTATTATATTATATTGACTATTTTTTTTAAATATTAAAAATACATTACTTTATCTTAACATATACTTCATTTCATATAACAAAATGCCTTCAATGAAATAGTATATGATTTAAAAAGAATGAAATAGACTATAATTTGTGGCCGCAATGGGGCTAGACGTATTATTTCCCTAATTACATAATAACAAGCCCATAAATGTTTGCTCTAATTAACTATTTGTCTTCTTCTGTTTAGTAATTTTTATTTGAGTAAAAATATCATTTATTATTTTTCACTTTATTTAGTACTTTCATGTGATTTCTTGCTTTTTGACAGAATATTTCTATGAATGAACAATTTTGTACCTGTGAGTGGGGGGTCTCATAAGACAGGTTTATTTTGTTGATCTTTCTGGATCAAATTCGTCTTCTAAAAAGTCTCGTATATCATCAATCCCTGGATCTTTCATTTTGTGTTCCTTCAGAGTAGGTCCTTCAAAGTCTCATAAGACAGGGATTGATGATATATCATCAATCCCTGGATCATACAGTTGTTCATGCAGATCATTAGAACAACAAGAACAACTGTAACTCTCTCTGCGTTGGAGATGTCGCCGTCAAAAAATGAGGAGCAGTGGGAGGGATCTGAGAACCGATCGGTGGAGATTGCCGTCAGCGACTGTACGATTTTCAGAATCGATTAACGGTGAAGAAATATATGATTTTCATAATTAAATGATACTCCACGATCATAGGGATACATGTTGAGATACTTATTAAGTAAAAGATATAATGTGTAATATCTTATTGCCACCTCATGGAGCCTGTGATGTTGGAGTCTAAGAATCATTTCCCCTAAACTTAATGTGTAAGCAATTGAAGTTGAATCATGGAAACAGACTTTCACCCTTTTTTAGAAAATTTAGTCTTTTGACATTTTTTTTTATAGAAGGTGCCTTGATTTTTGGGGAACCTTTGAAAATGACCTAAAAATTAACAGTTTTATTCTTATCATATTTGAATTAGCAAAATTGATTAGGCTAGTCAGAATAAAACATAAGTTAAACTTACGTACCTTCAATTTGGAAAAAACCATTGGCAGGGTTTTCGAAAAGTGGTGTCGGACCAGTGGGAGTTCACCAACGATTTCTTCCGCCGGGGAGAGAGGACCCTCCTCACCGAGATCCGCCGCAGGAAGTCCTCCACCACACATGCATTGACAGCCCATGTCAAGTTCACCATGAAATCTTTTATGTCGCATTCTAATCATCATCCTTCGGGAGTTTATAATTCGAAATCAGAAATGAAATCGGGTAGCAAACACCTACCTTTCCTTCAAAAAAAAAAAAAAAAAAGTCCACCATGAAATCCAAACCACCTTGCTCCAACTCAAACGTGGACAACGGTGCGGCCACTGCCGCCTCCACCTCCTCGCACTTCGTCTCCAACTATATTATTAACGCCTCCCCAGAAGCGATCATGCAAGAGATTCGGCTCTTCGAAGGAAGAGAAGTTGACAATGAAGGTGGCAATGATGGTGGTGAAGAGGATGGGGAGGAGAGGCTGAAGCTCTTTGGGGTGTGGTTGAATAGAAGTTATGAAAAGAGGGTTAGGAGAAGTGGGTGTCAGCGGCAGTAATGCGAGGTCGGTGAAGCAGATGAAGATAGGATTTGAGAAGCCATGGATGGGGATGGCCTCTCCTGCAAGGGAGGGTAGCAAGGTTTGCAATTGACACCTCTATTAGGGTTTCCTTTTTGAAGAAGAAAAAGAGTTGGAAGTGACTCGTCATGTTACATGAAGAAAAATGTTGTGATCGTGCATTGTTAATTTTGTATTACGAAGATGTGTTGTGAATATTAGAATGTAATGAAATCTGAAAAAAAGAAGCGGGGGGTCTGAAGCTAAAGTTAGCTTCTCTCCTGCATGTATTAATTAAAGGGTTTTTTATTTTTAGATATATGTAAACTATATGATTTAGTAACCGCACTGCTTCATATTTAGGTTTAAGTTTCTAAATTTAAAGGGTATGTTTCTTATTAGCTCATGGGAAGAACCTATCCCTCAAGGGAAAAATTCATATAACCCCCTGTAAACTGACTGAAATCTATATAACCCCCTGACTTTTCTTAAAACCAATATAACCCCCTGAAAATGCATAGTAAATCCAAATAACCCCCTGAATAAAATTTACATTTACAGATGATGAATATTTTGTAAATATTATATTTGATTAACCCTGATAGAAAATACAATATACAAAAAAAATCATATAATGTGTTAAAAATGCAAAAATCTTTTATAAATGACAATTTTACTCATCCGGATATGATTTTATAATATATCCCAAATATGGTAAAATCGTCATTTTCATATAATTTTTTTCATTTTTAACACAGTGTAGTAGTTTTTTAATATATTGTGTCTTCAGTGAGGGTTAACCAAACTAAATATTTGCAAAATATTATTATCTATAAACGAAAATTTTATTCGGGTGGTTATTTGAATTGATTAGATGTTTTCAGGAGGTTATATGTATTTTAAGGAAAGTCAGGAGGTTATATGAATTTCAGTCAGATTCAAGGGGGCTGTATGGATTTTTTCCATCCCTAAATGTTTTAGTTTTTTTTTGTCTCTGGGAGGAGGGACTAAAAGGAACATCTCTTTTAAATCTGGGGACTTAAATCGAAATATGAAAAAGTGAGGGATCGATCACTAAATCATACAGTTTAGGAGGACTAAAAAATAAAAAACCCTTAATTAAAAGGAATGGAAATTTTTATTTACATTGTTTTTTCCTCTTGTTTTTTGCATTCCAATGCCTTGGGAAAGCGAATCTCTATTGCAGGGACTCCAAATAAAATTGAAAAACAAATGATCCAACATTATTTTGAAACATAACCAAATCTAATTCATATGATGAACCATCTTGTGTGATCATGGTTGGAAAGTGGGCTATTTATATATCTTAGATTCAAGTCATAATATTAAATTGTAAGATGTCATTTAGATTATAGAGTCCATATCATGGAAAGCATGCAGTCAAGACTGGGTCATATGGTTCACTTGATAATTTATCTAGTAAAATTAAAAACATGACTAGTTCAGATTAACTTGGAGGAATCCATTCAGAATGCTGGGATTTTTAACCTTGAGAACTAGGCTTTAGACAAAGAAAATGAGAAATGAAGATTAGGATTAGGTACAAAGAATAACAGTTACATTCAAAAATTAATATTTCGGCAGTATTTATGAAAATAAAATATAAAGAATTTTTTTTTTAAATCACATTTGGAAGCATGTACACATAACAGAGCAGTATGAAACATATAGATGGCATGGGTTAGAATAACTCAGCATTCCATACATAACATAAATCATCCTATCAGAAGTGCTTTAATTCTACTGAAGCAGCATAACATAGATATATGGTGATGAAAGAATAAAAGTAACACCATCTCTTCATCTAGTATTAAATGTACCAACCTCTTTGTCATTCCATATTTTCATCATAATACCACCACCTCAGTGCAAAATGATCATGGTGCAGCAGTTATCATCTGCGGATTCAATGGGCTAAAATATGCCGTACTTGGCACTTTGTTTGGATGTTATGTTTTCCCACTTGGTCTGTAACTTCGTCTCTAATTTTGACAGATCTCCATTGTTAGCCTGCACTACAATTTGCACCATTCATCTGCTGGTCTTCAAACAATGAAGGTTTTAATTCAAATTCCATAAATCTGTTTGTTTCTTTTGTTTTCATGCTCAGTCATACTCTGTGATTCTTTTTCACTGAATCATTATCATGAGAGCTAGGGAGTCTTCCATGCTGGACTACCTGGAAAGGCAATTAAAGAAAATTATGATGTTTAGACCAACAAAGAAAAAGATTGTGCAACATATAGCAATGGACCAACCAAAATTTTTGGCATTACTTGATCCTTGCTGTAAGCATTCGCAGAAGCAGCAACTTTCAATCTTCTCTTCCTTTTTGAAAAACTTAATTCTTCCCCACCTGCACAGTCTTCTGAGTCTTTTTGTTCAAAGTTTTGGCCTGATATTTCTGCAGATGACTTGATATCATAACCTTTCCAAAGGAAAATTTTAGATAACATGAGGCAATCAGACAGTCGAAACAAAACAACATCTTCCTCATCCACAAGACGTTTATTCATAATGAAATCTGCAACATTTGACCTAGAAAACATTTAGACCTGTGAAGTTCAGGTTGTCAAAATCCAGATTTAAAGATAATATAAGCTCAATTTAGAACACAAGAACGGATATTAAACCTGACATTTTATTCAATTGTAATCAAGAAAAAGAACCCTATTTTTGTGTACAAGTTTTATAGTATGTTAATCATAATGAATGTATAAATGTGGTGCTTTTGACAATAACCCCCTAGTAAGAGATTTCTCATCACTAGACACAGAAGCCTCTGGGTTGCAGTGTGACTGATGAATTTAAAGGGAAAATTTAGAGATTTAGCCAGCTATGTTGTTGTAGATGTTAAAAAATTTGGAACAGGTCTTACAGAGCAGAAATGATAAAGTTGAGGAGGACGTATGGCAAATCTAGGAAGGATTAGCCTTTTTCTCAGACAACTTATAATGCTACAACTTATATGAATCAAAATTGTAGTCTCCAGATGACCTCTTCTACTGTTTTAGCAGAGCGGGGATATTTCCACCAAATTATGTATCTTCATTGCACAGAAATTCATGTTAATTTTTTGGGAATTTAGATGCGCCATTTGCACTTTCACCACATAATTCAGTACATCATCAGCATCCATGCCAATTTGAATGTTTGGAGCAGCTCTACAGATCCTATTATGTCATATTTCTTTTCAAGTTCATTCCTGCAATGAGTCTGTTAGCTAAGCTGCTAATAAGTCCATCTGATTGTATATGCTTCGTTGGAAGATATAAACCGCATAGGTATTGCATGTACCATCCATATTCGGTAATTGCTAGACTAAGTCATTTGACCCCATTACATAGCAACATTAGTTATTCCGGGATGAATAATAATTCTCTCCCTTTCCCTCTCCCACCTCCACCCAATCACCCTCTCCACCCCTCCCTTTCCCTTCCCCCCTGTAATGTCTAGGCTCACATGTGTGATATTGTCCGCATTGTCTGTAGGCGCACGATTTTAAAATGCATCACATGTATAAGGTTTGCGTTCACATAAAACTAGTCACCCGCCTCGTTAGAAGATGTGGAACTATACCATGGGTCTGCCTCACCTCACCCTCATCAGCGGGCATGGTCTAGCCCAACCCCCTCATGGGGCCACCATACATCCCCGTGTGGGATCCAAAACCCAACCCACTGCGTAATGGACATGTTTTGATACCAATTATAATGCTTAGGTTTACATGTGATATTCTCCGTAGGCGCACGTTTTTAAAATGTATCTCATGTGTAATGTCTCGCCTCCTCCAATAACTGTTCATTCATGAGCACATGGATTTGTTCAAAATATATTGGAAAACCATGTATAACAAGATGCAGATGCTATAACATGCATAATGACACTTGAAAGGATGTTAGGGAAGTTTCACAGGTCCATCAGGATGCATTTTGACATCAAATTCCAAACCAGATATAATCCATCCTAGCACTTTGAGAGACTCATCCATAAGGATATTAAGATCATAGTTTCAAGGTGAAGACATGTATTGGCAACTAATCACTGCCATTTATGTCTAAGCAATCAAGTCTATGGGAGAGAATAAGAATGATTTCCTAATACAATTATAATGACATCACAATTAGCTACCAATGGAGAAAAAAAAGAAGCAAGTAAGACTCACAGTTATGTTCACATCTGTTTCACCATGTTTTTCCAATGTATGTATCTCTTTCTATCTTTTCGTCCTTTTATTTGGGTGGGGGGGGGGGGGGGGGGCAGGTTTTGCTGCCTCTGGCTTTTTTTTGACAAAAATCCAAGAGTATCTTAGACCTTGATATCTAACAGATCATGTGTTGTAAAAACACAGAGACTAATAATGCCATATTGCATATAGTCCATATAATTCTCACCCCTTCTTAATTTTGTGCCAAGGGTATATTAAGCTACTACTTCATACATCGGAAATCAAAGCATGTAGGATGGACAATAGTCTAAAATACTGAGAAGATATTATTTAACAAATCTTGAAAACAGACATATTGAGGGAATCAGCAGTTGTGAATCACGCTCATGTGACACTAACATGATTGTAATTTTTTTTAGGTGTAAGAGTTTCTGCCACAGATAATCCAGCTTTGTAAGATTGACTTGATAAGTTTTGCATCCCCTCTAATGGTGATAGGCAATGAAAATTAATAATTGAAAAGCTAAAATTCTACTTTTAGATATTTTGACCCTATTACTCTACTAGAGCACCAAAAAAATTGAAATGAAATCGAGCTATAACTGAATGATTTTGGATTAAATAAATAAATAAAATCATTACCTGGCAAAAATTTGTGTAAGCCACCTCTATCTGCTTAGGCTCATTGAGGCTGTGATGCAAGAACCTGCTAAATGTGTGCAAATATGCGAGTATGAACTAATGAAATATATGTTATTTTGCTAGATTTCATACCTTCCATGGTTAGCGAACAGAGTTGTTCAAGATGTATAGATTATGCAAACTTGAGAAATATGACACCTGCAAATTAAGATATAGAGCAACAGTGATCTCTCTTCTCATACATTGCACTACCATCAGTGGCGGAGCCAGGGATCACTACAGGGAGGGGAGAACTTCAACTACAATCTTTAATTTTTTTTTCCGAAAACCTGTGTACAAAAAAACAATAACCATAATAATCATAATAATTACACTTACAATAATTAAAGAATAAAAATTAAAGTTATTGAAGCTCATTTATAAATCTGGAGATTTTCTAATATCATTAATAAATTAATTTATGTATAAATTGATTAGGTATTCAAATTTTGATGTTTGAAAATAAGAGGTTTGAAGTGATTGTCAAGAAAAAAAACTTTCCTCAAAAGTACACATCGGCCAAGTTTGATGAGTTCATCCATCACATAAATAAGCCCGGGGTGACCTCTTATCCAGTCTGGGGCGTTTGGGCGCTTAGGGCACCCCACCTAGAGAGGGACCCCAAGAACCGTCAATGGAAGAAAAAAAAAGATAGTGAGATGTGCCACAATTTTTCATAGTGAATTAGTTTTTCCCAACAAACTTTTTCTCCCAAAATCAAAGTCTAAAATCTCTCTCTCCACAAATCTTTCCATTCAAAATGACAAATCACCCTTTCTCTAGGTATTCCAGTTCCAATATCTCTCTCCAACTTTTAGTTCCAAGTAAATCTTTCCCTCTTTCCAATTAGTTACATCAAATAATGCTCAAACCCTCTTTAGGTATTTTTTAGATTTTTATATTTTTTCATTCCATTAAAATTTAACATTTTTATTGCTTTGACTTTTAAATTATTATAAAATATCATGTATGTAATTTGTAATATTTGTAGTTTTTAATAAAATATATATAAGATTTAAATAAGATAGATTTTTTATAAATATATATGGAGCCCCATTTTAAAAATTCTCCTAGAACCCAGTTAAAAAATCAATTATCAAGAGCGGCCTGAATAAGCCATACTTTTTCTCCAATTCTAGCCATTCCAGTTTTTTTTTCATGAAATAAGTGACATGGACATGTTTGGAATACTAAAGATCCCCGTGTGAAAAACAAATATTAGAAATGTGGCTCCGCCCTTGACTACCATTATATGGTGTCTAATAGTCGCTTCCACAAAAAATATTTCAAATGCTAACATAGATTTTTTGCATTCACTATTGCATGTAAGCTAGAGATCAATGGCACCTCATCATCCCCATAGTTATTCAGCACACTTAATTGGACAAATAAAAAAATGCGCATAAGGCAACATGTATACATTAATAAAAAAATACACCCAAGTACGATAAGTGGAAAATGCATTCCACATATATACTTGTTCATATATATTGATCATAGAATATAATGCAAAAACAAGGTCCAATGGGTGAAGTCTCGCACTGCTTTTTAATCCATAATTCATGAAGTTCTGATCCCCATCGAACTCCTCATTCTCATTTTCACTCGGCTTTTTTAACAATTATATTCTTCCTATGTGTCTATAAAGGTTAATGACCTCTTGGCAGAGACCCACTGTTGGGGAAGTTCAATATCTGTGTTGGAGGTTGACCAAGTTTAAGTAAGATAATGAGCAACTAATTTGAAGCCAACACTTAAATATCAAAGAGTAACGTGAAGAAATACAACTTCACATATTCCAGTTATAAAACACCGTGCTACATGCAATTGTAAAGACAAGAAATTGTGTTAAGGCTTAGTTTCTTGTAGAGAAGGCTATTGGTGTTCCATCCTTTCTTGGTTCTGCACAAGCTAAAGTTACAAATATAATGACATGGGGGATAAATTCAATTCGGATTCTTGTTGGCTTCTAGAACATTTTCACCTTACCTGCAACATAGTGTGCATATAGAGACAAGAAAATGTTGGACAAAAAACACATCCATCAGTTTAGCTACATGGGGACAAATTAGTTCAAGTCGAGACATCAATTCTTTTTTCTTTTTAATAAAACACACAACAATATTTACCTTGTTTAATTGAATATCTATATTGGTAGAAGAGGTAAATTACAACATTGCTAGATTTATGGAAAAAAAGAGCATCAACGGTTTTAATAACTTTCTGTAACACTTCATGTAATTCCTCTAAAGGTACATGTCCAGCTCAGACCATCCAACGGATCTATCCATTCCCAAATGAGGGTACGAACAAACTAAATGAGTTCAAGGCCTTTTTTCCGCAATTGAAAAGCTTCTTATGACAATCATAAATTGTGTTTGCGAAAGTCTAAAAGAAAGTAACCTCCATGTACAATCTCACAAGGTAATAAGGATGCCATTTGATTTCATAATTTGGAAAGATGATAATCATAAGTGAGAATAAAGATGCAGAGCTTCAGTCATTATCATTTGGACTTTATAATTGCTAAGCAAAATATTCATTTCAAATTGACTGATGAGTTATGAAAAACATACATGATATACAAGGTCTCCACAGAACTGTCCTTATACCATATCACGCTCTGTGCGACGTGTACGATAACCAAGAGTTTTTTCTGCCTGTAATAAATTTGTGCAAGCGAAGAGCAAGCAAATGAAAGAAATGTATCACAAAACAAACTAAATATTTTCAAGTCCTTTTATCCAAAATAATTACTGAAAATTATCAAACTAATTTTATGGTATATATATATTTACAATTCTAGTTTTTTTTTTTTTGGTGTGCCACCATTTCATTTCTTTTCATTTTAACTTTCCTAGCCGCCCATTGGATATTCACGACAATCCATTGTCATCCCATTATCAGCCATCCACTTCATCTGCTTAGTTATCATTGCCTTTACGGACTTGCGCATAGGGACCCCACATTATCCCATAAGATAAGATGCAATAGATCAATTGCCTTTCAACCTTTGGGTAGATTTGAACACTCCACCAAAAAGGTCCCTTGAACATGAGCCCTCTAAGCATGAGCCTTCTGAGCACACTAGCCTTCAAATCCGAAGTCAGATCCTCCTGAGTTTAAACATGGCTTGAGCATTTTAAACCTACATTTTCTAATCTCATAGCCTTCCAAGACTAAGTCTTTTGCGTATGATCCTTCTAGACATGAGCTTTCTGCATCACTACTATTGTGGAAGGAAGAATGATTTATCATATTCTCGTTGAGACTGGCGCAGGTGTTGATCTCATGTCCCTCTAGACCTTTGAGCGTATTGGCGAGTACACTTTGTCAGAGGTGAGCACTCACATTTTCATTTATGATGGAACCATTCGACTAGTTCTAGGCTCCGGATTTTTTTTACCTATGGAAATAGGTCCACTTAAGATGTCTTTTTAAGCTAGGTTCTCGAAATTAATTTTGATTACATCATGATTTTGATACCAAAGTGGTTAGCGGCAATTAAAGGTGTTTCATCCCACAATTATATTTAAGCCTCAAGTTTGGGAACAGAAATCTATCCTCGAGGTTCAGAGTCTAACCTATTTAATTTGGCAACTATAACTT
Organism: Acorus calamus; assembly: GCA_030737845.1. Classification (NCBI taxonomy): domain Eukaryota; kingdom Viridiplantae; phylum Streptophyta; class Magnoliopsida; order Acorales; family Acoraceae; genus Acorus; species Acorus calamus. The sequence continues at coordinate 7,339,701 of CM060862.1, read as the reverse complement.
CATGCACTAATGTAAAGGGGATGAAACACCTTGAATTAGTGCTAACCACGTCAAAATCATGACTTAATCAGAATTCATTTCAAGAAGCTAGGCTTATAAAGACATCTTAAATGAACCTCTATTTCTCTAGGTAATAAAATAAAAAACCTTGAACTGGTTGAACGACTTCATCATAAGCGAAAATGTGAGTGCCTGACACATGACACTGACAAAGTGTACTCGACAATACACTCAAAGGTCCAAAAGAACATGAAATCAACACCCGTGCCAGTGTCAACGTGAACCAATTGACCATTCTACCTTCAATAACTTCAGTGATGGGCACGTTGCGGGCAAAAATATGATTCTCCAAGAAAGTTCTCTCTCAAGGCTCGTTGATTGTGCTTATATGTCTTGATCAGCTCCAAAATGAAATCTTCACAGGAAATTTGTCTCCTTCATGTTGCATGATATACTGAGGTCGATAATGAATCGTTGGGGAGGATCAAATGAATGTGAAGGAATAGCAACTTGCAAAACGGAATCAGTCTTAGCAAGATGAATTGGGTTGAGCATAAGTGGAATGGTCCGGAAAGATTGTACATGTAGGTTGCTTACCGTCATGGCACTAGAATATGTAATTAGGAGTATAAGCACACTCTAGTTGATGCTCGGGATGGCAAAGAGCCTTCTGATGGGATCAAGATGATCGAGAATGGTGGACGTCACTCATGGGATCATATAACGGAAATTGAGATCGGTTAAGATTGTGCGGGAACAAGAACTCCACTAAAACACCAAGCGAACTAGTCATCGAAGGTTAGCCAAATGGCACCACTCAACACAAGCTCAAGTGAGAAATCATTATGAAGCCTGACTCAACACTAATTCACTAGATGCTCTAGTTCTTCAAATGTGTCTCTCACCATTCCAAAAAACTTTCTTTTTTTAGGAAAATCCGAGGAATTGATGATGGATTGGAGGATATCCTTGATGTTGTTGAGCAAGGATTTTCGAAGAATCAAGATGTTACTTGATTTGATTTTCATCACCTTGCACTCAACCGTTGTTACACGAGGTTGATCAAAAGAAGCGGTCTTGTACACAGATCAATTGGATGTTTGTATTCTTGCGCTAACGCAATCGAGAGATTGTTGGGGACATTGTCTCAGAACCGGGAATAAGTTAAGTAAAAAATTAGCGTTGCCACTGTGTCAATGAAGGCATGCGTGCAACCTTCAAGGAACACCGTGATATGGAGGGGACAAGTGTGCAATTTAGAGTTTGGGACTCACATGGCACAAATGTGATGGGTTTGAATAAAAGTTGGGTCATCCACAATAACACAAAAGGCACAAGCTCATAAAGATCATACGTAGAAGGTTCAAGCTTGGAAGGCCAGAAGGATCATACATAGAAGACCAACGCTTAAAAGGCTTTCATGGGACCTTTCTGGTGGATTGTCCCTAAAGGTCGAAAGGCAATGGATTTATTGCATAAGCATATCTCATGTGAGAATCTAATGTCCCTAGGTGAAGGTCAACGAAGGAATTGATAAAATAAAGTGGACACAACTGATCATGGGATGACAATGGATCAACGTGAATGCTAAATTGGCGAGTAGGTACAAATGTAGGGGGTGAATGAGATCTAGAAATGATGCTTCACAGACATGAAGGCCATGAACAAAATCATGAAATATGCAACACCCATGGATGTCATAGCTGTGTATCCAATGGTATGACAATATCGCAAAATGTCAATGGCTGGGGGAGTAGGAACTGGCCAAATGGAATTGGTCTTAGCAAGATGAATTGGGTTGAGCATGAGTGGTATGGTCTAGAAAGATCAGTGTGAATGCCAAGTTGGCGAGTAGGTACAAATGTAGGGGCTGAATGAGACCTAGAAATGATGCTTCGCAGACATGAAGACCATGAACAAAATAATGAAATATGCAACACCCATGGATGTCATAGCTGTGTATCCAATGGTATGACAATATCGCAAAATGTCAGTGCTTGGGGGAGTAGCAACTGGCCAAACAGAATCAGTCTTAGCAAGATGAATTGGGTTGAGCATGAGTGGAATGGTATGGAAAGATCGAACACGTAGGTCACTCACCATCATGGCACTACAATGTGTAATTGGCAGTATAAGCACACTCAAGTTGATGCTCGGGATGGGAAAGGGCCTTCTGGTTGGTCCAAGATGATCGAGAATGGTAGATTGCGGGGGAACAAGAGCTCTACAAAAATGCCAAATGAACTAGAGTCGTTGAAGGTTAGCCAAATGGCACCGCAAAACATTAGCTCTAGTGAGCAATCATTATGAAGCCTCGATCAACGCTAAATCTCCATATGCTCTAATTCTTCAAATATGGACCCTTCAAACATGCCTCTCACCATACCAAAAAAATTAATTTTTTGTAAGGAAATCCGAGGAATTGATGATGGATAAGGGATATCCTCGATGCTGTCAAGCTAGGATTTTCCAAGAATCAAGATGTGACTTGATTCGATTTTGTGGCATACGGAGCTCGCATTGCCCAAATGTGATGGGTCTGAATAAGAGTTTAGTCGTCTGCGAGAACGATAAAAGCTCATGCTCAGAAAGTTTATACATAAAAGGATAAGGCTCAGAAGGCGAGAAGGATAATACATAGAAGACCGAGGCTCAAAAGGCTTTCAGGGGGCCTTTCTGGGGGAGTGTGCCCAATGGTCAAAAGGCAATGAATCATAATCACATCTAATGGAGAATGTGACGTCCCTATGTGTAGGCCATGAAGGCACTGATGATGGAGTACGTCTCCGATTAAAGGGGGTTACGTTTCAGAATCGTTGAGGGTGTATGTTTCAGATTCATGGCAAGGTATGTATCGGTTTCTTGGTTTCGGATTTATGGCGGAGTACACTCCAATTTAAGGGGGTCATGTCTCGGATTCATTGGGGGAGTATGTCTACGATGGATTCATGGATATATCTCATATTCATGGAGCGGTAAGTCTTAGATTTATGGAGGGAGTATTTCTAGGATTCATGGGGGAGTATATCTCTCATTCATGAGGGAGTATGATCTTAGATTCATGGTATGGTCTTGGATTCATTGGGTCGGATTCAAGGGGAGAGTATGGTCTCAGATTCATGGGTGTCTATGTCTCGGATACATGGTAAAGTACGTGTCAGATTAATGGGAGAGTATGTCTAAGATTCATGGGGGGTATGATTAGGGATTCAGGGTATGTATCGGAATAGTGGAGTATGTCTCGATTCATGGGGGGTTATGTTTGGTAGGGAATATGTGTCGGATTGATGTGCGAACATGGTCTCGTATTCATAGGGGAGTATATCTTGGATTCATTATAGGGTACCTCGCAAATTCATGGTAGGATGTCTCAGATTCATGAGAGGAGTATGGATTGAGATTGAAGGAGTAATGTCTTAGATACATTTGAGGAATGACTAGAATTCTCGGTATATCTCGAATTCATAGACAATTATGTCTGAGATTCATGGGGGAGTATGTCTAAGATTCATGGGAGCGGGGAGGGGGGGTATGTCTCTTATTTATGAGAGTGTGATCTCGGATTCATGACATTTCTTGGATTCATGGTATGGCCTTAGATTCATAGGGTAGTATGTCTCGGATCCAGGGGGTTATGTCTCGAATTCATGGGGTTATGTCTCGCATTCATGGGTGGCTATGTCTCTGATTCATGGTGGGGTACGTCACTGATGGGGGAGTATGGCAAGGGATTCATTGTATGTATAGGAATCATGGAGCAGTATGTCTCGGATTCATGTAGGTTGTCTCCAATTCATGGGGGGTATGTGTTGGATTCATCGATTGGCATGTCTCGGGTTCATGGTGGGTTTGTCGGATTCATGGGCGGTATGTCTCGAAATTCATGTGGGGGTACAGTCTTTGATTCATGGGATAGTAAGTCTTGGATTCATAGGAGAGTATGTCTCAGATTCATGATAGGGTACCTCGCAGATTCATGGTAGCATATATCTCGGATTCATGAGGGGAGTATGGATTCAAATTGAATGAGTAATTTGTCTTAGATTCATGAGGGGTATATCTAGAATTCGTGGGAGTATGTCTCAGGTTAATGGGGGAGTGTGTCTCATATTCATGGGGAGGGGAGGGGGGTATGTGTCAGATTCATGGTCTCGGATTTATGGCGGAGTCCTCTCAAGGTATGTCTTGGATTCGTTAGGGGAGTATGTCTCAAATTCATGGGAAGAGTATGTCTCAGAATCATGTATGTCACGGATTCATGATATATCTTAGATTCATGGGCGGGGTATATTTTATATTCATGGGGGGAGTATGTCTCGGATTCATAGTCATATTTATGGGGGGAGTATGTCTCCTATTCATGAGGGAGTATGATCTCGGATTCATGGTATGATCTTAGATTCAAGGAGGTAGTATGGTCTCGGATTCATGGTGGGGTACGTCTCGGATTCATGGGAGAGTATGGTCAGGGATTCATGGAATATATCAAAATCGTGGAGGAGTACGTCTCGGATTCATGGGAGAGTATGGTCAAGGATTCATGGAATATATCAAAATCGTGGAGGAGTATGTCTCGAATTCATGTGGGGCTATGCAATGGCGGAGCCAGAAATTTAGTCAGTGGGGGCAATATTAACTACAAGTTTTTCATTTTTTTTTCTAGTCGACAATAATCAAATGAATGTTTTTTAAAATGAAGATTAATTTTTATTAAATACTAAAATGAGTAAAATTTTTGTATTTCGAGATGCATACAAATAAAAAAATAACAAACAAACTAATTATATCTTCTACAAGGCTATCCTTTTTACCATGCACAGGAGAGGAAAGATGGACAAAAAAACAAAACTATAAAGTCAAATATTATTACATGAGACAAATTTGGAATCAAATTAAGAAATATTCAAGTCAATTGGAGTAAAAAATTTATTAGCTGCGTGCGTATATTTTAGATTCATAAGAACAAGTCAAATAAATTAATATTTTTTATCAACATATTGATTATCAAAACAATTCATTGGACAACTGACTTCTCGGATTCATGGGGGGAGTATGTCTCCCATTCATGAGGGAGTCTGATCTTAGATTCATGGCATTTTTCAGATTCACGGTATGGTCCTGATTCATTAGGGAGTATGTCTCGGATTCAAAGGAGGAGTATGGTCTCGAATTCATGGGAGTTATGTCTCAGATTCATTTGTGGCTATGTATCCCATTTATGAGGGAGTATGATATTAGATTCATGGCATTTCTCAGATTCATTGGGGGAAGTATGTCTCAAATTCATGCGGGGGTATGTCTCCGATTCATGGGGGGGTATGTCTTGGATTCATGAAAGGTATGTGTCAGATTCATTGGTTGGTATGTCTCAGATTCATTGGTCGGTATGTCTCAGATTCATGAGGGGGTTTCTCGGATTCATGGGGGTATGTCTATGATTCATGTAGGAATATGGCCTCGGATGCATGGGGGAGTATGTCTTGGATCCATGATAGGGTACCTCGTAGATTCATGGTAGGATATATCTCAGATTCATGAAGGAAGTATGGATTCCAATTAGAGAGTACTATATCTTAGATTCATTGGGGAATGTCTAGAATTCGTGTGGGGAGTATGTCTTAGATTAATGGGGGAGTTATTCTAAGAATCGGATTCATGGTCTCAGATTTATAGTGGATTACATCTCTGATTTAAGGGGGTTATGTCTTGGATTTGTTGGGGGAGTATGTCTCGGATTTGTGAGTATGTCACGGATTCATAGGTATGTCTCAGATTCATGGGGGGTATGTCTCCAATGGATTCACGGGTATGTCTCGAATTCATGAGCAGATATGTCTCAGATTCATAGTAGAGTAATTGTAGGATTCATAGGGGAGAGTATGTCTCGGATTCATGGGGGGCGTAATTCTCTCATTCATGAGGGAGTATGATGTCGGATTCATGGTATGGTCTTGGATCCTTGGGGAGTATGCCTCAGATTAAAGAGGGGAGTATGGTCTCGCATTCATGGGGTTATGTCTCAGATTAAAGGGGGGAGTTTGGTCAAGGATTCATGGTATGTATCGGAATTATGGAAGAGTATATCTCGGATTCATGTGAGGGTATGCCTCCGATTCATGGTGGGGTATGTCTTGGATTAATGTGAGGATGTTACCTATTTATGGGGAGTATATCTTGGATTCATGTGGGAGTATGTCTCGGATTCATTAAGGGGGGGGGGGGGGTCTCGGGTTATACCCATGAATCTGAGACATATCCCACATCAATCCAAGATCATGCTCCCCACATGAATCTGTGACATACCCCCATGAATCCGTGACATACCCCCTCATGAATCCGGATTCATGAGGGGGTATGTCTTGATTTCATGGGGGTCTCGGGTTACACCCACGAATCCGAGACATATCTCACATCAATCCAAGACCATACTCCCCACATGAATCTGTGACATACCCCCATGAGTATGTCTCGATTTCAATGGGGGTATGTCTAAGATTCAGGGGGGAGTATGTCTCAGATTCATAGGCGAACATGTCTTAGATTCATGGAGGAGTATATCTTGGATTCGTGTTCGTATTCATGGGTGGAGTATTCTCTCTCATTCATGCATGATTGCGATCTTAGATTCATGACATTTCTCATATTCATGGTATAGTCTTGGATTCATGGGGGAGTATGCATCGGATTCAATGGGGGTTATGGTCTCCGATTCATTGGGGTTATATCTCGGATTCATGAAAGAGTATGGTTAGGGATTCATGGTATATATTGAAGTCATGGAGGAGCATGTCTCGGATTCATGTGAGGGTATGTCTCCGATTCATGGAGAGAATGTCTTGGATTCATGGGGGGTATGTGTCAGATTCATCGATCGGTATATCTGGTATTAATGGGGGAGGGTTATTGGATTCATGGGGGGGGGGGTGTACAGTCTCGGATTCATGGGGTAGTATGTCTTGAATTCATAAGGGAGTATGTCTCGGATTCATGATAGGGTACCTCGGAGATTCATGATAAGATATGTTTTGAATTCATGAGGGAAGTATGAATTCAAATTGAAGGAGTACTATGTCTTAGATTCATGGGGGATATTTCTAGAATTCGTGGGCAGAGTATGTCTTTATGGGGGGCATATATCATATTCATGGTCTCGAATTTATGGAGGAGTACGTCTCAGATTCATCATCATATTCATGGGGGGAGTATGTCTCCTATTCATGAGGGAGTATGATCTCGTATTCATGACATTTCTCGGATTCATGGGAGAGTATGTCTTGGATTCAATGAGGGGAGGTTGGTCTCGGATTCATGGTGGGGTACGTCTCAGATTAATGGGGGAGTATGTATAGGATTCAAAGGGGAGTATGGAAAAGAATTCATAGTATGTATAGGAATCATCAAGGAGTTTGTCTTGGATTCATATGCGGGTATGTCTCCAATTCATTGGGAGGTATGTGTCGGATTCATTGGGAGGTATGTCGGATTCATAGGTCGGTATTCTCGGATTCATGGAGGAGTAATGTTAAGATTCATGGGGGGAGTCTTGGATTAATGGGGGTATCTCTCGGATTCATGGATGAGTATGTCTCAGATTCATAGTCATATTCATGGGGGGAGTATGTCTCCTATTCATGAGGGAGTATGATCTCGTATTCATGGCATTTCTCGGATTCATGGGAGAGTATGTCTCGGATTCAAGGAAGGGAGGTTGGTCTCGGATTCATGGTGGGATACGTCTCAGATTAATGGGGAGTATGTATAGGATTCAAAGGGGAGTATGGAAAAGAATTCATAGTATGTATAGGAATTGTCGAGGAGTTTGTCTTGGATTCATGTGCGGGTATGTCTCCAATTCATTGGGAGGTATGTGTCGGATTCATTGGGAGGTATGTCAGATTCATAGGTCGGTATTCTCGGATTCATGGAGGAGTAATGTTAAGATTCATGGGGGGAGTCTCGGATTAATGGGGTATCTCTCGGATTCATGGATGAGTATGTCACAGATTCATGGAAGAGTAATGCTAAGATTCATGGGGGAAGTCTCAGATTGATAGGGGTATCTCTCGGATTCATGGATGTGTATGTCACGGATTCATGAGGGAGTGTAGTCTCAAATTCATTGTTACGGAGTACTTTGTCTTATATTAATGAGGGGTATATCTCCGATGGATTCATGGGTATGTCTCTAATTTAAGGGATTGTAGGTGTGTCATAGATTCATGGAAAAGTATGTATAGGATTCATGGGAGAGTATGTCTCGGATTCATGATCGGATTCATGGGGGGAGTATGTCTCCCATTCACGAGGGAGTATGATGTCGAATTCATGGCACTTATCGAATTCATGGTATGGTCTTGAATTCATAAATAGTATGTCTCAGATTAAAGGGGGGGTATAACCTTAGATTCTTGGGTGTTATGTCACGGATTCATGGTGCCGCACACCTCAGATTAATGGGGGAGTATGTCTAAGATTCATGGGGGATTATGGTCAGGGATTGATGGTATATATCAGAATCAGAAAGTATGTCTTGGATTCATGAGGGGTATGTCTTGGATTCATGGATTCATGAGGGAGTGTAGTCATTTCATTGTTACAGAGTACTATGTCTTATATTAATGAGGAATATGTCTTGAATTTTTTGATGGGTAAGTCACGGATTCGTGGGTATGTCTCATACTAATGGGGGTATGTCTCCGATGGATTCATGGGTATGTCTCTAATTCCTGGGCAGGTAGGTGTGTCATAGATTCATGGGAAAGTATGTATAGGATTCATGGGAGAATATGTCATTGATTCATGATCGGTTTCATGGGGGGAGTATGTCTCTCATTCATGAGGGAGTATGATGTCGAATTCATGGCACTTATCGACTTCATGGTGTGGTCTTGAATTCATAAGTAGTATGTCTCGGATTAAAGGGGGGAGTAGTCTTAGAGTCTTGGGTGTTATGTCTCGGATTCACAGTGCAGTACACCACAGATTAATGGGGGGGGGGGTATGTCTAACATTCATGGGGGATTATGGTAAGCGATTGATGGTATGTATCAGAATCAGGAAGTATGTCTTCGATTCATGTGGGGTATGTCTTGGATTCATGGGAGGGAGGAGGGTTCTCGGGTTTACATCCATGAATATGAGAAATATCCAACTTGAATCCATGACCATACTCCCCCTATGAATCCGGGACATACCCCCATGAATCCAAGACATACCCCCGCATGAATCCGGATTCATGCGGGGGTATGTCTCAGATTCATGAGGGGTATATCCCCGATTCATGGGGGAGTATGTCTTAGATTCATGGGTATGTCTCAGATTCATAAGCAGGTATTCCTAAACTCCATGGGGCGAGTATTTGTAGGGTTCATGGGGGGGGGGGGGGGGGTATGTCTCGGATTCATGATCGTATTCATGGGGGGAGTATGTCGGATTCTTGTAGGGGTATGTCTCTAATTCAAGGCGTTATGTCCCAGATTCATATTCATGGGAGAGTATGTCACGGATTCATGGAGGGGTATTTGTAGGATTCATGATCGTATTCATGGGAGGAGTATGTCTCCCATTCATTAAGGAGCATGATCTCAAATTCAATGCAGTTCTTAGTTTTATGTTGTTTTGGATTCATGGGGGAGTATGTCTCTGATTCAAGGGGGATATAGTCTCGGACTCATTCGGGTTATGTCTCCGATTCATAATTGGCTATGTCTCGGATTCATGGAGGAGTATGTCTATATATCAGAACCACAGATGAGTATCTCTCGGAATCATGTGGGGTATGTTTCCGATTCATGGGGGGTATGTCTTAGATTCAGGTGAGGGTATGTGTCAGATTCATGGATCCGTATGTCTCGAATTCATGGCAATGTCGTAGATTCATTGGTGGTGTGTCATAGATTCATGAGGGGGTGTCGCGTATTCATACACTTTTATTTGTGGGAGAGTATATCTTGGATTCATGGGAGAGTGTCACGGGTTCATGATAGGTACGTTGCCGATTAATGGTACGAACTATCTCGGATACATGAGGGGAGTATGGTCTCAAATTCAAAGAGTATTGCATTAGTGAGGGGCACGTTTTTAATTTTTTGGGGGAGTATGTCTCGGATTCATTGAGGGGTTATGTACCAGACTTATGGTCCCGGAATTTTTGGAGTACGTATCTGATTCGAGAGGGTTATGTGTCAAATTCGTTGGAGGAGAGCATGCCTCATATTCATGGGATTCATGGGTATGTCTTGGATTCATAGGGGTAAGTCTCCGATGGATTCATGTGTATGTCTCGGATTCATGGGTCGATATGGAGTATGTCTCCGATTGATGAGGCAGTATCATCTCGGATCCATGGCATTTTCCATATTCATGGTATGATGTTAGATTCAGTAGGTGGTATGTCTCGGATTAAAGAGGGGAGTATGGTGAGAGATTTATCATGGGTATGTCACGGATTCATGGTATGTCTCCGATTGATTCATGTTTATGAGTCAGATTCATGGGCCGATATGGAGTATGTCTCCCATTCATGAAAGAGTTTGATCTTGGATTCCTGGCATTTTTCAAATTCATGGTATGATGTTAGATTCAATAGGGAGTATATCTCGCATTCAAGGGGGAGTATGGTCAGGGATTCTTTAGGGAGGAATGGTCTCAGACTCATGGGAGAGTATGTCTTGGATTCATGGGTGAGTGTCAGGGATTCATGAAAGGGTACATCTCAGATTCGTTGGAGATTGTCTTGGATTCATGGGATAGTCTCACGGATTCATGATAGGGTACAACTCAGATTCGTTAGAGATTATGTTTGGATTCATGGGGCGTATGTCTCGGATTCATGGAGTATGGCCAAAAATTCACGGAGTACTATGTCATATATTAATGAGGGATGTGTCTTGAATTTTTTGATGTGTATGCCACGGATTCGTGGGTATGTATCTAAATCAGGGGCAGGTAGGTGTGTCATAGATTCATGGGGAAGTATGTATAGGATTGATGAGAGAGTATGTCTCGGATTCATGATAGAGTATGATGTTGAATTCATGACATTTATCAAATTCCAGGTACGATCTTGAATTCCTAAGTAGTCTGTCTCGGATTAAAGGGGGGAGTATAATCTTAGATTCTTGGGTGTTATGTCTCGGATTCATGGTGCGGCACACCTCAGATTAATGGGGGAGTATGTCTAAGATTCATGGGGGATTATGGTTAGGGATTGATGGTATGTTTCAGAATCAGGAAGTATGTCTTCGATTTATGGGGGTATGTCTTGGATCATGGGAGGGGGGTTCTCGGGCATACACCCATGAATTTGAGACATATCCCACATGAATCCATGACCATACTCCCCTTATGAATCCGGGAGATACCCCCATGAATCCATGACATACCCCCGCTTGAGTCCGGATTCATGCGAGGGTATGTCTCAGATTCATGAGGGGCATATCCCAGATTCATGGGGGAGTATATCTTAGATTCATTGGTATGTCTCGGATTCATAAACGGATATTCCTCAACTCCATGGGGGGAGTATTTGTAGGGTTCATGGGGGCGTATGTCTCAGATTCATGATCGTCTTCATGGGGGTAGTATGTCGGATTCATGTAGGGGTATGTCTCAGATTCATGGCGTTATGTACCGGATTCATATTCATGGGAGAGTATGTCACGGATTCATGGGGGGTATGTCATAGGATTCATGGAGGGAGTATTTGTAGGATTCATGATCGTATTCATGGAGGAGTGTCTCCCATTCATTAAGGAGTATGATCACAAATTGATGGCATTTCTGAGGTTCATGTTAAGATCCTGGATTCATGGGAAGTGTGTCTCTGATTCAAGGGGGATATAGTCTGTATTCATTCAGGTTTTGTTTCCGATTCATAATTGGCTATGTCTCGGATTCATGGAGGAGTATGTCTATATATCAAAATCACATATGAGATTATGTTTCTGAATCATGGGGGGTATGTCTTAGATTCAGGTGAGGGTATGTGTCGGATTCATGGATCCGTATGTCTCGAATTCATGGCAATGTCGTAGATTCACGGGCGGTGTGTCATAGATTCATGAGGGGGTGTCTAGTATTCATACTCTTTTATTCGTGGGAGAGTATATCTTGGATTGATGGGAGAGTGTCACGGGTTCATGATAGGGTACGTCGCAGATTCATAGTAGGATCTGTCTCGGATTCATGAGGGGAGTATGGTCTCAAATTCAAAGAGTATTACATTAATGAGGGGCACATTTTCAATTTCTAGGGGTAGTATGTCTCAAATTCATTGGGGGGGGGGGGGGTTATGTATGAGACTTAAGGTCCCGGATTTTTGGAGGAGTACGTATCCGATTCGAGAGGGTTGTGTCAGATTCGGTTGAGGAGAGCATGCCACATATTTATGGGATTCATGGGTATGTCTCGGATTCATGGGTCGGTATGGAGTATGTCTCCGATTAATGAGGGAGTATCATCTCGGATCCATGGCATTTCTCATATTCATGGTATGATGTTAGATTCAACAAGGAGTGTCTCGGATTAAAGGGGGGAATATGGTGAGAGACCCACCATGGGTATGTCATGGGTTCATGGTATGTCAACGATGGATTCATATGTATGTCTCAGATTCATGGGCCGATATTGAGTATGTCTCACATTCATGAAAGAGTATGATCGCGGATTCATGACATTTCTCATATTCATGGTTTGATGTTAGATTCAATAGGGATTATGTCTCGGATTCAAAAGGGGAGTATGGTCAGAGATTCATGGGGGAGGAATGGTCTCAAATTCATAATAGAGCATGTTTTGGATTCATGGGGCAGTGTCACGGATTCATGATAGGGTACATCTCAGATTCGTTGAAGATTATGTCTTGGATTCATGGGGGAGTCTCACGAATTCAAGATAGGGTACATCTCAAATTTGTTGGAGATTATGTCTTGGATTCATGGGGGAGTCTCACGGATTCAAGATAGGGTACGTCACAGATTCGTGGGGCGTACGTCTCGGATTCAAGAGGGGAGTATGGTCGCAAATTCACGGGGTACTATATCTTATATTAATGAGGGATATGTCACGGATTCGTGGGTATGTCTCCGATTGATTCATGGGTATGTCTCTAATTCATGGGTAGGTAGGTGTGTCGTAGATTCATGGGGGAGTATGTATAGGATGCATGTGAAAGTATGTCTCGGGTTCATGATCGGATTCATGGTGGGAGTATGTCTCCCATTCATGAGGGAATATGAGGTCGAATTCATGACACTTATCGAATTCATGGTATGGTCTGAATACATAAGTAGTATGTCTCGGATAAAAGGGGGGAAATGTCACAGATTCGTTGGGTGAGAGCATCCCTCACATTCATGGGATTCATGGGTATGTCTTGGATTCATGGGGGTACGTCTCCAATGGATTCATATGTATGTCTCGGATTTATTGGTCGGTATGGAGTATGTCTCTGATTGATGAGAAAGGTATCATCTCGGAAACATGGCATTTCTCATATTCATGGTATGATGTTAGATTCAATAGGGAGCATGTCTCGGATTGAAGGGGGGAGTATGGTGAGAGGATTCATGGGATTCATGGGTATGTCTTGGATTCATTGAGGTATATATCCGATGGATTCATGTGTATGTATCGGATTCATGGGTCGGTATGGAGTATGTCTCCGTTTAATGAGGGAGTATCATCTCGGATCCATGGCATTTCTCATATTCATGGTATGATGTTAGATTCAACAGAGAGTATGTCTCGGATTGAAGGGGGAATATGGCGAGAGATCTTGGATTCATGAGAGAATATGTCTCCAATTCAATGGGGAAGTGTGGTCTTAGATTCATGGGCGTTCTGTCAAGGATTCATGGGTGGCTGTCTCGAATTCATTGTGGTGTATGTCTCAGATTAATGGGGGAGTATGTCTAGATTCATGGGGGAGTATGGTCAGATATTCATGGTATGTATCGGAATCATGGTGGAGTCACTCTCGGATTCATGTGGGGTATGACTCCGATTCATGGGGAGGATGTCTTGGATTCGTTCATGTGGGGGTATATGTCAGATTCATGGGTCTGTCTCATACTAATGGGGTATGTCTCTAATTTATGGGCAGGTAGGTGTGTCATAGATTCATGCGGAAGTATGTATAAGATTCATGGGATAATGTGTTGGATTCATGAACGGATTCATGGGGGGAGTATGTCTCTTATTCATGAAGGAGTATGATGTCGAATTCATAGTATGGTATTGAATTCATAAGTAGTATGTCTCGGATTAATGGAGGGAGTATTAGTCTTAGACTCTTGGGTGTTATGTCTCTAATTCACGGTGCGGTACACCTCAGATTAATGGGGGAGTATGTCTGAGATTCGAGGGGGATTATGGACAGCGATTGATGGTATGTATCAGAATCAGGAAGTACGTCTTGGATTCATGGAGGGTATGTCTTGGATTCATGGGAGTGAGGAGGGTTCTCGGGTTTACATCCATGAATCTGAGACATATGCCACTTGAATCCATGATCATACTCCCCCTATGAATCCGAGACATACCCCCATGAATCCAAAACATACCCCCGCATGAATCCGGATTCATGCGGGGGTATGTCTCAGATTCATGAGGGGTATATCCCCGATTCATGGGGGAGTATGTCTTAGATTCATAGGTATGTCTCGGATTCATAAGCGGGTATTCCTCAACTCCATGGGGTGAGTATTTGTAGGGTTCATGGGGGGGTATGTCTCGTATTCATGAGGGGAGTATGTCAGATTCATATATGGGTATGTCTCTGATTCAAGGCGTTATGTCCAGGATTCATATTCATGGGAGAGCATGTCACCGATTCATGAGGGGGTATTTGTAGGATTCATGATTGTATTCATGGGAGGAGTATGTCTCTCATTCATTAAGGTGCATGATCTCCCATTCATTAAGGAGCATGATTCAAGGCGTTATGTCCACGAGTCATATTCATGGGAGAGTATGTCACCGATTCATGGGGGGGGGGGGTATTTATAGGATTCATGATCGTATTCATGGGAGGAGTATGTCTCCCATTCATTAAGAAGCATGATCTCAAATTCAATGCATTTCTCAGGTTCATGTTCTCTTGGATTCATGGGGGGTATGTCTCTGATTCAAGGGGATATAGTCTCGGATTCATTCGAGTTACGTCTCCGATTCATAATTGGCTATGTTTCGGATTCATGTAAGAGTACGTCTATATATCAAAATCACAGATGAGTATCTCTCGAAATTATGTGGGGTATGTTTTCGATTCATGGGGGGTATGTCTTAGATTCAGGTGAGGGTATGTGTTGGATTCATGGATCCGTATGTCTCGAATTCATGGCAATGTCGTAGATTAATGGGTGGTGGTGTCATAGATTCATGAGGGGGTATCGCGTATCCATACTCTTTTATTCGTGGGAGAGTATGTCTTGGATCCATGGGAGAGTGTCACGGGGGCATGATAGGGTACGTCGCAGATTCATGGTACGATCTATCTAGGATTCATGAGGGGAGTACGGTCTCAAATTCAAATGGTACTACATTAATGAGGGGCACATTTTAAATTTCTAGGGGGAGTATGTCTCGGATTCATTGGGGGGGGGGGGGGGTTATGTATGAGACTTATGGTCCTAGATTTTTGGAGGAATACGTATCCGATTCAAGAGGGTTATGTGTCAGATTCGGTTGAGGAGAGCATGCCACATATTCATTGGATTCATGGGTATGTCTTGGATTCATTGAGGTATATATCCGATGGATTCATGTGTATTTCTCGGATTCATGGGTCGGTATGGAGTATGTCTCCGTTTAATGAGAGAGTATCAACTCAGATCCATGGCATTTCTCATATTCATGGTATGATGTTAGATTCAATAGAGAGTATGTCTCGAATTGAAGGGGGAATATGGCGAGAGATCTTGGATTCATGGGAGAATATGTCTCCAATTCAATGGGGAAGTGTGGTCTTAGATTCATGGGCGTTCTATCAAGGATACCTGGGTGGCTGTCTCGAATTCATTGTGGTGTATGTCTCAGATTAATGGGGGAGTATGTCAAGGATTCATGGGGGAGTATGGTCAGGTATTCATGGTATGTATCGGAATCATGGTGGAGTCACTCTCGGATTCATGTGGGTATGACTCCGATTCATGGGGAGGATGTCTTGGATTCGTTCATATGGGGGTATATGTCAGATTCATGGGTCTGTCTCATACTAATGGGGTATGTCTCTAATTTATGGGCAGGTAGGTGTGTCATAGATTCATGCGGAAGTATGTATAAGATTCATGGGATAATGTGTTTGATTCATGAACGGATTCATGGGGGGAGTATCTCTCTTATTCATGAAGGAGTATGATGTCGAATTCATAGTATGGTATTGAATTCATAAGTAGTATGTCTCGGATTAATGGAGGGAGTATTAGTCTTAGACTCTTGGGTGTTATGTCTCTAATTCACGGTGCGGTACACCTCAGATTAATGGGGGAGTATGTCTGAGATTCGAGGGGGATTATGGACAGCGATTGATGGTATGTATCAGAATCAGGAAGTACGTCTTGGATTCATGGAGGGTATGTCTTGGATTCATGGGAGTGAGGAGGGTTCTCGGGTTTACATCCATGAATCTGAAACATATGCCACTTGAATCCATGATCATACTCCCCCTATGAATCCGAGACATACCCCCATGAATCCAAAACATACCCCCGCATGAATCCGGATTCATGCGGGGGTATGTCTCAGATTCATGAGGGGTATATCCCCGATTCATGGGGAGTATGTCTTAGATTCATAGGTATGTCTCGGATTCATAAGCGGGTATTCCTCAACTCCATGGGGCGAATATTTGTAGGGTTCATGGGGGGTATGTCTCGTATTCATGAGGGGAGTATGTTAGATTCATATATGGGTATGTCTCTGATTCAAGGCGTTATGTCCAGGATTCATATTCATGGGAGAGCATGTCACCGATTCATGAGGGGGTATTTGTAGGATTCATGATTGTATTCATGGGAGGAGTATGTCTCTCATTCATTAAGGTGCATGATCTCCCATTCATTAAGGAGCATGATTCAAGGCGTTATGTCCACGATTCATATTCATGGGAGAGTATGTCACCGATTCATGGGGGGGGGGGGGTATTTATAGGATTCATGATCGTATTCATGGGAGGAGTATGTCTCCCATTCATTAAGAAGCATGATCTCAAATTCAATGCATTTCTCAGGTTCATGTTCTCTTGGATTCATGGGGGGTATGTCTCTGATTCAAGGGGATATAGTCTCGGATTCATTCGAGTTACGTCTCCGATTCATAATTGGCTATGTTTCGGATTCATGTAAGAGTACGTCTATATATCAAAATCACAGATGAGTATCTCTCGAAATTATGTGGGGTATGTTTTCGATTCATGGGGGGTATGTCTTAGATTCAGGTGAGGGTATGTGTTGGATTCATGGATCCGTATGTCTCGAATTCATGGCAATGTCGTAGATTCATGGGTGGTGGTGTCATAGATTCATGAGGGGGTATCACGTATCCATACTCTTTTATTCGTGGGAGAGTATGTCTTGGATCCATGGGAGAGTGTCACGGGGGCATGATAGGGTACGTCGCAGATTCATGGTACGATCTATCTAGGATTCATGAGGGGAGTACGGTCTCAAATTCAAATGGTACTACATTAATGAGGGGCACATTTTAAATTTCTAGGGGGAGTATGTCTCGGATTCATTGGGCGGGGGGGTTATGTATGAGACTTATGGTCCTAGATTTTTGGAGGAATACGTATCCGATTCAAGAGGGTTATGTGTCAGATTCGGTTGAGGAGAGCATGCCACATATTCATGGGATTCATGGGTATGTCTTGGATTCATTGAGGTATATATCCGATGGATTCATGTGTATTTCTCGGATTCATGGGTCGGTATGGAGTATGTCTCCGTTTAATGAGAGAGTATCAACTCGGATCCATGGCATTTCTCATATTCATGGTATGATGTTAGATTCAATAGAGTGTATGTCTCGCATTGAAGGAGGAATATGGCGAGAGATCTTGGATTCATGGGAGAATATGTCTCCAATTCAATGGGGAAGTGTGGTCTTAGATTCATGGGCGTTCTATCAAGGATACATGGGTGGCCATGTCTCGAATTCATTGTGGTGTATGTCTCAGATTAATGGGGGAGTATGTCAAGGATTCATGGGGGAGTATGGTCAGGTATTCATGGTATGTATCGGAATCATGGTGGAGTCACTCTCGGATTCATGTGGGGTATGACTCCGATTCATGGGGAGGATGTCTTGGATTCGTTCATATGGGGGTATATGTCAGATTCATGGGTCCGTCTCATACTTATGGGATATGTCTCTAATTCATGGGAGGTAGGTGTGTCATAGATTCATGCAGAAGTATGTATAGGATTCATGGGATAATGTGTCAGATTCATGAACGGATTCATGAGGGGAGTATGTCTCTCATTCATGAAGGGTGTATGATGTCGAATTCATAGTATGGTCTTGAATTCATAAGTAGTATGTCTCGGATTAATGGAGGGAGTATTAGTCTTAGACTCTTGGGTGTTATGTCTCTGATTCACGGTGCGGTACACCTCAGATTAATGGGGGAGTATGTATGAGATTCGAGGGGGATTATGGACAGCGATTGATGGTATGTATAAGAATCAGGAAGTACATATTGGATTCATGGAGGGTATGTCTTGGATTCATGGGAGTGAGGAGGGTTCTCGGGTTTACATCCATGAATCTGAGACATATTCCACTTGAATCCATGATCATACTCCCCCTATGAATCCGAGACATACCCCCATGAATCCAAAACATACCCCCGCATTAATCCGGATTCATGCGGGGGTATGTCTCAGATTCATGAGGGGTATATCCCCGATTCATGGGGGAGTATGTCTTAGATTCATAGGTATGTCTCGGATTCATAAGCGGGTATTCCTCAACTCCATGGGGTGAGTATTTGTAGGGTTCATGGGGGGGTATGTCTCGTATTCATGAGGGGAGTATGTCAGATTCATATATGGGTATGTCTCTGATTCAAGGCGTTATGTCCAGGATTCATATTCATGGGAGAGTATGTCACCGATTCATGAGGGGGTATTTGTAGGATTCATGATTGTATTCATGGGAGGAGTATGTCTCTCATTCATTAAGGTGCATGATCTCCCATTCATTAAGGAGCATGATTCAAGGCGTTATGTCCACGATTCATATTCATGGGAGAGTATGTCACCGATTCATGGGGGGGGGGGGTATTTATAGGATTCATGATCGTATTCATGGGAGGAGTATGTCTCCCATTCGTTAAGAAGCATGATCTCAAATTCAATGCATTTCTCAGGTTCATGTTCTCTTGGATTCATGGGGGGTATGTCTCTGATTCAAGGGGATATAGTCTCGGATTCATTCGAGTTATGTCTCCGATTCATAATTGGCTATGTTTCGGATTCATGTAAGAGTACGTCTATATATCACAATCACAGATGAGTATCTCTCGAAATTATGTGGGGTATGTTTTCGATTCATGGGGGGTATGTCTTAGATTCAGGTGAGGGTATGTGTTGGATTCATGGATCCGTATGTCTCGAATTCATGGCAATGTCGTAGATTCATGGGTGGTGGTGTCATAGATTCATGAGGGGGTATCGCGTATCCATACTCTTTTATTCGTGGGAGAGTATGTCTTGGATCCATGGGAGAGTGTCACGGGTGCATGATAGGGTACGTCGCAGATTCATGGTACGATCTATCTCGGATTCATGAGGGGAGTACGGTCTCAAATTCAAATAGTACTACATTAATGAGGGGCACATTTTAAATTTCTAGGGGGAGTATGTCTCGGATTCATTGGGCGGGGGGGGGGGGGGGTTATGTATGAGACTTATGGTCCCAGATTTTTGGAGGAATACGTATCCGATTCAAGAGGGTTATGTGTCAAATTCGGTTGAGGAGAGCATGCCACATATTCATGGGTATGTCATGGATTCATTGACGTATATATCCGATGGATTCATGTGTATGTCTCGGAATCATGGGTCGGTATGGAGTATGTCTCTGTTTAATGAGGGAGTATCATCTCGGATCCATGGCATTTCTCATATTCATGGTATGATGTTAGATTCAACAGAGAGTATGTCTCGGATTAAAGGGGGGATATGGTGAGATCTTGGATTCATGGGAGAATATGTCTCCAATTCAAAGGGGAAGTGTGATCTTAGATTCATGGGCGTTCTGTCAAGGATTCATGGATGGCTATGTCTCGAATTCATTGTGGTGTATGTCTCAGATTAATGGGGGAGTATGTCTAGGATTCATGGGGGCGTATGGTCAGGTATTCATGGTATGTATCAGAATCATGGTGGAGTCACTCTCGGATTCATGTGGGGTATGACTCCAATTCATGGGGAGGATGTCTTGGATTCCTTCATGTGGGGGTATATGTCAGATTCATGGGTCTGTCTCATACTAATGGGGTATGTCTCTAATTCATTGGCAGGTAGGTGTGTCATAGATTCATGCGGAAGTATGTATAAGATTCATGGGATAATGTGTTGGAATCATGAACGGATTCATGGGGGGAGTATCTCTCTTATTCATGAAGGAGTATGATGTCGAATTCATAGTATGGTATTGAATTCATAAGTAGTATGTCTCGGATTAATGGAGGGAGTATTAGTCTTAGACTCTTGGGTGTTATGTCTCTAATTCACGGTGCGGTACACCTCAGATTAATGGGGGAGTATGTCTGAGATTCGAGGGGGATTATGGACAGCGATTGATGGTATGTATCAGAATCAGGAAGTACGTCTTGGATTCATGGAGGGTATGTCTTGGATTCATGGGAGTGAGGAGGGTTCTCGGGTTTACATCCATGAATTTGAGACATATGCCACTTGAATCCATGATCATACTCCCCCTATGAATCCGAGACATACCCCCATGAATCCAAAACATACCCCCGCATGAATCCGGATTCATGCGGGGGTATGTCTCAGATTCATGAGGGGTATATCCCCGATTCATGGGGGAGTATGTCTTAGATTCATAGGTATGTCTCGGATTCATAAGCGGGTATTCCTCAACTCCATGGGGCGAATATTTGTAGGGTTCATGGGGGGGTATGTCTCGTATTCATGAGGGGAGTATGTTAGATTCATATATGGGTATGTCTCTGATTCAAGGCGTTATGTCCAGGATTCATATTCATGGGAGAGCATGTCACCGATTCATGAGGGGGTATTTGTAGGATTCATGATTGTATTCATGGGAGGAGTATGTCTCTCATTCATTAAGGTGCATGATCTCCCATTCATTAAGGAGCATGATTCAAGGCGTTATGTCCACGATTCATATTCATGGGAGAGTATGTCACCGATTCATGGGGGGGGGGGGGGTATTTATAGGATTCATGATCGTATTCATGGGAGGAGTATGTCTCCCATTCGTTAAGAAGCATGATCTCAAATTCAATGCATTTCTCAGGTTCATGTTCTCTTGGATTCATGGGGGGTATGTCTCTGATTCAAGGGGATATAGTCTCGGATTCATTCGAGTTATGTCTCCGATTCATAATTGGCTATGTTTCGGATTCATGTAAGAGTACGTCTATATATCACAATCACAGATGAGTATCTCTCGAAATTATGTGGGGTATGTTTTCGATTCATGGGGGGTATGTCTTAGATTCAGGTGAGGGTATGTGTTGGATTCATGGATCCGTATGTCTCGAATTCATGGCAATGTCGTAGATTCATGGGTGGTGGTGTCATAGATTCATGAGGGGGTATCGCGTATCCATACTCATTTATTCGTGGGAGAGTATGTCTTGGATCCATGGGAGAGTGTCACGGGTGCATGATAGGGTACGTCGCAGATTCATGGTACGATCTATCTCGGATTCATGAGGGGAGTACGGTCTCAAATTCAAATGGTACTACATTAATGAGGGGCACATTTTAAATTTCTAGGGGGAGTATGTCTCGGATTCATTGGGCGGGGGGGGGGGGGGGTTATGTATGAGACTTATGGTCCCAGATTTTTGGAGGAATACGTATCCGATTCAAGAGGGTTATGTGTCAAATTCGGTTGAGGAGAGCATGCCACATATTCATGGGTATGTCATGGATTCATTGACGTATATATCCGATGGATTCATGTGTATGTCTCGGATTCATGGGTCGGTATGGAGTATGTCTCCGTTTAATGAGGGAGTATCATCTCGGATCCATGGCATTTCTCATATTCATGGTATGATGTTAGATTCAACAGAGAGTATGTCTCGGATTAAAGGGGGGATATGGTGAGAGATCTTGGATTCATGGGAGAATATGTCTCCAATTCAAAGGGGAAGTGTGATCTTAGATTCATGGGCGTTCTGTCAAGGATTCATGGATGGCTATGTCTCGAATTCATTGTGGTGTATGTCTCAGATTAATGGGGGAGTATGTCTAGGATTCATGGGGGCGTATGGTCAGGTATTCATGGTATGTATCAGAATCATGGTGGAGTCACTCTCGGATTCATGTGGGGTATGACTCCAATTCATGGGGAGGATGTCTTGGATTCCTTCATGTGGGGGTATATGTCAGATTCATGGGTCTGTCTCATACTAATGGGGTATGTCTCTAATTCATTGGCAGGTAGGTGTGTCATAGATTCATGCGGAAGTATGTATAGGATTCATGGGATAATGTGTCGGATTCATGAACGGATTCATGGGGGGAGTATGTCTCTCATTCATGAGGGAGTATGATGTCGAATTCATATTATGGTATTGAATTCATAAGTAGTATGTCTCGAATTAATGGAGGGAGTATTAGTCTTAAGACTCTTGGGTGTTATGTCTCTGATTCACGATGCGGTACACCTCAGATTAATGGGGGAGTATGTCTGAGATTCGAGGGGATTATGGACAGCGATTGATGGTATGTATCAGAATCAGGAAGTACGTATTGGATTCATGGAGGGTATGTCTTGGAATCATGGGAGTGAGGAGGGTTCTCGGGTTTACATCCATGAATCTGAGACATATGCCACTTGAATCCATGATCATACTCCCCCTATGAATCCGAGACATACCCCAATGAATCCAAAACATACCCCCGCATGAATCCGGATTCATGCGGGGGTATGTCTCTGATTCATGAGGGGTGTATCCCTGATTCATGGGGGAGTATGTCTTAGATTCATAGGTATGTCTCGGATTCATAAGCGGGTATTCCTCAACTCCATGGGGCGAGTATTTGTATGGTTCATGGGGGGTATGTCTCGGATTCATGATCGTATTCATGGGGGGAGTATGTCGGATTCATGTAGGGGTATGTCTCTGATTCAAGGCGTTATGTCTAGGATTCATATTCATGGGAGAGTATGTGACGGATTCATGGGGGGGTATTTATAGGATTCATGATCGTATTCATGGGAGGAGTATGTCTCCCATTCATTAAGGAGCATGATCTCAAATTCAATGCAGTTCTTAGTTTTATGTTGTCTTGGATTCATGGGGGAGTATGTCTCTGATTCAAGGGGGATATAGTCTCGGATTCATTCGGGTTATGTCTCCGATTCATAATTGGCTATGTCTCGGATTCATGGAGGAGTACGTCTATATATCAGAACCACAGAAGAGTATCTCTCGGAATCATGTGGGGTATGCTTCCGATTCATGGGGGGTATATCTTAGATTCAGGTGAGGGTATGTGTCAGATTCATGGATCCGTATGTCTCGAATTCATGGCAATGTCGTAGATTCATTGGTGGTGTGTCATATATTCATGAGGGGGTATCGCGTATTCATACTCTTTTATTCGTGGGAGAGTGTGTCTTGTATTCATGGGAGAGTGTCACGGGTTCATAATAGAGTACATCGCAGATTCATGGTACGATCTATCTCGAATTCATGAAGGGAGTATGGTCTCAAATTCAAAGAGTATTACATTAATGAGGGGCGCGTTTTTAATTTCTAGGGGGAGTATGTCTCGGATTCATTGGGGGGGGGGGTTATGTATGAGACTTATGGTCCCGGATTTTTGGAGGAGTACGTATCCGATTCGAGAGGGTTATGTGTGAGATTCGGTTGAGGAGAGCATGCCACATATTCATGGGATTCATGGGTATGTCTTGGATTCATTGAGGTATATATCCGATGGATTCATGTGTATGTCTCGGATTCATGGGTCGGTATGGAGTATGTCTCTGTTTAATGAAGGGGAATCATCTCGGATCCATGGCATTTCTCATATTCATAGTATGATGTTAGATTCAACAGGGAATATGTCTCGGATTGAAGGGGTGAATATGGTGAGAGATCCATCATGGGTATGTCAGGGATTCATGGTAGGTCTCCGATGGATTCATGTGTATGTCTCAGATTCATGGGCCGATATGGAGTATGTCTCCCATTCATGAAAGAGTATGATCTTGGATTCATGTCATTTCTCATATTCATGGTATGATGTTAGATTCAATAGGGAGTATTGGTCAGGGATTCATGGGGGAAGAATGGTCTATGATTCATGGGAGAATATGTCTTGGATTCATGGGGAAATGTCAGGGATTCAAGATAGGTTATTTCTCATATTCGTGGGATAGTATGTCATGGATTCATGGGGGAGTGTCACGAGTTCTTGATAGGGTACGTCGCAAATTCATTGTAAGATCTGTCTCGGATTCATGAGAGGAGTATGGTCTCAAATTCAAAGAGTATTATGTCTTATATTAAAGAGGGGCATGTCTTGAATTTGTGGGGAGAATATGTCTAGGATTTGTTGGGTAGTATGTCTCGAATTTATGGTTGGATTCATGGGGTGACTATGTCTCCCATTCATAAGGGAGTATGATCTCGGATTCATAGCATTTCTCATATGTTAGATTCAATGGGGAGTATGTCTCAGATTCAAGGGGAGGAGTATGGTCTCAGATTTATTGAAGTTATGTCTCATATTCATGATAGGGTACGTCTCGGATTGGGAGTATATCTATGATACTTGGGGAAGTGTGGAAAGAGATTCATCATATGTATTGGAAGCCTCTAGAAGAATGTCTCAAATTCATGTGGGGGTGTATATCTTCGATTCATGGTCTCTGATTTATGGCGGAGTACGTCTACGATTCAACGGGGTTATGTCTTGGATTCGTTGGGGGGTATGTCTCAAATTCGTAGGGGGGGGTATAACTCAGATTCTTGGGTATGTCACGGAATTATAGGAGGTATGTCTCTCATGGACTTATGGATATGTCTCGGATTCATGGGTAGGTATGTCTCATATTAGGGGGGGGAGCATGTCTAGGTTTCATAAAGGAGTATGTCTTAGATCCATGGTCGGATTGATGGAATTCGCATGTCTTCCATTCATGGGAGAGTGTGTCTAGTTCAAGGGGGAGTATGGTCAGGTATTTCATGGTATGTATCGGAATCATGGTGGAGTCACTCTCGGATTCATGTGGGGTATGTGTCCGATTGATGGGGGGTATGTCTTAGATTCATTCATGTGGGGGTATATGTCATATTCATGGGTCCGTATGTCTCGAATTCATGGGTATATTGCAGATCCATGGGGGGCATGTCTTAGATTAATGGGGTAGTGTCGCGTATTCATCCTCTCTTTTTCATGGGGGGAGCATGGTCTCAGATTCGTGGGAGAGTATGTCTTCTCCAACCATCTCTCTATGAAAGGTAAGAATTAACAGTCGCGATTTCATAGTGGTGTATGTCTATTCATGGGTATGTCACGGATTCACGGGTATGGCTTGGATTCATGGGATATGTCTCCGATGGATTCATGTGTATGTCTCAGATTCTTGGGCCGATATGGAGTATGTCTCCCATTCATGAGACAGTATGAGTATGATCTCGGTTTCATAGCATTTCTCGTATTCATGATATGATGTTAGATTCAATAGGGAGTGTCTCGGATTCAAGGGGGAGTATGATCAGGGATTCATGGGGGGATATGATCAGGGGATTCATGGAGGGAGTATGATTCAGGGATTCATGATAGGGTATGTCTCAAATTCGTGAGAGATTATGCCCTGGATTCATGATAGGGTACGTCACAGATTCAATGGGGGATATGATTAGGGGATTCATGGAGGGAGTATGATCAGGGATTCAAGGGAAAGTGTTAGGGATTCATGATAGGGTATGTCTCAGATTCGTGGGAGATTATGCCTTGGATTCATGATAGGGTACGTCGCAGATTCATTGGGGGTATGTCTCGGATTCATGAGGGGAGTATGGTCTCAAATTTCCGTATGTCAACCCCCTCATCCCACTGTCCTCATATCATATTCACATGTTACTTCAAAATTGATTTTTTTTACATGGTTATATTTATTATTTATAAAAAAATGAAGAAAGAAGAAAACTAAGGTGTTGGCTTCATTATATGATGAACATAAAGATATTGCATTTAAAATTTCAAATATTGATCTCCTAATAAATAAATAAAAACAAGATAGTTTATAAATATTGAGGAAAAAAACTCATTTATTTTGTTAGGAGCTATAGAATAACCTAAGAACTATTTAAAAAAATGAGACTAATTGAGCATCAGACTAGATCATTCATGGGGCACATATCATATAATGAGAGGATTGGCCTAACCCTTAAAACCAAATGAACCCACCCCAAATTGGCCCATGAAGGGCAATATTAGCCCATTAAAGATCCCACATTCCAATTAAAAGTTTAGAAGTTTCAAACTTGCAGTTATATAGATTAAAAATAAATATCAATATACACTCATTCATGGTCTATTTCAAACATCTGGAAAAAAGGCAAACAGTTTTTCAAAGTTCAAAAACGTAGCCATACTATACTAAGAAAGAAAATATGAGGACGAAAAATGAAAAATGAAGACAATTAAACAATACTAATTTCACATGCACAAAGTTTCAACCATGAATGGTGAAAATAGGTCTTACCATGTAGGTCGAAACAAACGGCAGAACATCTCATATGGGCAGATCATTTCTTCAATACACTGCCAAAAATATGCAACAGTTTATTTGTACTAGTTCTTGGTTTACGGAAGGAAAAAACGGAACAAAAATGTTCATCAGCATATAGTAAAGAAATATAGGCATTAAAGTGGTGTTAGCTTGAAAATCACCTATGATTATATCATTCTAAACCACGAAGAAATAGATGTCATACAAATCTGAACATTTTAAATTGATGGGATCTTCGTGACATGAGAATATACAAGGGCTAATGAATGGCAAGACTAAGATTTGGTTTGGGAACTATGCACATAAAGAAGCACAAGGTTTTGTCAATAGGAAACCTAATCATTTCAAATTTTCAAAGTTGGCTACCAGCAATATAATAACTAAGAGTTAGTTATTCATGATTACTGAAATCATGACACCCATGATTTTTTTTTTTTCGTGATTGAAAAAATATCAAGTTCAGTGGCGGTCTATTGGAAAATTTAACTTACAGATGCACGGTTTAAAAATAAAAGAGAGAACTCAAAGAGCAGGTCCCTATTAAGCAGAAAGGTTGACTCTATCAAATAGATTGAGTTTCAAACAAAACAAGGGAGATTATGAAATCAAAGTAAACTATTGAATGGACAATCAGTGTATTGATTAGGTTGTTCTAGGTTCAACAGGTACATCACACAGAAAGTCAGTAAGCATGGATGAATTTCAGATATGAAATGTTAATTCAGCTGCATATGAAATGGGCGACAATTTTCTTAATTGCTTAAAGTCTAGATTCACCAGGTACTCATGCACAAAGAAAGTCACTAAGCATGGCTGAATTTCAGATATGCAATGTTAATTCAGCTGTATATAAAATGGGTGACAATTTGCTTCATTGCTTAAAGATTGGGTCACTCTCATCTTGGAGGAGCCATCCCCTTCATTGTTTATTGGCAACAATTGGATAGGGTGAGGTTGTTCGGGCTTGTTCCCTTTAATGGAGGTTAGTCATGTAATTAGTTAGTTCCTGATTTTTTGTATAATGTTACTCATCTTTCTTTTTTGTAAAGAAATCCCTCGTCTCCTTCTTTTTGGGGTTTCTATTAATAGAATACTCCTCCCTATTCTCAACAACAACAACAAAAATCAGCTGCATAATAAGAAACAAACAGAATAATCAATCTTCAATTAAATTCCATATGCTGAACAGAAGTAGACAACATAAGTTAGTTATATAAATAAGCAGCAATTCCCAAAATTATGCATAAGAGGATGATATCAATACAGAAGTTGCACATGGATCACAGTTGTCAAAAAATTTAAAATTCATTCAGATATATTTACAAACATTTCAATGCACTCATAAGTCATTATGTTCGGGCTTGTTCCCTTTCATGGAGGTTTTTTAATCACATATTTTATTTACTTACAGTGGTCCGAGTGATAAAATTTGGGGGGTTAGTCATGTAATTAGTTAGTTCCCGATTTTTTGTACAATGTTACTCTTCTTTCCTTTTTGTAAGGAGATCCCTCATCTCCTTCTATTTGGGGGTTTCTATTAATAGAATACTCCTCTCTATTCTCAACAACAACAAAAAAATCAGCTACATAATAAGAAACAAACAGAATAATCAATCTTCAATTAAATTTCATAGGCTGAATAGAAGTAGACAACATATAACTTACTTATATAAATAGGCGGCAATTCCCAAAATTATGCATAAGAGGATGATATCAATACAGAAGTTGCGACTGGATCGCAGCTGCCAAAAAAAAATTAAAATTCATTTAGATATATTTACAAAGTAACATTTTAGTGCACTCATAAGTCATTATGTTTGAAACATAGCTAGATTTAACAGACCTGGGCGACAGTCTCCTTCAGTCTCACATTAGTATTCTTAAGGTCCACGGTGGCCCTGTCCACCTACAATAATAACATAAGGGCACAAGGTAATGTACAATATTTGTATTCCACACTTCCAAGTTGTGTTAATATAAAACAAAATTGGAAAAAGAAACAGGCAATAAAATATGTCCTGACCTTAGTATCGATCTCATCCATCAAGGGAACTTGCCTGTCCATTTCCTGAGAATATTACAAATATATAAATCAATCTCAGTATATTTTGGATTGCATGTAATTCCATAATAAAATTGCAGATAATAAAAGCAACTTGGCAAATATTGATAAAAGTACCATTGCTTACCAAAGTGGATGCAATATTAAGGCTCCTCATTTTATAAGAGTTCTATAGAATCAATAATAAGGAATAATTTAATTAAACACAAACATCATTGGATCAACTAAGTATGCCAATTTAATAGATGATTTGTACGCAAGATCAAGAAACTTATAACAATGATAAATTATTATTTTTTGGTGGGTAACATAAATTATTACATACATACACACATATTGTTATAACTGTACTTTATTTATCCCCCAGGCATCATTATTCTTTCCATGTAAGTAGTCTCAATGAAGTTTAGCAATTAAAGAAGCTATTAACATATCTACATGGAACTTAAAACAATGAAAGATTGATGCAATGAAAATTTTCCAATATGATAACTAATCTGATATTCATTTCGAATCCACATTACAAGCAAAATCTCAAATACAATATTTTGAACAGATGAACAAGCAGCTGAGTATATAAGGGGAATTCATCCGTGTAATTGCAATATCTATTTACCTGTTTCATTTTGCGCATTTCATATTCCTGCCTAAAATTGCTTTGATTCCTCAGTTTGTTGAAAGTATTCACTTTCAAATCTTCCATCTGCAATGGATGGTGAGAAACAAACATCAACAGCAAGCAGGATATCATCCCACAAGACTTTAAAATCACAAGGATTTTCATTAATCAGATATCAGGAAACCAAAAAAACAAACCTCGAAGAACAAGTGATTCGGTGGTGTTCCTCCTCCGGGAGGGGGGCCCGGAGACCACCCGCCGTATCGGCGAGAGAACCCTCCCCTTCTCGCTGGACTCCCTCAGCCTCCGAGCAAGGTCGGGAATTCCGATCCCTTCAATCGATGAGTTTCCGCCGCCCGATCCCTCCGTCGCAATCATCTCCTCCATTTCTCTCTCCAACGGTCGAGATGGTGTTCCTCCTCCGGGAGGGGGACCCGGAGACCACCCGCCGTATCGGCGAGAGAACCCTCCCCTTCTCGCTGGACTCCCTCAGCCTCCGAGCAAGGTCAGGAATTCCGATCCCTTCATTCGATGAGTTTCCGCCGCCCGAGCCCTCCATCGCAACCATCTCCTCCATTTCTCTCTCCATCGGTCGAGATGGGTTTGGTTTATATATCTCGTCTCTCCAAACAAATGGGGTATGATATTCTCCCTCTCTTTCAACAATCGTCATCTGATTTTTGTTTTATGAACGGTCCTGATGGCTTTATGAGGGGTGAAACATAGGGTACGAGAGTGACGATATGAAATGACCGTTCAATTTGTACAGCTGTATAGGACGAGCCGATGTGCCGAACTGAACCATCCGCACCGTTTCTGCTGTTGGTGTAAAATGACATACTTGTCCCTGCAAGTGTGTGATATTGGCGCTAGTGACCTGTTTATGAAAGAGTCAGCCCGTCCAGGTCGAATGAACGGTTCAGATTTATCCTGCAATGAAAACCAACGATCAAGATGGATGTATTTCAAAAACATCTTAAAGGGCTTAAAGGGCGTTATCTACTGTGACGAGACGTGTTACTTAAGTAAATGCCGTGTTGTGAAATAATTGGGTGTTTTTTTTACATATTAGTTCAATTGCACGCGCTACTGCGCGTGTTAATCATAGGTATATTGTTTAAAAATTTATTTTAAAATAGGCTCATAATTTTCAAAACATTAGTTATATGTAAATTGAATTCTAATATGGCACATTAATAAGAATTCTAAATTCTACTATGATACAAAATAATATGATTAGTTAATATGATTAGTTCAGTGAACCATATTACTAAAATATCAAGTAGTAATTATAACAGAAATGCACGCGCTAATACGCGTGTTAATTATTAATCATAGATGCATAATGAATAATGAATAACAAAATAAAAATGTATATTGTTTGAAAACATTATTTTAAAATAAGCTCATAATTTGTAATGAAATAAATAATTGTGATTATATCTTAATTGAATTTTACTATGGCTACATAAATGGAAGATTGTTCCATGAGATGATAAATTTGAGAGTTCCCACAAAATAAATACAAATTAATTTTCAATAGAAATACAATTGAAAATGTTTATAAATTATTTTTTAATAAAAAATAAATTGAAAATGTTTATAAAGCATTCACGGAACCACTTTATATGAGTTGTATATACATGAAAAATAAAATCTCGGCATATGAAATATGAATAATATGCACAAAATATATGAGCAATGTATACATGATTAATACATACAAAAAATATGAAAACTAAAATCCCTACATGAAAATAAATAAAATCCTTGTATATGAGCAATATATAACCAACTATACATAAGCAATACATACCAAGAGCAATTAGCAATACATACAAAAAATATAAAAACTAAAATCCCAATACGCAATACATACCAAAATCCTAAAATCCCTATATATGAGCAATTAGCAATACATACAAAAAATATAAAAACTAAAATCCCAATACGAAAACAAATAAAATCCTTAAAACAAACGATAAATCCTTAAAACAAACGATAAAATCTCTATATATGAGCAGTATACAAAAAATAGAGAGAAAGAATAGTAGAGAGAAATATATCTATGGCTAGAATAGTATAGAGAAAGAATTTGACCATCTTCAAAGAAAAAAAAAGACACGTGTAAGTGCCCGGTTAATAAAGTGTTTGGCCTTAATATTTAAGGACCTATTTATAAATGTCACTGACCCAAGGTCTTATCTGAAAATAACACTGACCCAAGGTCTTATCTGCAAATAACCATGGTGAGAGTGGTTGGCGCTGGCAGTAATGTAAAAGAGTTGATCAGGGACCTAATCATAAATACGAATGATCTGGGGTCCTATCTACAAAAAACCGTAGGGGGTAGTTGGATGTCAGGGATCTAATCATAAATACAAATGATCCGGGGTCCTCTCTGCAAAAACCCATAAGGGGGGGGGGGGGTTTGGATCGTTGTCTTATTCGGACCCATTCTTTTAATAATATATATATATATATATATATATATAGTCGAGTGATTAGATGCGGCGGCCGCACGGTGCGGCAGCCGTCCGATCGCGGGTCCATCGCATCTAACGGTCAACGTGAATCGCACCCGACCGTCCAATGCGATGGACCCGTGATCGACGGCCCGTGATCGCTGCCGCACCGTGCGGCCACCGCACCTAATCATCCCTCATATATATATATATATATATATATATGGTCGCGATTACGTGCGGTGTGCGGTCGGTGCGGTTTACGACGTGGGCCGTCCGATCGCGGGTCCATCGCATCCAACGGTCGACGTGAATCGCACTCGACCGTCCGATGCGATGGACCCGTGATCGACGGCCCGTGATCGCGCACCGCACCGACCGTAAACCGCACGTAATCGGCTCCATATATATATATATATATATATATATATATATATATATATATATATATATATAGAGTCGTGATATTATACGGTCGTGCGGTCGTGATTCACGGGCCGTCGATCACGGGTCCATCGCATCGGACGGTCGGGTGCGATTCACGTCGACCGTTGGATGCGATGGACCCGCGATCGGACGACGCACGTCGAATCCGCGCGACCGCACCGACCGCATATTATCGGAAATCTATATATATATATATATATATATATATATATATATATATATATATATATATATATAGAGTCGTGATATTATACGGTCGTGCGGTCGTGCGGTCGCGATTCACGGGCCGTCGATCACGGGTCCATCGCATCGGACGGTCGGGTGCGATTCACGTCGACCGTTGGATGCGATGGACCCGCGATCGGACGACGCACGTCGAATCCGCGCGACCGCACCGACCGCATATTATCGGAAATCTATATATATATATATATATATATATATATATATATATATATATATATATATATATGTGTGTGTGTGTGGGGTATAGATAGATATATATATATATCTTTAAAAAATATAATATTTATTTTTTATCCTAAATAGTTTATTTATTTGTATATTATTAAACAATTTAAAAATTATACATTTTTACCATCGTAATTAACTTACATTTAATTTTTCACTAGCACCATTAAACCCAAGAGTCTAAGAAAAGGAAAAACACATTATAATATGGAGAAAGAAAAACATGTCTCAATCATGCCAAATATGGCAAAAAATTACATGCAGCAATTGATCTTATATATATTAAGGTACCATATTAATTGTTGTTGTTAAAGAATGATGAAATCCACTGATGGAGTAAAAAAAAAAAATTAAGGCTGCGTTTAGATGTGAGGTTGAAACGTTACGATTCTTAAAATCTTGTATTTCAAACTTAGCTTTTGAAAATCAATGTTTTATTAGATTTTCAACCGCAAGATTTTTTAGCCTAAAAAGGGAAGGTGGTTATTTGAAAAGCTAAAGCTAAAAATGTGTTTAAATATGATTTTAATAAGAATTTTTTATTTTTTAAACACAGAATCTGCTTAAACTCATATCTAAATGAGACTTAACTCTTCATTCATGCAAAAAAGAATGAATGGGAGAAAGAACTAAAAAATCAATTATTTACATTTTCAAAGATATCATGACAAAGTTCTTTTTTTCATTTTTAATTATTTGTTAGAAAATTAACTCTAGCTAAGTTTTTTTTTTATTTTAAAAGATGATGGAATGGCACATTTACTCATTAATAAACATTTTAATGGTATATAAATAAATAGAATATTTTGGATGGTAAAAAAAAATATCATGTTTTTCAATGGTATATATGCAAAAAACACAAAATAATTCTTATTATGTAATAATTAATATTATCTTCCCACATAGAGATTTTTTTTAATTATTATAAATAATATCTTACCACATAGATTTTTTTTTAATAATAATTAGTTTTATCATAAAAATTATTTCGTTATCATTTAAGCATGAAAATTAAAATCTAAAACTAAAAATTATGTTAAAAAAGGAATTATTTAATTAAAATATTTGATTAAAATTAATAGGGAAATGATTCTCAGGCCCCAACATCACAAGCCCCATGAGATGGCAGTAATAAATTATCCATTATACCATTTATTTAATAATTACATCAACATCCCTATGATCGTGGAATATCATTTAATTATGAAAACCTATATTTCTTCACCGTTAATCGATTCTGAAAATCGTGCAACCGCGGGTGACGGCAATCGCCACCGATCAGTTCTCGGATCCCTCCCCATCCGACGATCCTTCACTGCTCCTAATTTTTTGACGACATCTCCAACGCAGAGAGAGATACAATTGTTCTTGTTGTTGTAGCTATAGCTTTGGTGTGCGTGTGTGTTTTTTTTTGTGAATTTGACGAGTAAAATTTAAGAGAAATTGAAGTGGATTAAAAAGGAGCGATTGATTAAATATTGCCAACAGAGGGACCACAATGCGTTTTGATTTGGTGTTATGACTCAACTTTTTTTTTTATTTGGATCTCACCTCAATGTTTTTTCGATCTGATTTGACATTATTGAATTCATAATGGAATTGTGTTTTACTTTTTATTTTAAATGTTTAAACACGAATTTTTTTCTTATATTGAATGTTATTTTCCACAGTTTGATTAGTTTTTATCTCAATATCTAAATGTAATACTCGATATTATTATATTTTTATATGCGGATAGTTTATTTGAGACCACTGCTATATTGTTGAAAATGTGAATAATCATTTTTCAAATTTGTGTTATTTTTATTATATTCGTAAATGTAACAGTCAACCGCATATATGTATTAATTTATATTTGTTACATTCATAAATGTGTCAACAACAGGTAAATTGCATGAAATGTAAAACATTTCGATAAATTTAACTGTTATGTTACATTTATGTAATATATCGGTTTTTATTTAAATGAATCAAATAGTTCATGTAATGTTTGTTAAATGTAACTCACAACATATCTAGTTTTAATGCCTATCAATAATAGCTTCCTACAATGTCTGGTCACTCTTGAGTCACGTACCAAAACCACTCACAAATCCCTACTCTATTTTATCAATCCTACCAACGACATGACATCCTTACTAGCTGCCTTTTGTCATCAAATTAGTAACACATGAAACCATCTCTTTCAAAATTCAAAACATTCTTCCATTTACCCCATTTCGCACCCACCCCTGCTCGACTCACCAACAAACAATACAATCTAGCCGCCTCATGTAGAATAACAGTCAGATGAAAAAATGGAAGCAAGACTACTTTTCAAACAAAATTAGCCAGGTACAATCACAAATGCGGCTCACATTAATTTGTAATTTTTTTTTCTGAGAAAAGGTCAGAGAAAAAAAAAGAAGCTGAAAAACAAGTTAAAAAATTTAATGATACATTGTTGAAAAAAATGTATGGAATGCATCTTTATATTCATTTAAAATTCAGACCCACAAAATAAATAAATAAAGAAACTTTTATGTCTACAATAAAAAAATCATATTTCTAACTTATAACTCCAAAAAAAAAAAATTACATGCATGCTTTTTTGAGATATATACCTCGTTACAGTGAGTTGAGGAAGCCAACAAGGCATATGGGACTGCAAAAAAGTCTCGAGTGTAACAGCAAAAAAGTCTGTGTAACAACGCTCTAAATAAAAAGAAAAAAAAACAATGAACCTCCAAAAATGACACACGAGGACTCCATCAAAGCCCACATGGAGAATTTTTTTGCACATCAGAAAGTGAATCCTACTTTGTTGTGAAGATTATTCTTGAAGTCCATCAACAAACTGGAATTGATGTGGGAAATAATCTCTCTCATGATTTGTTCAAAAAGAAAAGAAAATCCCCTCCCTCCCTTTCTCTCTCTCTAACACACACTGACACACTCACACATGATCATAATGGTTCGAATTCAATATTGCAACCTTAAAACACTACCTCTAATAAAAATATTCAATCTGATTTCTGACCTCTTTCATTCATCCCAACTCACCCACATTAGTGATTTCTCTAATATGGCATCTAACCTTTCCTAACCCACAACCAAATTTAACCTCCTCTTCCTTCGAATTCAATAAAAGAACATCACAGAAAGAACACCAAATTCAATAAACTTTTAAAAAACAGTTCCTAACCTGAAAACAGGGCCTCTGTAATCCGAAATGCCCACCCGACCCAGTGAAGGGCGACACAAAGCTCTCCAAACAGCAAATCCCGACTTTCCAGAGACATTGCAATCAAACTGCAATACTAGTTCGAACCCCGGCTTCCTCAGACAAACCTTCATCGACACCCAC
This sequence comes from Acorus calamus, assembly GCA_030737845.1. Taxonomy (NCBI): domain Eukaryota; kingdom Viridiplantae; phylum Streptophyta; class Magnoliopsida; order Acorales; family Acoraceae; genus Acorus; species Acorus calamus. Next base: position 7,303,309 of record CM060862.1, on the reverse strand, counting down.
CCGGGGAACTCTAACGAGATTTCCACCGGGAGAATGAACGAGCCAAGGAGAGCCGACACTTCCACAAATGAAACAGTACAATGTCTAGAAGATTAGGATTTACAAGGTTTGGCGAAATCAAAATTTTGACAATGTACTAACCATATCAATTTTGCATTTATGTATCTCCACATTATGTTACTGATGAGGCCTGAATACATAGATCATGTTTACTCCTAAGAAAGAATCTTCTTGGTGATATTGTTAATATACATCATGTTTAGTCCCAAAGGACTTTCTATGATGTCCTAAAAGAGAAGGCATCTCATAATATTCTGAACAAGCCTCCAGATCATGATTAGAATCTTTCATAAATGGCCATCAGTCCATCACAATTTCAGATAAGGAAAATCAATGGGCATGTGTAACAATGTGCTCGTGAGAAGTCACATCGCTAGGCTAATTCATCCAATGCATGTCTTTTAACAGCTAAATGTGATTGCAATATGCACAAGAATGGTCAACCAGACTGTTCTATTATTCCATTATATTCTCTTGATCATAGCTGGACCAAACCCAGCATTTTGTTGTGACAAAACCTTTCTTAGCCATTTAAACAATCATTACTACTATCACGACTACACATCCAGACATAAATTAACAAGCTCAAAAACAGACAAACATGAACATTACAAGTAACAGAATCGTAGAATAAGAGACAAAAAAAGAAGGAAATGGTAGACATCTCTACCATGATTTCATTAAAAGTGAATCTAAGTATAGAGTCTGATGCAAAGAATAAGCAAAAAAAAAAATTATAAACAAAGATTTCACCTTAAGCTCAAAGGACTTAAGATCACGTGCAAGCGCTCTGCATTTATACCATCTTGCGCTAACAATCTAAAAAAAAAACACCACCCAAATATAAACAAACACGTATCTTAAAATCAATGAAAATCCTAAAAATCCGTCCCCAAAAAGGAAAGGTTTCATTTGCATACACACACCTCCGGTGAATATATTTTCCAACATAAGAGGATCTACATGGAGAACACTTGGGTATTCATTTCCTCTAATCTTTGATAATGGCTCGTTCAATCTTACGCATAAATACGCCTTCTACAATTATGGGTAATAAATGGTTCACGTAAGTTATCTCACGGATTGAATTTAAGCCTTAGGGGCATTTCTTTGTTTTACTTTTTTTTTCTCCCTTTTATGTAACTTTGTATGGAGATTCCTTGTCTCCTTTTATTCAGGGGCTTTCTCAAGGATTGAATTTAAGCCTTAGGGCATTCCTTTGTTTTACTTTTTTTTTTCCTTTTATGTAACTTTGTATGGAGATTCCTTGTCTCCTTTTGTTCGGGGGCTTTCTGATTAATAAGATCGCTCCAACATTTCCATATGCGAGTATGCACTAATGAATCTAACAAAAATCCAATAGTATCTTAGACCTTGATATCTAACACTTCATGTGTTGTAAAAACACACAGACTAATAATGCCATATTGCATACAGTCCATATAATTCTCACCTCTTCTTAATTTTGTGCCAAGGGTATACTAAGCTACAATTTCATACATCGGAAATCAAAGCATGTAGGATGGACAATAGTCTAAAATACCGAGAAGATATTATTTAACAAATCTTGAAAACAGACATATTGAGGGAATCAGCAGTTGTGAATCACGCTCATGTGACACTAACATGATTGTAATTTTTTTTAGGTGTAAGAGTTTCTGCCACAGATAATCCAGCTTTGTAAGATTGACTTGATAAGTTTTGCATCCCCTCTAACGGTGATAGGCAATGAAAATTAATAATTGAAAAGCTAAAATTCTACTTTTAGATATTTTGACCCTATTACTCTACTAGAGCAGCAAAAAAATTGAAATGAAATCGAGCTATAACTGAATGATTTTGGATTAAAAAAATAAATAAAATCATCACCTAGCATAAATTTGTGTAAACCACCTCTATCTGCTTAGGCTCATTGAGGCTGTGATGCAAGAACTTGCTAAATGTGTGCGCATATGCGAGTATGCACTAATGAAATATATGTTATTTTGCTAGATTTCATACCTTCCATGGTTAGCGAACAGAGTTGTTCAAGATGTATAGATTATGCAAACTTAAGAAATATGACACCTGCAAATTAACATATAGAGCAACAATGATCTCTCTTCTCAATCATTGCACTACAATCAGTGGCGGTGCCAAGAATCACTACAGGGAGGGGCGAACTTCAACTACAATCTTAAAATTTTTTTTTTCAAAAACCTGTGTACAAAAAAATAATAACCATAATAATCATAATAATTACACTCTTACAATAATTCAAGTATAAAAATTAAAGTTATTGAAGCTCATTTATAAATTTGGAGATTTTCTAATATCATTAATAAATTAATTTATGTATAAATTGATTAAGTATTCAAATTTTGATGTTTGAAAAATAAGAGGTTTGAAGTGATTGTCAAGAGAGAAAAAATTCCTTCAAAAGTACACATCAGCCAAGTTTGATGAGTTCATCCATCACATAAATAAGCCCGGGGTGACCTCTTATCCAGTCTGGGGTGTTTGGGCAATTTGCTTAGGGCACCCCACCTAGAGAGGGACCCCAATAACCGTCAATGGAAGAAAAAAAAAGATAGTGAGATGTGCCACAATTTTTCATAGTGAATTAGTTTTTCCCAACAAACTTTTTCTCCCAAAATCAAAGTCTAAAATTTCTCTCTCCACAAATCTCTCCATTCAAAATGACAAATCACCCTTTCTCTGGGTATTTCAGTTCCAAGATCTCTCACCAACTTTTAGTTCCAAGTAAATCTTTCCCTCTTTCCAATTAGTTACATTAAATAATGCTCAAACCCTCTTTTAGGTATTTTTTAGATTTTTATATTTTTTCATTCCATTAAAATTTAACATTTTTATTGCTTTGACTTTTAAATTATTATAAAATATCATGTATGTAATTTGTAATATTTGTAGTTTTTAATAAAATATATATAAGATTTAAATAAGATAGATTTTTTATAAATATATATGGAGCCCCATTTTAAAAATTCTCCTAGAACCTAGTTAAAAAATCAATTATCAAGACCGGCCTGAATAAGCCATACTTTCACTCCAATTCTAGTCATTCCAGTTTTTTCTGCCTGTAATAAATTTGTGCAAGCGAAGAGCAAGCAAATGAAAGAAATGTACCACAGAACAAACTAAATATTTTCAAGTCCTTTTATCCAAAATAATTACTGAAAATTATCAAACTAATTTTCTGGTATATATATATTTACAATTCTAGTTTTTTTTGGTGTGCCACCATTTCATTTATTTTCATTTTAACTTTCCTAGCCGCCCATTGGATATTTACGGCAATCCATTGTCATCCCATTATCAGCCGTCCAATTCATCTGCAGTGCCTTTATGGACTTGCGCATAGGGACCCCACATTATCCCATAAGATAAGATGCAATAGATCAATTGCCTTTCAACCTTTGGGTAGATTTGAACATTCCACCAAAAAGGTCCCCTGAACATGAGCCCTCTAAGCATGAGCCTTTTGAGCACACAAGCCTTCAGATCTGAAGTCATATCCTCCTGAGTTTAACCATGGCTTGAGCATTTTAAACCTACATTTTCTAAGCTTAGAGCCTTCCAAGCCTATGCCTTCTGCGTATGATCCTTCTAGGCATGAGCTTTCTGCATCACTACTATTGTGGAAGGAAGAATGATATCATATTCTCGTTGAGACTGGCGCAGGTGTTGATCTCATGTCCCGCTAGACCTTTGAGCGTATTGACGAGTACACTTTGTCAGAGGTGAGCACTCACATTTTCATTTATGATGGAACCATTCGGCTAGTTCTAGATTCCAGATTTATTTAACCAATGGAAATAGGTCCACTTAAGATGTCTTTTTAAGCTAGGTTCTCGAAATTAATTTTGATTACATCATGATTTTGATACCAAAGTGGTTAGCGGCAATTCAAGGAGTTTCATCCCACAATTATATTTAAGCCTCAAGTTTGGGAACGAAAATCTATCCTCGAGGTTCAGAGTCTAACCTATTTAATTTGGCAACGGTAACTTCATGCACTAATGTAAAGGGGATGAAACACCTTGAATTGCTGCTAACCACATCAAAATCATGACTTAATCAGAATTCATTTCAAGAAGCTAGGCTTATAAAGACATCTTAAATGAACCTCTATTTCTCTAGGTAATAAAATAAAAAACCTTGAACTGGTCGAACGACTTCATCATAAGCGAAAATGTGAGTGCCTCACACTGACAACGTGTACTCAACAATACGCTCAAAGGTCCAAAAGAACATGAAATCAACACCAGGCACGTCAACGTGAACCAATTGACCATTCTACCTTCAACAACTTCAGTGATGCAGAGGGTAGAGATGCTTAAGATGGATTCTTTGGCAATATATCTTCACCAAAAGAAGATAATGAAACCTATGCTAGCTAAAACGAGCGCAATGGGCACGTTGAGGGCAAAAATATGATTCTCCAAGAAAGTTCTCTCAAGGCTCGTTGATGGTGCTTATGTGTCTTGATCAGCTCCAAAATGGAACTCTTCAGGGGAAGTTTGCAAAGTTAATCAAGAATGTCAATTTAATCAAATGCGCGCCCCCATTATGTCTCAAGCTCTCGACCAATGCTTTTTGGAATATGAGTGAGCACATTGATAAAATTTGTCTCCTTCATGTTGCATGATATACTGAGGTTGAGAATGAATCGTTGGGGAGGATCAAATGAATGCAAAGGAATAGCAACTGGCTAAACGAAATCATTCTTAGCAAGATGAATTGGGTTGAGCATGAGTGGAATGGTCCGGAAAGATCGTACATATAGGTCGCTTACCGTCATGGCACTAGAATATGTAATTGGGAGTATAAGCACACTCTAGTTGATGCTCAGGATGGCAAAGAGCCTTCTGATGGGATCAAGATGATCGAGAATGGTGGACATCACTCATGGGATCATATGACGGAAAATGAGATCGGTTAAGATTGTGCGGGAACAGGAACTCCACTAAAACACCAAGCGAACTAGAGTCATCGAAGGTTAGCCAAATGGCACCACTCAACACAAGCTCAAGTGAGAAATCATTAGAAAGCCTGGCTCAACACTAATTCACTAGATGCTCTAGTTCTACAAATGTGTCTCTCACCATTCCAAAAAACTTTCTTTTTCTAGGAAAATCCGAGGAATTGATAATGGATTGGAGGATATCCTTGATGCTGTCGAGCAAGGATTTTCCAAGAATCAAGATGTTACTTGATTTGATTTTCATCACCTTGCACTCAACCGTTGTTACACAAGGTTGATCAAAAGAAGCGGTCTTGTACATAGATCAATTGGATGTTTGTATGCTTACGCTAACGCAATTGAGAGATTGTTGGGGACATTGTCTCAGAACCGGGAATATGTTAAGTAAAAAAATTAGCGCTGCCACTGTGTCTGAAGGCATGCGTGCAACCTTCAAGGAACACTGCGATATGGAGGGAACAAGTGTGCAATTTAGAGTTTGGGACTTGCATGGCACAAATGTGATGGGTTTGAATAAACTTTGGGTCGTCCACAAAAACACAAAAGGCGCAAGCTTAAAAAGATGATACGTAGAAGGTTCAGGCTCGGAAGGCCAGAAGGATCATACATAGAAGACCAACACTTAAAAAGGCTTTCATGGGACCTTTCTGGTGGATTGTCCCTAAAGGTCGAAAGGCAATGGATTTATTGCATAAGCATATCTCATGGGAGAATCTAATGTCCCTAGGTGAAGGTCCATGAAGGAATTGATATAATGAAGTGGACACAACTGATCATGGGATGACAATGGATCAGCGTGAATGCCAAGTTGGCGAGTAGGTACAAATGTAGGGGGTGAATGAGACCTAGAAATGATGCTTCGCAGACATGAAGGCCATGACCAAAATCATGAAATATGCAACACCCATGGATGTCATGGTTGTGTATCCAATGGTATGACAATATCGCAAAATGTCAGTGCTTGGGGGAGTAGCAACTGACCAAACAGAATTAGTCTTAGCAAGATGAATTGGGTTGAGCATGAGTGGAATGGTACGGACATATTGAACACGTAGGTCACTCACCATCATGGCACTACAATGTGTAATTGGCAGTATAAGCACACTCAAGTTGATGCTCAGGATGGCAAAGGGCCTTCTGGTTGGTTCAAGATGATCGAGAATGGTAGATTGCGGGGGAATAAGAGCTCTACAAAAATGGCAAACGAACTAGAGTCGTTGAAGGTTACCCAAATGGCACCACAAAACATTAGCTCTAGTGAGCAATCATTATGAAGCCTCGATCAACGCTAAATCTCCATATGCTCTAATTCTTCAAATGTGGACCCTTCAAACATGCCTCTCACCAGACCAAAAAACCTAATTTTTTGTAAGGAAATCCGAGGAATTGTTGATGGATAAGGGATATCCTCGATGCTGTCAAGCTAGGATTTTCCAAGAATCAAGATATGACTTGATTCGATTTTCATCACCTTGTACTCAATTGTGGCATAGGGAGCTCGCATTGCCCAAATGTGATGGGTCTGGATAAGAGTTTAGTTGTCTGCAAGAACTCAAAAAGCTCATGCTCAGAAAGTTTATACATAAAAGGATAAGGCTCGGAAGGCGAGAAGGATAATACATAAAGACCGAGGCTCGAAAGGCTTTCACGGGGCCTTTCTGGTGGAGTGTGCCCAATGGTCAAAAGGCAATGAATCATAATCACATCTCATGGGAGAATGTGACGTCCCTATGTGTAGGTCCATGAAGGCACTGATGATGGAGTACGTTTCCAATTAAAGGGGGTTACATTTCAGAATCGTTGAGGGAGTATGTCTCACATTCATGGCAAGGTATGTATCGGTTTCTTGGTTTCGGATTTATGGCGGAGTACGTCTCCAATTTAAGGGGTTCATGTCTCGGATTCATTGGGGGAGTATGTCTAAGATTCATGGGTAGTATGTCTATGATGGATTCATGGGTATATGTCATATTCATGGAGCGGTAAGTCTTAGATTTATGGAGGGAGTATTTCTAGGATTCATGGGGGAGTATATCTCTCATTCATGAGGGAGTCATCTTAGATTCATGGTATGGTCTTGGATTCATTGGGGGAGTATGCATCGGATTCAGGGGGGAGTATGGTCGCGGATTCATGGGTGTCTATGTCTCGGATACATGGTAAAGTACGTGTCAAATTAATGGGGGAGTATGTTTAAGATTCATGGGGGGTATGGTTAGGGATTCATGGTGTGTATCGGAATCGTGGAGTATGTCTCGATTCATGGTGGGTTGTGTTTGGTAGGGAATATGTGTCGGATTCATGTGAGAGCATGGTCTCGGATTCATAGGGGAGTATATTTTGGATTCATGATAGGGTACCTCGCAAATTCATGGTAGGATGTCTCAGATTCATGAGAGGCGTATGGATTGAGATTGAAGGAGTAATATGTCTTAGATTTATTGGAGGAATGACTAGAATTCGTGGGAAGAGTATGTCTAAGATTCATGGGGGCGGAGAGAGGGGATATGTCTCTTATTTATGAGAGAGTGTGATCTCGGATTCACGGCATTTCATGGATTCATGGTATGGCCTTGGATTCATAGGGTAGTATGTCTCAGATTCATGGGGGTTATGTCTCGCATTCATGGGTGGCGCTGTCTCAGATTCATGGTGGGGTACGTCACTAATGAGGGAGTATGTCCAGGATTCAGGGGGGAGTATGGCCAGGGATTCATTGTATGTATAGGAATCATGGAGCAGTATGTCTCGGATTCATGTAGGGTATGTCTCCAATTCGTGGGGGGTATGTGTTGGATTCATCGATTGGCATGTCCCAGATTCATGATGGGTTTGTCAGACTCATGGGCAGTATGTCTCGAAATTCATGTGGGGGTGCAGTCTTCGATTCATGGGATAGTAAGTCTTGGATTCATAGGAGAGTATGTCATAGATTCATGATAGGATACCTCGCAGATTCATGGTAGCATATATCTCGGATTCATGAGGGGAGTATGGATTCAAATTGAAGGAGTAATTTGTCTTAGATTCGTGGGGGGTATATCTAGAATTCATGGGCGGAGTATGTCTCAGGTTAATGGGGGAGTGTGCCTCATATTCATGGGGAGGGGGGGGGGTATGTGTCAGATTCATAGTCTCGGATTTATGGCGGAGTCCTCGGGTTATGTTTTGGATTCGTTAGGGGAGTATGTCTCAAATTCATGGGAAGAATGTCTTAGAGTCATGTATGTCACGGATTCATGGTATGCCTTAGATTCATGGGGCCGGGTATGTCTCGGATTCATGGTTATATTTATGGGGGGAGTATGTCTCCTATTCATGAGGGAATATGATCTCAGATTCATGTCATTTCTCTTATTCATGGTATGATCTTGGATTCAAAGGGGTAGTATGGTCTCGGATTCATAGTGGGGTATGTCTCGGATTCATGGGAGAGTATGGTCAGGGATTCATGGAATATATCAAAATTGTGGAGGAGTATGTCTCGAATTCATGTGGGGGTATGCAATGGCGGAGCCAGAAATTTAGTCCAGTGGGGGCAATATTAACTACAAGTTTTTCATTTTTTTTTCTAATCGACAATAATCAAATGAATGTTTTTTAAATGAAGATTAATTTTTATTAAATACTAAATAGAGTAAAAATTTTGTATTTCAAGATGCATACAAATAAAAAATAACAAACAAAGAAGCTAATTATATCTTCTACAAGGCTATCCTTTTTACCATGCACAGGAGAGGAAAGATGGACAGAAAAATAAAACTATAAAGTCAGATATTCTTACATGAGACAAATTTGGAATCAAATTAAGAAATATTTAAGTCAATTGGAGTAAAAATTTAATTAGCTGCGTGCGTATATTTTAGATTCATGAGAACAAGTCAAATAAATTAATATTTTTTATCAACATATTGATTATCAAAACAATTCATTGGACAACTGACTTCTATAAAGATTTTAATAAAAACACACATTATCATATTTTTTGTTTGTGCAATTTACCATTTCGTCATAAGAGTTTAATGAATTTTTATTGAAGAGTTCCTTAATAATTATTACGGAGTGCTAGTAAACTACTATATCATGAAATATATTATATGCTAAAAAAGATTGTTACATATATATTGTGGGTGGATGGAGTTGAAACATTATTCTATGCTAAAAAAACTAAAAACTAATAGGTTACATGCTCAAATTAATTAAAATTCACATGGTAACAAATGAGCTGGGGAAGGAAAGTGTGATTCATGAGGGGAGTATGGCCTCAAATTCAAGGAGTATTATGTCTTCAATTAATAAGGAGTATGTCTAGAATTTGGGGGGGGGGGGGGGGGGGTATGTCTCAGATTAGTGAGGGGAAAGTGTCTCGGATTCACGGGTGGGGAATATATCGTATTCATGGTCTCATATTTATGGCGGGGAACATCTTCGATTCAAGGGGGTTGTCTCAAATTCGTTGGGGAGTATTTCTCTGATTCATGGGGGAGTCAGTATTAGATTCATGGGTACGTCTTGGATTTGTGGGGTCTCTGATGAATTCATGGGTATGTCTCGAATTCAAGGGCCAGTATGTCTCAGATTCATGGGGAGAGTATTTCTAGGATTCATGGGAGAGTACATCTCGGATTCATGGGGAGAGTATTTCTAGGATTCATGGGAGAGTACATCTCGGATTCATGATCATATTCATGGGGGAGTGGAGTATGTCCCCCTTGTGGAGGGAGTATGATCTCAGATTCATGGCATTTCTCGGATTCATGGGGGAGTATGTCTCCCATTCATGAGGAAGTCTGATCTAGGATTCATGGCATTTTTCATATTCACGGTATGGTCCTGATTCATTAGGGAGTATGTCTCGGATTCAAAAGAGTATGGTCTCGAATTCATGGGAGTTATGTCTCAGATTCATATGTGGCTATGTATCCCATTTATGAGGGAGTATGATATTAGATTCATGACATTTCTCAGATTCATTGGGGGAGTATGTCTCAATTCATGCGGGGGTATGTCTCCGAATTCATGGGGGGTATGTCTTGGATTCATGAAAGGTATGTGTCAGATTCATTGGTCGGTATGTCTCAGATTCATGAGGGGGTTTCTCGGATTCATGGGGGGTAGTATGTGATTCATGTAGGAGTATGGCCTCGGATGCATGGGGGAGTATGTCTTGGATCCATGATAGGGTACCTCGTAGATTCATGGTAAGATATATCTCGGATTCATGAAGGAAGTATGGATTCAAACTAGAGAGTACTATATCTTAGATTCAATGGGGTAATGTCTAGAATTCGTGTGGGGAGTATGTCTTAGATTAATGGGGGAGTTATTCTCATAATCGGATTCATGGTCTCGGATTTATATGGATTACATCTCTGATTTAGGGGGTTATGTCTTGGATTTGTTGGGGGAGTATGTCTCAGATTTGTGAGTATGTCACGGATTCATAGGTATGTCTCAGATTCATGGGGGGTATGTCTCCAATGGATTCATGGGTATGTCTCGAATTCATGAGCAGGTATGTCTCAGATTCATAGAAGAGTAATTGTAGGATTGATAGGGGAGTATGTCTCGGATTCATGGGGGGCGGAATTCTCTCATTAATGAGAGAGTATGATGTCAGATTCATGGTATGGTCTTGGATCCTTGGGGAGTATTCCTAGGATTAAAGGGGGGAGTATGGTCTCGCATTCATGGGGTTATGTCTCAAATTAAAGGGGGGAGTTTGGTCAGGGATTCATGGTATGCATCGGAATCATGGAAGAGTATGTCTCGGATTCATGTGAGGGTATGCCTCCGATTCAAGGTGGGGTATGTCTTAGATTAATGTGGGGATATGTTACCTATGTATGGGGAGTATGCCTTGGACTCATGTGGGAGTATGTCTCAGATTCATTAGGGGGGGGTCTCGGGTTACACCCATGAATCCGAGACATATCCCACATCAATCCAAGACCATACTCCCCACATGAATCTGTGACATACCCTATGAATCCGTGACATACCCTATGAATCCGTGACATACCCCCTCGCGAATCCGGATTCATGAGGGGGTATGTCTCGATTTCATGGGGGTCTCAGGTTACACCCATGAATCTGAGACATATCTCACATCAATCAAGACCATACTCCCCACACGAATCTGTGACATACCTCCATGAATCCGTGACATACCCCCTCATGAATCCGGATTCATGAGGGGGTATGTCTCGATTTCATTGGGGGTATGTCTCAGATTCAGGGGAGAGTATTTCTTAGGGTCCGTTTGGTTGCACGATTTGGGGTGATTCTGCTTTTTGAAAAGCTAAAATCCCAAAATCGTGCAGCCAAACGGGGCAGATTCCAGCGAAATCAAAAACTGGATTCCTTTTAATTTTTCTCTCGAAATCCGTGTTTTAAAAAGCTCAAAAACTGCGATTTTTTGAAGTGAGAAGTAACTTTCTCTACCAAACATTAAACTCCTTTCAAATATTGATTCTTGAATTAAAAAAAACATCATAAAAAAGTCAAGGTCTAAAATTATCTTAAAAAACAGCTTTATTCTAAAAGCTACTTTTCAATCTGTGTTTCCAAACGGACCCTTAGATTCAGGGGAGAGTGTTTCTAGGATTCATGGGGAGTATATCTTGGATTCATGTTCGTATTCATGGGTGGAGTATTCTATCTCATTCATCCATGAGTGCGATCTTAGATTCATGGCATTTCTCATATTCATGGTATAGTATTGGATTCATGGGGGAGTATGCCTCGGATTGAAGGGGGGTTATGGTCTCCGATTCATTGGGGTTATGTCTCGGATTCATGAGGGGATATGGTTAGGGATTCATGGTATATATCGGAGTCATGGAGGAGCATGTCTCAGATTCATGTGGGGGTATGTCTCCGATTCATGGGGAGTATGTCTTGGATTCATGGGGGGTATGTGTCAGATTCATCGATCGGTATGTCTGGGATTAATGGGGGAGGGTTCTTGGATTCATGGGAGGAGGTGTACAGTCTCGGATTCATGGGGTAGTATGTCTTGAATTCATAGCGGAGTATGTCTCGGATTCATGATAGGGTACCTCGGAGATTCTTGGTAAGATATGTTTCGAATTCATGAGGGAAGTATGAATTCAAATTGAAGGAGTACTATGTCTTAGATTCATGGGGATATTTCTAGAATTCGTGGGTAGAGTATGTCTTTATGGGGGATATGTATCATATTCATGGTCTCGAATTTATGGAGTACGTCTCCGATTCAATGGAGTTATGTCTCGGATTCGTTAGGGGAGTATGTCTTAGATTTATGGTGGGGTATGTCATCATGGGTATGTCACGGATTCATGACTATGTGTTAGATTCATGAGGGGTATGTCTCTTATGGATTCATGGGTATGTCTCGGATTCATGACCAGTAAGTCTTAGATTCATGGGGGGAGTATTTCTAGGATTAATGGAGGAGTATGTCACAGATTCATAGTCATATTCATGGGGGGAGTATGTCTCCTATTCATGAGGGATTATGATCTCGTATTCATGGCATTTCTCGGATTCATGGGGGAGTGTCTCGGATTCAAGGAGGGGAGGTTGGTCTCGGATTCATGGTGGGGTACGTCTCAGATTAATGGGGGAGTATGTATAGGATTCCAAGGGGAGTATGGAAAAGAATTCATAGTATGTATAGGAATCGTCAAGGAGTTTGTCTTGTATTCATGTGTGGGTATGTCTCCAATTCATTGGGAGGTATGTGTCGGATTCATTGGGAGGTATGTCAGATTCATAGATCGGTATTCTCGGATTCATGGAGGAGTAATGTTAAGATTCATGGGGGGAGTCTCGGATTAATGGGGGTATCTCTCGGATTCATGGATAAGTATGTCACAGATTCATGGAAGAGTAATGCTAAGATTCATGGGGGAAGTCTCGGATTGATGGGGGTATCTCTCGGATTCATGGATGGATATGTCATGGATTCATGAGGGAGTGTAATCTCAAATTCATTGTTACGGAGTACTTTGTCTTATACTAATGAGGGGTATGTCTTGAATTTTTTGAAGGGTATGTCACGGATTCGTGGGTATGTCTCATACTATTGGGGGTATGTCTCTGATGGATTCATGGGTATGTCTCTAATTCATGGGCAGGTAGGTGTGTCATAGATTCATGGAAAAGTATGTATAGGATTCATTGGAGAATATGTCTCGGATTCATGATCGGATTCATGGGGGGAGTATGTCTCCCATTCACGAGGGAGTATGATGTCGAATTCTTGGCACTTATCGAATTCATGGTATGGTTTTGAATTCATAAGTAGTATGTCGCGGATTACAAGGGGGAGTATAGTCTTAGATTCTTGGGTGTTATGTCTCGGATTCATGGTGCCGCATACCTCATATTAATGGGGGAGTATGTCTAAGATTCATGGGGGATTATGGTCAGGGATTGATGGTATGTATCAGAATCACAAAGTATGACTTTGATTCATGGGGGGTATGTCTTGGATCATGGGAGGGAGGGGGTTTCTCGGGTTTAAACCCATGAATCTGAGACATATCCACCTTGAATCTATGACCATACTCCTCTATGAATCCGGGAGATACCCCCATGAATCCATGGCATACCCCCGCTTGAATCTGGATTCATGCGGGAGTATATCTTAGATTCATTGGTATGTCTCGGATTTATAAGCGGGTATTCCTCAACTCCATGGGGGAGTATTTGTAGGGTTCATGGGGGCGCATGTCTCGGATTCATATCGTATTCATGGTGGTAGTATGTCGGATTCATGTAGGGGTATGTCTCAGATTCACGGCGTTATGTCCCGGATTCATATTCATGGGAGAGTAAGTCACTGAATCATGGGGGGTATTTGTAGGATTCATGGGGGGAGTATTTGTGGGATTCATGATCGTATTCATGGAGGAGTATGTCTCCCATTCATTAAGGAGTATGATCACAAATTCATGGAATTTATGAGGTTCATGTTAAGATCTTGGATTCATGGGGGAGTGTGTCTCTGATTTGTCTTAGATTCATTCGGGTTATGTCTCCGATTCATAATTGGCTATGTCTCGGATTCATGTTAGAGTATGTCTATGTATCAAAATCACAGATGAGTATCTCTCGGAATCATGTTGATTATGTTTCCGAATCATGGGGGGTATGTCTTAGGTGAGGGTATGTGTCGGATTCATGGATTCGTATGTCTCGAATTCATGGCAATGTCGTAGATTCATGGGTGGTGTGTCATAGATTCATGAGGGGGTATCGCGTATTCATACTCTTTTATTCGTGGGAGAGTATGTCTTTGATTCATGGGAGAGTATAGTCTTAGAGTATTGGGTGTTATGTCTCTGATTCACGGTGCGATACACCTTAGATTAATGGGGGAGAGTATGTCTGAGATTCAAGGGGGATTATGGTCAGCGATTGATGGTATGTATCAGAATCAAGATGTAAGTCTTGGATTCATGGTAGGGAGGAGGGTTCTCGGGTTTACATCCATGAATCTGAGACATATCCCACTTGAATCCATGACCATACCCCCCCTATGAATCCGGGACATACCCCCATGAATCCAAGACATACCCCCGCATGAATCCGGATTCATGCGGGGGTATGTCTCAGATTCATGAGGGGTATATCCCCGATTCATGGGGGAGTATGTCTTAGATTCATGGGTATGTCTCGGATTCATAAGCGAGTATTCCTCAACTCCATGGGGCGAGTATTTGTAGGGTTCATAAGGGGGTATGTCTCGGATTCATGATCGTATTCATGGGAGGAGTATGTCGGATTCATGTAGGGGTATGCCTCTAATTCAAGGCGTTATGTCCAGGATTCATATTCATGGGAGAGTATGTCACAGATTCATGGGGGTTTTTGTAGGATTCATGATCATATTCATGGGAGGAGTATGTCTCCCATTCATTAAGGAGCATGATCTCAAATTCAATGCATTTCTCAGGTTTATGTTGTCTTGGATTCATGGGGGAGTATGTCTCTCATGCAAGAGGGATATAGTCTCATATTCATTTGGGTTGCGTCTCCGATTCATAATTGGCTATGTCTCGGATTCATGGAGGAGTACGTCTATATATCAGAATCACATATGAGTATCTCTCGGAATCATGTGGGGTATGTTTTCGATTCATTGGAGGGTATATCTTAGATTCAAGTGAGGGTATGTGTCAGATTCATGGATCCGTATGTCTCGAATTCATGGCAATGTCGTAGATTCATGGGTGGTGCGTCATAGATTCATGACGAGGTATCACGTATTCATACTCTTTTATTCGTGGGAGAGTATGACTTGGATTCATGGGAAAGTGTCGCGGGTTCATGATAGGGTACATCGCAGATTCATAGTACGATCTATCTCGGATTCATGAGGGGAGTATGGTCTCAAATTCAAAAAGCATTACATTAATGAGGTGCACGTTTTTAATTTCTAGCGAGAGTATGTCTTGGATTCATTGGGGGGTTATGTACGAGACTTATGGTCCCGGATTTTTGGAGGAGTACGTATCAGATTCAAAAGGGTTATGTGTGAGATTCGGTTGAGGAGAGCATGCCACGTATTCATGAGATTCATGGGTA
Source organism: Acorus calamus (assembly GCA_030737845.1). Classification (NCBI taxonomy): domain Eukaryota; kingdom Viridiplantae; phylum Streptophyta; class Magnoliopsida; order Acorales; family Acoraceae; genus Acorus; species Acorus calamus. The sequence continues at coordinate 7,287,687 of CM060862.1, read as the reverse complement.
TGTCTTGGATTTATGGGGGTATGTATCTGTTGCATTCCTGAGTATGTCTCGGATTCATGGGTCGGTATAGAGTATGTCTCCGATTAATGAGGGAGTATCATCTCGGATCCATAGCATTTCTCATATTCATGGTATGATGTTATATTCAACTGGGAGTATGTCTCGGATTGAAGGGGGGGTATATGGTGAGAGATCCATCATAGGTATGTCACGGATTCATGCTATGTCTCCAATTGATTCATGTGTATGTCTCAAATTCATGGGCCGATATGGAGTATGTCTCCCATTCATGAAAGAGTATGATCTCGGATTCTTGGATTTCTCATATTCATGGTATGATGTTAGATTCAATAGGGATTATATCTCGGATTCAGGGGGGGAGTATCGTCAGGGATTCATGGGGGAGGAATGGTCTCAGATTCATAATAGAGCATGTTATGGATTCATGGGGGAGTGTCACGGATTCATGATAGGGTACATCTCAGATTCGTTGAAGATTATGTCTTGGATTCATGGGGGAGTCTCACGGATTCAGGATAGGGGATATCTCAGATTCGTTGGAGATTATGTCTTGGATTCATGGGAGAGTCTCACGGATTCATGATAGGGTACGTCACAGATTCGTGGGGCGTATGTCTCGGATTCATGAGAAGAGTATCGTCGCAAATTCACGGAGTACTATGTCTTATATTAATGAGGGGTATGTCACGGATTCGTGGGTATGTCTCATAATAATGGGGGTATGTCTGCGATTGATTCATGGGTATGTCTCTAATTCATGGGCAGGTAGGTGTGTCATAGATTCATGGGGGAGTATGTATAAGATTCATGTGAAAGTATGTCTCGGATTAATGATCAGATTCACGGGGGGAATATGTCGCCCATTCATGTGTGAGTATAATATCGAATTCATGGCACTTATCGAATTCATGGTATGGTCTTGAATTCATAAGTAGTATGTCTCGTACAAAAGGGGGGAGTATGTCTTAGATTCGTTGGGAGAGAGCATCCCTCACATTCATGGGATTCATGGGTATGTCTTGAATTCATGGGGGTATATATCCGATGGATTCATGTGTATGTCTCGGATTCATGGGTCGGTATGGAGTATGTCTCCGATTGATGAGGGAGTATCATCTCCGATCCATGCTATTTCTCATATTCATGGTATGATGTTAGATTCAATAGGGAGTATGTCTCGGATTGAAGGGGGGAGTATGGTGAGAGATTCATGTCTATGTCTCCGATTAATTCATGGGTATGTCTCATACTAATGAGGGTATGTCTCCGATTGATTCATGGGTATGTCTCTAATTCATGGGCAGTTAGGTGTGTCATAGATTCATGGGGGAGTATGCATAGGATTTATGTGAAAGTATGTCTCGGATTCATGATCGGATTCTTGGGAGAGTATGTCTCCCATTCATGAGAGAGTATAATGTCGAATTCATGGCACTTATCGAATTCATGGTATGGTCTTGAATTCAAAAGTAGTATGTCTCGGATTAATGGGGGAGTAGTCTTAGATTCCTGGGTGTTATGACTCGAGTTCACGGTGCGGTACACCTCAGATTAATGGGGGAGTATATCTGAGATTCGAGGGGGATTATGGTCAGCGATTGATGGTATGTATCGGAATCAGGAAGTATGTCTTGGATTCATGGGGGGTATGTCTTGGATTCATGGGAGGGAGGAGGGTTGTTCTCGGGTTTACGTCCATGAATCTGAGACATCCCACTTGAATCCATGATCATACTCCCCCTATGAATCCGGGACATACCCCCATGAATCCAAGACATACCCCCGCATGAATCCGGATTCATGCGGGGGTATGTCTCAGATTCATGAGGGGTATATACCCTATTCATGGGAAAGTATGTCTTAGATTCATAGGTATGTCTCGGATTCAAAAGCGGATATTCCTCAACTCCATGGGGCGAGTATTCGTAGGGTTCATGGGGGGGTATGCTTCGGATTCATGATCGTATTCATGGGGGGAGTATGTCAGATTCATATAGGGGTATGTCTCCGATTCAAGGTGCTATGTCCAGGATTCATATTCATGGAAGAGTATTTCACCGATTCATGGGGGGTATTTGTAGGATTCATGATTGTATTCATGGGGGGAGCATGATCTCCCATTCATTAAGGAGCATGGTCTCCCATTCATTAAGGAGCATGATTCAAGGCGTTATGTCCAGGATTCATATTCATGGGAGAGTATGTCACCGATTCAAGGGGGGGTATTTATAGGATTCATGATCGTATTCATGAGAGGAGTATGTCTCCCATTCATTAAGGATCATGATCTCAAATCCAATGCATATCTCAGGTTCATGTTCTCTTGGATTCGGGTTATGTCTACGATTCATAATTGGCTATGTTTCAGATTGATGGAAGAGTAAATCTATATATCACAATCACATATGAGTATCTCTCAGAATCATGTGGGGTATGTTTCCGATTCATGAGGGGTATGTCTTAGATTCAGGTGAGGGTATGTGTCGGATTCATAGATCCGTATGTCTCGAATTCATGGCAATGACGTAGATTCATGGGTGGTGTGTCATAGATTCATGAGGGAGTATTGCGTATTCATACTCTTTTATTCGTGGGAGAGTATGTCTTGGATCCATGGGAGAGTGTCACGGGTTCATGATAGGATACGTCTATCTCGGAATCATGAGGGGAGTACGGTCTCAAATTCAAATAGTACTACATTAATGAGGGGCACGTTTTAAATTTCTAGGGGGAGTATGTCTCGGATTCATGGGGCAGGGGGGGTTATGTATGAGACTTATGGTCCCAGATTTTTGGAAGAGTACGTATCCGATTCGAGAGGGTTATGTGTCAGCTTCGGTTGAGGAGAGCATGCCACATATTCATGGGATTCATGGGTATGTCTTGGATTCATTGGGGTATATATCCAATGGATTCATGTGTATCTCGGATTCATGGGTCGGTATGGAGTATGTCTCCGATTAATGAGGGAGTGTCATCTCGGATCCATGGCATTTCTCATATTCATGGTATGATGTTAGATTCAACAAGGAGTATGTCTCGGATTGAAGGGGGAATATGGCGAGAGATCCATCATGGGTATGTCACGGATTCATGTGTATGTCTCATATTCATGGACCGATATTGAGTATGTCTCACATTCATGAAAGAGTATGATCTCGGATTCATGTCATTTCTCGTATTCATGGTATGATGTTAGATTCAATAGGGATTATGTCTCGGATTCAAGGGGGGAGTCACACGAATTAAGGATAGGGTACATCTCAGATTCGTTGGAGATTATGTGTTGGATTCATGGGGGAGTCTCACAAATTCATGATAGGGTACGTCACAGATTCGTGGGGCGTATGTCTCAGATTCATGAGAGGAGTATGGTCGCAAATTCACGGAGTACTATGTCTTATATTAATGATGGGTATGTCACGGATTCGTGGGTATGTCTCATACTAATGGGGGTATGTCTCCGATTGATTCATGGGTATGTGATGTCTCTAATTCATGGGCAGGTAAGTGTGTCATAGATTCATGGGGGAGTATGTATAGGATTCATGTGAAAGTATGTCTCAGATTCATGATCGGATTCTTGGGGGGAGTATGTCTCCCATTCAAGAGGTACTATGATGTCAAATTCATGGCACTTATCAAATTCATGGCACTTATCGAATTCATAAGTAGTATGTCACAGATAAAAGGGGGGAGTATGTCTAAGATTCGTTGGGTGAGAGTATCCCACATTGATTGGATTCATGGGTATGTCATGGATTCATTGGGGTACGTCTCCAATGGATTCATGTGTATGTCTCGGATCCATGGGTCGGTATGGAGTATGTCTCCACATTGATGAGGGAGTATCATCTCGGATATATGGCATTTCTCTTATTCATGGTATGATGTTAGATTCAATAGGGAGTATGTCTCGGATTGAAGAGTGGAGTATGGTAAGAGATTCATCATGGGTTGGTCACGCATTCATGGGTATGTCATGGATTCATGAGAGTATGTCTCCGATGGATTCATGTGTATGTCTCAGATTCATGGGCCGATATGGAGTATGTCTCCCATTCAAGAAAGAGTATGATCTTGAATTCATGTCATTTCTCATATTCATGGTATGATGTTAGATTCAATAGGGAGTATTGGTCGTGGATTCATGGGGGAAGAATGGTCTAAGATTCATGGGAGAATGTCTTGGATTCATGGGAAAATGTCAGGGATTCAAGATAGGTTACTTCTCATATTCGTGGGATAGTATGTCATGGATTCAAGGGGGAGTGTCACGAGTTCTTGATAGGGTGCGTCGCAAATTCATTGTAGTCTCGGATTGATGAGGGGAGTATGGTCTCAAATTCAAAGAGTATTATGTCTTATATTAAAAAGGGGTATGTCTTGAATTTGTGGGGAGAATATGTCTAGGATTTGTTGGGTTGTATGTCTCGGATTTATGGTTGGATTCATGGGGGGACTATGTCTCCCATTCATAAGGAAGTATGATCTCGGATTCATGGCATTTCTCAGATGTTAGATTCAATGGGGAGTATGTCTCGGATTCAAGGAGAGGAGTACGTTCTCAGATTTATGGAAGTTATGTCTCATACTAATGGGGGTATGTCTCCGATTGATTCATGGGTATGTCTCATACTAATGTGGGTATGTCTCCGATTGATTCATGGGTATGTCTCTAATTCATGGGTAGGTAGGTGTGTCATAGATTCATGGGGGAGTATGTATAGGATTCATGTGAAAGTATCTCTCGGATTCATGATCGGATTCTTGTGGGAGTATGTCTCTCATTCATGAGGGAGTATGATATCGAATTCATGACACTTATCGAATTCATGGTATGGTCTTGAATTCATAAGTAGTATGTCACGGTTTAATGGGGGGAGTATAGTCTTAGATTCCTGGGTGTTATGTCTCGAATTCATGCGGTACACCTCAGATTAATGGGGGAGTATGTCTGAGATTCGAGGGGGCTTATGGTCAGCGATTGATGGTATGTATCAGAATCAGGAAATATGTCTTGGATTCATGGGGGGTATGTCTTGGATTCATGGGAGGGAGGAGGGTTCTCAGGTTTACATCCATGAATATGAGACATATCCCACTTGAATCCATGATCATACTCCCCGTATGAATCCGGGACATACCCCCATGAATCCAAGACATTCCCCCACATGAATCCAGATTCATGCGGGGGTATGTCTCAGATTCATGAGGGGTATATCCCCGATTCATGGGGGAGTATGTCTTAGATTCATAGGGATGTCTCGGATTCATAAGCGGGTATTCCTCAACTCCATGGGGCGAGTATTTGTAGGGTTCATGGGGGGTTTGTCTCGGATTCATGATCGTATTCATGGGAGGAGTATGTCAGATTCATATAGGGGTATGTCTCTGATTCAAGGCATTATGTCCAGGATTCATATTCATGGGAGAGTATGTCACCGATTCATGGGGGGTATTTGTAGGATTCATGATTGTATTCATGGGAGGAGCATGATCTCCCATTCATTAAGGAGCATGGTCTCTCATTCATTAAGGAGCTTGATTCAAGGCGTTATGTCCAGGATTCATATTCATGGTGAGTATGTCACCAATTCATGGGGGGTATTTATAAAATTCATGATCGTATTCATGGGAGGAGTATGTCTCTCATTCATTAAGGAGCATGATATTAAATTCAATGCATTTCTCAGGTTCATGTTCTCTTGGATTCATGGGGGAGTATGTCTCAGATTCAAGGGGATATAGTCTCGGATTCATTCGGGTTACGTCTCCGATTCATAATTGGCTATTTTTCGGATTCATGGAAGAGTACATCTATATATCACAATGACATATGAGTATCTCTCGGAATCATGTGGGGTATGTTTCCGATTCATGGGGGTATGTCTTAGATTCAGGTGAAGGTATGTGTCGGATTCATGGATCCGTATGTCTCGAATTCATTGCAATGTCGTAGATTCATGGGTGGTGTGTCATAGATTCATGAGGGAGTATTGCGTATTCATACTCTTTTATTCGTGGGAGAGTATGTCTTGGATCCATGAGAGAGTGTCACGGGTTCATGATAGGATACGTCGCAGATTCATGGTACGATCTATCTCGGAATCATGAGGGGAGTACGGTCTCAAATTCAAATAGTACTACATTAATGAGGGGCACGTTTTAAATTTCTAGGGGGAGTATTTCTCGGATTCATTGGGCGGGGGGGGGTTATGTATGAGACTTATGGTCCCGGATTTTTGGAAGAGTACGTATCCGATTCGAGAGGGTTATGTGTCAAATTCGGTTGAGGAGAGCATGCCACATATTCATGGGATTCATGGGTATGTCTTGGATTCATTGGGGTATATATCCAATGGATTCATGTGTATGTCTCGGATTCATGGGTCGGTATGGAGTATGTCTCCGATTAATGAGGGAGTGTCATCTCGGATCCATGGCATTTCTCATATTCATGGTATGATGTTAGATTCAACAGGGAGTATGTCTCAGATTGAAGGGGGAATATGGCGAGAGATCCATCATGGGTATGTCACGGATTCATGGTATGTCTCCGGTGGATTCATGTGTATGTCTCATATTCATGGGCCGATATTGAGTATGTCTCACATTCATGAAAGAATATGATCTCGGATTCATGTCATTTCTCATATTCATGGTATGATGTTAGATTCAATAGGGATTATGTCTCGGATTCAAGGGGGGAGTCACACGAATTAAGGATAGGGTACATCTCAGATTCGTTCGAGATTATGTGTTGGATTCATGGGGGAGTCTCACAGATTCATGATAGGGTACGTCACAGATTCGTGGGGCATATGTCTCAGATTCATGAGAGGAGTATGGTCGCAAATTCACGGAGTACTATGTCTTATATTAATGATGGGTATGTCGCGGATTCGTGGGTATGTCTCATACTAATGGGGGTATGTCTCCGGTTGATTCATGGGTATGTGATGTCTCTAATTCATGGGCAGGTAGGTGTGTCATAGATTCATGGGGGAGTATGTATAGGATTCATGTGAAAGTATGTCTCGGATTCATGTGAAAGTATGTCTCAGATTCATGATCGGATTCTTGGGGGGAGTATGTCTCCCATTCATGAGGGAGTGATGTCGAATTCATGACACTTAACGAATTCATGGTATGGTCTTGAATTCATAAGTAGTATGTCACAGATAAAAGGGGGGAGTATGTCTAAGATTCGTTGGGTGAGAGTATCCCACATCCATGGGATTCATGGGTATGTCTTGGATTCATTGGGGTACGTCTCCAATGGATTCATGTGTATGTCTCGGATTCATAGGTCGGTATGGAGTATGTCTCCGATTTATGAGGGAGTATCATCTCAGATACATCACATTTCTCATATTCATGGTATGATGTTAGATTCAATAGGGAGTATGTCTCGAATTGAAGGGGGATAATGATGAGAGATTCATCATGTGTAGGTCACGGATTCATGGGTATGTCATGGATTCATGGGGGTATGTCTCCGGTGGATTCATGTGTACTTCTCGGATTCATGGACCGATATGGAGTATATCTCCCATTCATGAAAGAGTATGATCTTGGATTCATGTCTTTTCTCATATTCATGGTATGATGTTAGATTCAATTGGGAGTAATGGTCAGGGATTCTAAGATTCATGGGAAAATATGTCTTGGATTCATGGGGATGTGTGAGGGATTCATGATAGGTTACATCTCATATTCGTGGGATAGTATGTCTTGGATTCATGGGTTGAGTGTCACGGGTTCTTGATAGGGTACGTCGCAAATTCATTGTAGGATCTGTCTCGGATTCAAGAGAGGAGTATGGTCTCAAATTCAAAGAGTATCATGTCTTATATTAAAGAGCGGTACGTCTTGAATTTGTGGGGAGAATATGTCTAGGATTTGTTGGGTAGTATGTCTCGGATTCATGGTTGGATTCATAGGGGGACTATGTCTCCCATTCACGAGGGAGTATGATCTCGGATTCATAGCATTTCTCATATGTTAAATTCAATGGGGAGTATGTTTCGGATTCAAGGGGAGGAGTATGGTCTCAGATTTATGGAAGTTATGTCTCATATTCATGGTAAGGTACGTCTTGGATTAATGGGGAGTATATCTAAGATTCTTGGGGCAGTGTGGAAAGGGATTCATCATATGTATTGGAAGCCTCTAGAAGAATGTCTCAGATTCATGTGTGGGTGTATATCTTGGATTCGTGGTCTCTGATTTATGGCGGAGTACGTCTACGATTCAACGGGGTTATGTCTTGGATTCATTGGGGAATATGTCTCAAATTTGTGGGGGGAGTATAACTCAGATTCTTGGGTATGTCACGAATCATAGGAGGTATGTCTCTCATGGACTTAGGGAAATGTCTCGGATTCATGGGTAGGTATGTCTCAGATTAGGGGGGGGAGCATGTAAAGGTTTCATAAAGGAGTATGTCTTAGATCCATGGCCGGATTGATGGAATTAGCATGTATTTCATTCACGAGAGAGTATAATCTCGAATTCATAGCATTTCTTGAATTCATGGTATGATCTTGGATTCATGGGGGAATATGTCTCCAATTCAATGGGGAAGTGTGGTCTTAGATTCATGGGCGTTTTGTCAAGGATTCATGAGTGGCTATGTCTCGAATTCATTGTGGTGTATGCCTCAGATTAATGAGGGAGTGTGTCTAGGATTCATGGGGGAGTATGGTCAGGTATTCATGGTATGTATCGGAATCATGGTAGAGTCACTCTCGAATTCATGTGGGGTATGACTCCGATTCATGGAGAGGATGTCTTGGATTCGTTCATGTGGGGGTATATGTCATATTCATGGGTCTGTCTCATACTTATGGGGTATGTCTGTCATAGATTCATGCGGAAGTATGTATAGGATTCATGGGATAATGTGTCGGATTTATGAACGAATTCATGGGGGGAGTGTCTCCCATTCATGAGGGAGTATGATGTCGAATTCATGGCACTTTCGAATTCATTGTATGGTCTTGAATTCATAAGTAGTATGTCTCGGATTAATGGAGGGAAGATAGTCTTAGATTCTTAGGTGTTATGTCTCTGATTCACGGTGCGGTACACCTCAGATTAATGAGGGAGTATGTCTGGGATTCGAGTGGGATTATGGTCAGCGATCGATGGTATGTATCAGAATCAGGAAGTATGTCTTGGATTCATGGGGGGTATGTAAGTCTTCGATTCATGGGAGGGATGAGGGTTCTCGGGTTTACATCCATGAATCTGAGACATATCCCACTTGAATCCATGACCATACTCCCCCTATGAATCCGGGACATACCCCTATGAATCCAAGACATACCCCCGCATGAATCCGGATTCATGGGGGGGTATGTCTCAGATTCATGAGGGGTATACCCCCGATTCATGGGGGAGTATGTCTTAGATTCATGGGTATGTCTCAGTTTCATAAGCGGGTATTCCTCAACTCCATGGGGCGAGTATTTGTAGGGTTCATGGGGAGGTATGTCTCGGATTCATGATCGTATTCATGGGGGGAGTATGTCGGATTCATGTAGGGGATGTCTCTGATTCAAGGCGTTATGTCTAGGATTCATAGTCATGGGAGAGAATGACACGGATTCATGGGGGGGTATTTGTAGGATTCATGATCGTATTCATGGGAGGAGTATGTCTCCCATTCATTAAGGAGCATGATCTCAAATTCAATGCATTTCCCAGGTTTATGTTGTCTTCGATTCATGGGGGAGTATGTCTCTGATTCAAGGGGGATATAGCCTCGGATTCATTTGAGTTACGTCTCCGATTCATAATTGGCTATGTCTCGGATTCATGGAGTACATCTATATATCAGAATCACAGATGAGTATCTCTCGGAATCATGTGGGGTATGTTTCCGATTCATGTGGGGTATGTCTTAGATTCCAGGTGAGGGTATGTGTCGGATTTATGGATCCAGGTGTCTCGAATTCATGGCCATGTCGTAGATTCATGGGTGGGGTGTCAAAGATTCATGAGGGGGTATCGCGTATTCATACTCTTTTATTCGTGGGAGAGTATGCCTTTGACTCATGGGAGAGTGTCATGGGTTCATAATAGGATACATCGCAGATTCATGGTACGATCTATCTCGGATTCATGAAGAGAGTACGGTCTCAAATTCAAAGAGGATTGCATTAATGAGGGTCCCGTTTTTAATTTCAAGGGGGAGTGTCTCAGATTCATTGGGGGGGTTATATATGAGACTTATGGTCCCGGATTTTTGGAGTACGTATCCGATTCGAGAGGGTTATGTGTGAGATTCGGTTGAGGAGAGCATGCCACATATTCATGGGATTCATGGGTATGTCTTGGATTCATGGGGGTATGTCTCCGATGGATTCATGTGTATGTCTCGGATTCATGGGTCGGTATGGAGTATGTCTCCGATTAATGAGGGAGTATCATCTCGGATCCATGGCATTTCTCATATTCATAGTATGATGTTAGATTCAACAGGGAATGTCTCGGATCGAAGGGGGAATATGGTGAGAGATCCATCATGGGTATGTCAGGGATTCATGGTAGGTCTCCGATGGATTCATGTGTATGTCTTAGATTCATGGGCCGATATGGAGTATGTCTCTCATTCATGAAAGAGTATGATCTTGGATTCATGTCATTTCTCATATTCATGGTATGATGTTAGATTCAATAGGGAGTATTGGTCAGGGATTCATGGGGGAAGAATAGTCTAAGATTCATGGGAGAATATGTCTTGGATTCATGGGGAAATGTCAGGGATTCAAGATAGGTTACTTTTCATATTCGTGGGATAGTATGTCATGGATTCATGGGGGAGTGTCACGAGTTCTTGATAGGGTACGTCGCAAATTCATTGTAGGATCTGTCTCGGATTCATGAGGGGAGTATGGTCTCAAATTCAAAGAGTATTATGTCTTATATTAAAGAGGGGTATGTCTTGAATTTGTGGGGAGAATATGTCTAGGATTTATGGTTCGATTCATTGGGGAACTATGTCTCCCATTCATAAGGGAGTATGATCTCGGATTCATGGCATTTCTCAGATGTTAGATTCAATGGGGAGTATGTCTCGGATTCAAGGAGAGGAGTATGGTCTCTGATTTATGGAAGTTATATCTCATATTTATGGTAGGGTACGTCTCGGATTAATGGGGAGTATATCTATGATACTTGGGGCAGTGTGGAAAGGGATTCATCATATGTATTGGAAGCCTCTAGAAGAATGTCTCAGATTCATGTGGGGGTGTATATCTTGGATTCATGGTCTCTGATTTATGGCGGAGTACGTCTATGATCCAACCGGGTTATGTCTTGGATTCATTGGGGAGTATGTCTCAAATTCGTGGGGTGGGTATAACTCAGATTCTTGGGTATGTCACGGAATTATAAGAGGTATGTCTCTCATGGACTTATGGATATGTCTCGGATTCATGGGTAGGTATGTCTCATATTAGGGGGGAGGGGAGCATGTCTAGGTTTCATAAAGGAGTATGTCTTAGATCCATGGTCGGATTGATGGAATTAGCATGTCTTCCATTCATGGGAGAGTGTGTCTAGTTCATGGGGGAGTATGGTCAGGTATTTCATGGTATGTATCGGAATCATGGTGGAGCCACTCTCGGATTCATGTGGGGTATGTCTCCGATTCATGGGGGGTATGTCTTAGATTCATTCATGTGGGGGAATATGTCATATTCATGGGTTCGTATGTCTCGAATTCATAGGTATATCGCAAATCCATGGGGGGCATGGTCTTAGATTAATGGGGTAGTGTCGCGTATTCATCCTCTTTTTCATGGGGGGAATGGTCTCAGATTCGTGGGAGAGTATGTCTTCTCCAACCATCTCTCTGTGAAAGGTAAGAATTAACAGTCGCGATTTCATAGAGGTATGGTTTGGATTCACGGGTATGGCTTGGATTCATGGGGATATGTCTCCGATGAATTCATGTGTATGTCTCGGATTCTTGGGCCGATATGGAGTATGTCTCTCATTCATGAGACGGTATGAGTATGATCTCGGTTTCATGGCATTTCTCGTATTCATGGTATGATGTTAGATTCAATAGGGAGTGTCTCATATTCAAGGGGGAGTATGATCAGGGATTCATGGGGGGATATGATCAAGGGATTCATGGGGGGAGTATGATCAGGGATTCATGATAGGGTATGTCTCAGATTCGTGAGAGATTATGCCCTGGATTCATGATAGGGTACGTCGCAGATTCATTGGGGGATATGATCAGGGGATTCATGGAGGGAGTATGGTCTCAAATTTCCGTATGTCAGCCCCCTCATCCCACTGTCCTCATATCATATTCACATGTTACTTCAAAATTGATTTTTTTTACATAGTTATATTTATTATTTATAAAAAAATGAAGATAAAAGAAAACTAAGGTGTTGGCTTCATTATATAATGAACATAAAGATATTGCATTTAAATTTTCAAATATTGATCTCCCAATAAAAAAAACAAGATAGTTTATAAATATTGAGGAAAAAAACTCATTTAATTTGTTAGGAGCTATAGAATAACCTAAGAACTATTTTAAAAAAATGAGACTATTTGAGCATGAGACTAGATCATTCATGGGTCACATATCATATCACGAGAGGATTGGGCTTACCCTTAAAACCCAATGAACCCACCCCATATTGGCCCATGAAGGGCAATATTAGCCCATTAAAGATCCCAAATTCCAATTAAAAGTTTAGAAGTTTCAAACTTGCAGTTATATAGATTAAAAATAAATATCAATATACACCCGTTCATGGTCTATTTCAAACATCTGGAAAAAAGGCAAACAGTTTTTCAAAGTTCAAGAACGTAGCCATACTATACTAGGAAAGAAAATATGAGGACGAAAAATGAAAAATGAAGACAATTAAACAATACTAATTTCACATGCACAAAGTTTCAACCATGAATGGTGAAAATAGGTCTTACCATGTAGGTCGAAACAAATGGCAGAACACCTCATATGGGCAGATCATTTCTTCAATACACTGCCAAAAATATGTAACAGTTTATTTGTACTAGTTCTCAGTTTATGGAAGTAAAAAAACAGAATAAAAATATTCATCAGCATATAGTAAAGAAATATAGCCATTAAAGTGGTGTTAGCTTGAAAATCACTAATGATTATATCATTCTAAACCACGAAGAAATAGATGTCATACAAATCTGAACATTTTGAATTGATGGGATCTTCGCGACATGAGAATATACAAGGGCTAATGAATGGAAAGACTAAGATTTGGTTTGGGAACTATGCACATAAAGAAGCACAAGGTTTTGTCAATAGGAGAGCTAATCATTTCAAATTTTCAAAGCCGGCTACCAGCAATATAATAACTAAGAGTTAGTTATTCATGATTCCTGAAATCATGACACCCATAATTGTTTTTTTTTTTCGTCCCATGCAAAGATTATTCCATCAGTACCAATGTATCATCCCTCTTCCTAGATATTTTTTCCCTATAACAGCCATAGCAGCTTTCCTTCAAGCATCTATGACTACCTTGCATTTTGATTTTGAGGTGCCACTTGCCACTAAAACCACTCTACGGCATGCTTCTGATGAAAAAGTTTGTGATATCCATTTCTTGCAGTGTCCACCATTTAACACCTCATAATTATCCATTTTGACACTGTTACATGACATCAAGAAACTCACCCTGTGCAGAATGGAAAGAACGAAACCCATCTCTAGCCGACTCCATTACTATAAAATAGGTCGCGTTGCATGGGGAAAGAGTTTTGGGAATGTAGATTTGGTGTGCATGGGTCAAATTATTAATTCATCATGCCGCTACAAATGTGTGCAGGGAGGACGTGTAATGTTAGAAATGAGGAGGAATAGAAGCCTAGATCTTGGAGATGGTTTACTAGTTTGGGGAAACCAGAGGCATCTTCATTGATGGAAACGGCTGGGGCAGAGATGCAAGACCTTAATTATTGGACTAGCATAGTAATTGAATCCGGATACATAGTACCGATCCAAATTTAGAAATCCAGAGATAAAAGAGATTATAAACAATGAATGTGAAGGTCAACTGAATTCAGACAAACAGCGTGACTTGATTATGCTAGGGTTTTTTGTTTTTGGCAAAGATTATGCTCAGTTGTTATGCTCAGTTGATGATGACATACACAGACAATCTCAATTGTTGATGACATACACAGACAATGGACTATATAACAAGAGCTCCCAAATCATACATGTTGTGATTGCAGGGTATCTTTTATCCCTTGATTCTCTTTAGCTCACTCTTGCTAAATTGACAAAATATCAAGTTCAGTGGCGGTCTATTGGAAAGTTTAATTTACAGATGCACGGTTTAAAAATAAAAGAGAGAACTCAAAGAGCAGGTCCCTATTAAGCAGAAAGGTTGACTCTATCAACTAGATTGAGTTTCAAACAAAACAAGGGAGATTATGAAATCGAAGTAAACTATTGAATGGACAATCAGTGTATTGATTAGGTTGTTCTAGGTTCAACAGGTACATCACACAGAAAGTCAGTAAGCATGGATGAATTTCAGATATGAAATGTTAATTCAATTGCATATGAAATGGGCGACAATTTTCTTAATTGCTTAAAGTCTAGATTCACCAGGTACTCATGCACAAAGAAAGTCACTAAGCATGGCTGAATTTCAGATATGCAATGTTAATTCAGCTGTATATAAAATGGGTGACAATTTACTTCATTGCTTAAAGATTGGGTCACCCTCATCTTGGAGGAGCCGTCCCCTTCATTGTTTATTGGCAACAATTGGATAGGGTGAGGGGGGTTAGTCATGTAATTAGTTAGTTCCTGATTTTTTGTATAATGTTACTCTTCTTTCTTTTTTGTAAAGAGATCCCTAGTCTCCTTCTTTTCAGGGTTTCTATTAATAGAATACTCCTCCCTATTCTCAACAACAACAACAAAAATCAACTGCATAATAAGAAACAAACAAAATAATCAATCTTCAATTAAATTTCATAGGCTGAACAGAAGTAGACAACATAAGTTAGTTATATAAATAGGCAGCAATTTCCCAAAATCATGCATAAGAGGATGATATCAATACAGAAGTTGCAACTGGATCACAGTTGCCAAAAAATTTAAAATTCATTCAGATATATTTACAAAGTAACATTTCAATGCACTCACAAGTCATTATGTTTGGGCTTGTTCCCTTTCATCGAGGTTTTTTAATCACATATTTTATTTACTTACAGTGGTCCGAGTGATAAAATTTGGGGGGTTAGTCATGTAATTAGTTAGTTCCTGATTTTTTGTACAATGTTACTCTTCTTTCTTTTTTGTAAGGAGATCCCTCATCTCCTTCTATTCGGGGGTTTCTATTAATAGAATACTCCTCTATATTCTCAAAAACAACAAAAAAATCAGCTGCATAATAAGAAATAAACAGAATAATCAATCTTCAATTAAATTTCATAGGCTGAATAGAAGTAGACAACATAACTTACTTACATAAATAGGCGGCAATTCCCAAAACTATGCATAAGAGGATGATATCAATACAGAAGTTGCGACTGGATCGCAGCTGCCAAAAAAAAATTAAAATTCATTTAGATATATTTACAAAGTAACATTTCAGTGCACTCATAAGTCATCATGTTTGAAACATCGCTAGATTTAACAGACCTAGGCGACAGTCTCCTTCAGTCTCACATTAGTATTCTTAAGGTCCACGGTGGCCCTGTCCACCTACAATAATAACATAAGGGCACAAGGTAATGTACAATATTTGTATTCCACACTTCCAAGTTGTGTTAATATAAAACAAAATTGGAAAAAGAAACAGGCAATAAAATATGTCCTGACCTTAGTATCGATCTCATCCATCAAGGGAACTTGCCTGTCCATTTCCTGAGAATATTACAAATATATAAATCAATCTCAGTATATTTTGGATTGCATGTAATTCCATAATAAAATTGCAGATAATAAAAGCAACTTGGCAAATATTGATAAAAGTACCATTGCTTACCAAAGCGGATGCAATATTAAGGCTCCTCATTTTATAAGAGTTCTATAGAATCAATAATAAGGAATAATTTAATTAAACACAAACATCATTGGATCAACTAAGTATGCCAATTTAATAGATGATTTGTACGCAAGATCAAGAAACTTATAACAATGATAAATTATTATTTTTTGGTGGGTAACATAAATTATTACATACATACACACATATTGTTATAACTGTACTTTATTTATCCCCCAGGCATCATTATTCTTTCCATGTAAGTAGTCTCAATGAAGTTTAGCAATTAAAGAAGCTATTAACATATCTACATGGAACTTAAAACAATGAAAGATTGATGCAATGAAAATTTTCCAATATGATAACTAATCTGATATTCATTTCGAATCCACATTACAAGCAAAATCTCAAATACAATATTTTGAACAGATGAACAAGCAGCAGAGTATATAAGGGGAATTCATCCGTGTAATTGCAATATCTATTTACCTGTTTCATTTTGCGCATTTCATATTCCTGCCTAAAATTGCTTTGATTCCTCAGTTTGTTGAAAGTATTCACTTTCAAATCTTCCATCTGCAATGGATGGTGAGAAACAAACATCAACAGCAAGCAGGATATCATCCCACAAGACTTTAAAATCACAAGGATTTTCATTAATCAGATATCAGGAAACCAAAAAAACAAACCTCGAAGAGCAAGTGATTCGGTGGTGTTCCTCCTCCGGGAGGGGGGCCCGGAGACCACCCGCCGTATCGGCGAGAGAACCCTCCCCTTCTCGCTGGACTCCCTCAGCCTCCGAGCAAGGTCGGGAATTCCGATCCCTTCAATCGATGAGTTTCCGCCGCCCGAGCCCTCCGTCGCAATCATCTCCTCCATTTCTCTCTCCAACGGTCGAGATGGTGTTCCTCCTCCGGGAGGGGGACCCGGAGACCACCCGCCGTATCGGCGAGAGAACCCTCCCCTTCTCGCTGGACTCCCTCAGCCTCCGAGCAAGGTCAGGAATTCCGATCCCTTCATTCGATGAGTTTCCGCCGCCCGAGCCCTCCATCGCAACCATCTCCTCCATTTCACTCTCCATCGGTCGAGATGGGTTTGGTTTATATATCTCGTCTCTCCAAACAAATGGGGCATGATATTCAACAATCGTCATCTGATTTTTGTTTTATGAACGGTCCTGATGGCTTTATGAGGGGGTGAATCATAGGGTACGAGAGTGACGATATGAAATGACCGTTCAATTTGTACAGCTGTATAGGACGAGCCGATGTGCCGAACTGAACCATCCGCACCGTTTCTGCTGTTGGTGTAAAATGACATACTTGTCCCTGCAAGTGTGTGATATTGGCGCTAGTGACCTGTTTATGAAAGAGTCAGCCCGTCCAGGTCGAATGAACGGTTCAGATTTATCCTGCAATGAAAACCAACGATCAAGATGGATGTATTTCAAAAACATCTTAAAGGGCTTAAAGGGCGTTATCGACTGTGACGAGACGTGTTACTTAAGTAAATGCCGTGTTGTGAAATAATTGGGTTTTTTTTTACATAGATATATATATATATATATCTTTAAAAAATATAATATTTATTTTTTATCCTAAATTGTTTATTTATTTGTATATTATTAAACAATTTCAAAATTATACAATTTTATCATCATAGTTAACTTTCATTTAATTTTTCTAAAAATTATACATTTTTACTATCAAAGTTAACTTTCATTTAATTTTTCACTAACACCGTTAAAGTCAGGAAAATATAACTAAAATACTCTTAAATTTTTATTTTCATATTAACCTTAAAAAATAAAAATTATTTTATACCATTCAAAAATTATATTTCTTATTATACTATGTAAAAAAATTAATATGTTAAATTTTATCATGAGAACAATTTAATTCATATGAAATAAAAATATTTCCACGATTAAAAGAAACCATAAAAAAAATTCTTCATCGTTAATCAATTCTGAAAATCGTGCAGTTGTCGGTGACTGCAATCTCCACCGATCGGTTCTCGGATCCCTCCCCGTCCGACGATCCTTCACTGCTCCTCGTTTTTTTACGGTGACATTTGTTCTTGTTGTTGTGGCTGTAGCTTTGGTGTGTGTGTGTGTTTTTTTTTTTTTTGGTGAATGTGACGAGGAAAATTTAGGAGAAATTAAAGTGGAATAAAAAAAGGAGCGATTGATTAAAGATTGCCATTGAATAACAGAGGGGCCATGATGCGTTTTAGTTTGCTGTTACAACTCGATTTTTTTTATTGGATCTCACCTCAATGTCTTTCCAATCAGGTTTGACATTATTGGATTCATAATGGAATTGTGTTTTGTCTTTTATTTTAAATATTTAAACACAAATTTTTTTCATGTATTGAATATTATTTTCTACGGTTTGATTAGTTTTTCTCTCAATATCTAAATGTAACACTCGATACTGTTACATTTTATATGCCGATAGTTTATTTGATATCACTGCTACATTGTTGAAAATGTGAATAATCATTTTTCAAATTTGTGTTATTTTTGTTACATTCATAAATGTAACAGTCAATCGTATACATGTATTGATTTATATTTGTTACATTCATAAATGTGTCAACCACAGGTAAATTTGTACGGAATGTAAAACATTTAGATAAATGTAACTGTTAATAGTTCATGTAATATTTGTTAAATGTAACTCACAACAAAAAAGTATTTGATATTTTTCATAAAATATAACTGATTATTGAAAAGAATATCTGTTTAGAATTATTTAAACATTGCATAGAATGTAAAACAGTTATGTAAATATAATTGTAATGTTACATTTATGTAAATGTAACAATGTTTATGTAAATAGAACAGATAGTTGTAAATGATGTAAACATTTAAGAAATGTATTTACATTTTCAAAAATGGTCTTATTTATGTAAATTAAAAATCCCTACTCACAAACCACTCACAAATCCCTACTCCATTTTATCAATCCTACCAACGACATCCTTACTAGCTGCTTTTTGTCACCAAATTAGTAACACGTGAAACCATCTCTTTCAAATTTGTTGTTACTACTACTAGATCTCCCATGTCCATCTGGTTTACTGCTACTGATTTCAATACTTCAAAATTCAAAACATTCTTCCATTTACCCCTGCCCGACTCACCAACAAGCAATACAATCTAACCACCTCATGTAGACAAGCATAGTCAGATGAAAAAATGGAAGCAAGACTGCTTTTCAAACAAATTGTTGACCGTATGAGATTCATCAATCAAAGATGACCTTATTCGAAATCTTTGTTTCATTTCACATTAGTCATTTTTACTTCAGTTTCGGTGATTAACTACCTATCTGAAAAATGGAAAATATGTGTTAGAGTTGTTATTTTTTCGTATTATATCCCCAGAGATTAAAAAACATATATTTATACTTTTATAACCTCTCACAAGAGCCTTTTACATCTTTACCTGTTATCTGGATCATTCCCGAGAAGGCATTAGCTCTTTGTTTAACAGAGTATGCATCAAATGGTCAGATTACATCTTTAGATTCTCTTCCATCTTGGATTACTAATGTAATGTTGTGGATTAGTTTAAGGATGCTATTTCACAAAAGCCCACAACCTCTGAAAATCATTCCAAGGGCACAGTACATGAACAAATCGGATTAGCTATCAATCCACATATACCAGAGGCGAAAGAGCTTTTTGAATGGTAAGTTTATCTGCAAATATCAATTTGATTTTTATTTATTTATGAGCCTCTCCATATCTTATTAATTATAAATGAATTCTATAATTTTCTATGATATAAGACAGCCCAAAAAAATTTCTTTTATGTTAGTCATTGACAAAGCATGCAAGATATATTGATATGATAGAAAGTACATTAAGTGAACTGATCTAGATTTAACTTTTTGAATGATGATTCTACAAATAGAATTTATTAGAACTAACCATTTCTTGGTTTGCACTTTATAATTAAGCATTGAAATAACTATGCTTTTCTTGTTCTAAAATATGGTATGAGTAATTGTTAATTACTCACTCTTTACGTAGAATAGAATGCATTCAATTTATCTCCAAAGTTTAATTTACTTCTAAAAACATAAATGTTATTTGACAAGCAGAATATTTTATAAGGAATTTAACCATATTTACCTTCTCTTTCAAGGCTCGAAACAAAGATAAAAAAAAACAAAGGTTTCAGTTGTACCTAGGCACTACATCGTTAAATATGACAAAGCCGCACCAAGGATTTCTCCTGAGCTTCATCCATTTCTACATGCAAGTGAGTTTTTCAATTCATTTATATGTCTATGCTGTGATTACCATCTCTCTCTCTCTCTCTCGACTCCAATTACATAAAGTATGCTTCATACTCCTTTGACTTGATATTAGCATGAATAGAACTGCTCTATGATTATTTGACCACATACGTTTGTATTTCCCCCTTCCTATCTATTTTGATACTTTGTTTGGAGGGCAATATCACAAAATTGTCATTGATTTTTTAATTGATTATCATTGAACATGGAAGATGAGCCATGATTTCTCAAGTTTGATGTTAACTCTCAAAGGTTGATGTGTTGGATTTTGTGGCCTTCCATGACCCAATAAATGAGATTAAGATTTTATTTTCTCATTGTTTCTTGAATTCCTCATATGTTAATCTTGGACTTTTACCAACTTAATGTTGTGTGCTACCCAATGAGATGTTATTAGTCACATTGTTAATGAATTCTATCTACCCAATGCATGCACATTTACCTATCCATTAATATGTTGCAAACCCAATGAAAAGTTTTAGTTGTCCAATGTAAAGAATTCATGGTGGGAGCAAATCAATGGAAATTAAGGTTATTGGAAATCATGTTGGGAGCAATTCCAATAAGAATAAAATTATGTTATGCTCAATTCCAAGATAAATCACTTAAATGGTTTCTTGATTTATCCAATGTGACTTCTTGGGGGACTCATGGAGTTTATGATGGGAGTAATTCCATGAGGTGAGCCCTTGGTCTCCCATGGCTTATAAAAGGGGACTTGGTCCCTCTCTCCACTCATCACTTCATACAACATCATATCCACATCAAAGTAAAGTGGTGTGTAGAGATATCCATCAAATCTCTAAGTAAGGGAAGAGTGAGGAGAGAGAAGTCCATACTCCTATTCTTGTTAAATTTCTTGATCAAACACCATGGAGCAAGGTATGTATTCTAGTCCTTCCTCACCATTTTGATTTTATGAATTATAGAGTCAAGATCCATATATTATGGCTATGTTTCTAACATGTGGTATCAGAGCCAGGTTGTGACTCTATAATTCATAAGTCATATGTAGGTTGAATAAATAGTAATATTGGTATTTACATGATATATGCATGCGTAGGGTATTTACATGCAATAATATACATGATATATGCATGCGAAGGAGATTTACATGCAATAATATACATAATAATATATATGGTTTGTAATAAACCCTTAAAGAAAGGATGTTGTAGTGTTTCTTACATATATGTGTACACCGGAATGGATCTTGTATAGAATTAATCTTACATGGTTGTGCATTAAAGTTTAGTCTTCATGTTAGTAAGACTAAATTGATATTGTTCCCCAAAGGGATCATAATCAATGAGATATTGAGAAACATGTAAGAAAGTTGCATAAAAGGTTTACCATTAATTTATTCATAAATAGTCGACCCAAAGGAGGCTATTTACTGAATAAGTGATATGGATTAAGTAATAACAAAAGCAACATAAAAGATTACTTTTGATTTTTATGAATAAAATCATTATTGAAGGAAATTATTAGTTTAATTGATCTCCATGAAATTTGATGTTATAGTTATTCATTTTTCGAGTGATTTTGTAGTCACCAAAGTGACCAAATCATGACAAACTTGAATTAATTATGGTTATAAAAAAAAAAAAAATCTTCATGGTTTTGGAGAATTAAACTATATAAATGTGACTTAGTTACATATCACAATTTCGACCCAAAGGAGGGATTGTGATGATGTATAAATTAACTTTTAAGATCAATTCATTATTGTATTCGAATTGTTGTGATCAACTGCATGTCGTATTCTCGACCCAAAGGAGGGATTATGATGATGCATGATTCACTTTAAAATTAATTCATGAGTGTATACGAATTAATTTTAATAATAGAAATTGCATGTGATTTAATAGTATATGATTTAAAACATAATGTTAATGTAAAAATATTGTCTTTATTTCAGTGATGACCCCTACTCCATTGTCTGGGCATGTATCTAATGTTCCAACACTTAATGGATCAAATTTTTCTGATTGGAATGAGCAATTACGCATTGCATTGGGTGTTCCGATCTTGACTATTGTTTGCGCATTGATGAACCTCCTAAAACTACTGAAGCAAGTACCACTGAACAGAAAGCTCTATATGAGAAGTGGGAACGCTCTAACAGACTTAGTCTCATGGTCATTAAGAGTACAATTGCTAAGACTATTAGGGGATCCATCCCTACTAGTTCTAAGGCAAAAGAGTACCTCCAAGCTGTGGAACAACAGTTCCAAGGATCTGATAAGGCTTTGGCGGGTACATTAATGGCAAAACTGACCACTATGAGATATGATGGAATAAGTGGAGTGCGAGAGCACATAATGAAAATGGGAGATTTGGCTGGGCAACTTAAAGGTATGGAAATGACCATTTCTGAACCTTTCCTTGTGCAATTTGCCCTCAATAGTCTTCCTCCTCAGTTTGGTCCATTCAAAATTACTTACAACACACATAAGGATAAATGGACCATGAACGAACTGATTGCTATGTGTGTGCAAGAGGAGGAAAGACTGAAACAGGAGGGATTGCATACTGTCCATCTAGTATCTCAGGAGAATCAACCAAACAACAAGAAGCCTTTTAAGGGAAGAAAAGGTCCACCAAAGAAAGGCAAGAGGTCGAATGAAGTTGGCCATCAAAGTGGAAAGAAGGGTGACAATTTGAGGTGTTTCTTCTGTAAGAAGAAGGGACATCTCAAGAAGGACTGTCAGAAACGCAAAGATTGGTTTGCAAAGAAAGGTGATATTTTGTCACTTGTATGTTTTGAAACCAATTTTATTGATGTTCCTTCTAATACTTGGTGGATTGATTCTGGTGCCACAATTCATGTTTCAAACTCTATGCAGGGATTCCTTTCAACCCAGAAGCCAAATGAAAGAGAACAGTTTATTTTCATGGGAAACCGGTTGAAATCTAAAGTCAAGCAATAGGGACCTACAAGCTTATTTTGAGTACCGGATTCCACCTTGTGTTGAATAATGTTTTCTATGTCCCTTCATTTTCTAGAAATCTCATTTCCTTACCTAAACTTGACCTCGAAGGTTATACCTTCAATTTTGGAAATTGTAAGGTCAACTTGTTTCAAAACTCTCTTTTGTTGGTACTGGTTTATTGTGTGATGGATTATATAAACTATCTTTGGATTCCTCATTTTCTCAATCTCTTTTATCCCTGCATGTAAATGTTGGTAATAAACGTGGCATTGTTAATGAAAACTCTTCTATGTTGTGGCATAACAGACTTGGACACATCTCTGAAAGAGAATTAAGAGATTAGTGAAAGATGGAGTTTTAAAAACTCTTGACTTCACTGATTATGGTGTCTGCATAATTGTATTAAAGGAAAACAATCTAAAACCTCTAAAAAGACTGCCACACGGAGTTCTGGACTTCTTGAATTGATTCATACTGACATTTGTGGTCCCTTTTCACCCTGTTTTGGTGGTCAAAAATATTTCATCACTTTCATTGATGACTACTCACGTTATGGATATATTTTTCTGTTAAAAGAAAAGTCTGAAGCTTTGGATACCTTTAAGGTTTACAAAGCTGAAGTTGAAAATCAATTAAACAGAAAAATTAAGGTTGTGAGGTCTGATAGAGGTGGTGAATATTACGGTAGATATGATGGAACACACCGTCATTTAGGTCCTTTTGCTAGATTTCTACAAGAAAATGGCATCATTGCACAGTATACGATGCCGGGGACACCTCAACAAAATGGTGTGGCTGAAAGGCGTAACCGCACCCTTATAGAAATGGTTAGGAGTATGGTCAGTAATTCCACATTACCTGAATTTTTGTGGGGTGAAGCCTTAAGGACAGCAATGTATATCCTAAACCGAGTTCCTAGTAAAGCTGTTCCGAAAACTCCATTCGAGTTATGGACAGGAAGGAAGCCGAGTTTAGGACATTTACATATTTGGGGATGTCCTGCTGAGGCTAGGTTTTACAACCCACATGAAAGAAAATTGGACCCAAGAACAGTTAGTTGTTTTTTTATTGGGTATCCAGAAAGGTCAAAGGGTTATCGGTTTTATTGTCCTAACCATACAAATAGAATATCTGAAACCATTACTGCTAGGTTCATTGAAGATGGTTGTATCAGTGGGAGTGAACCGCGAAATGTGGTATTTCAAGAAATAAGAAATTCAGTTTTTTTTCTACTGAAACATCAAAGGTTGATGACATGAGTAATGCTCTTGAGCATAACATTTTGGAAGATCAACCTGAAA
Source organism: Acorus calamus (assembly GCA_030737845.1). Taxonomy (NCBI): domain Eukaryota; kingdom Viridiplantae; phylum Streptophyta; class Magnoliopsida; order Acorales; family Acoraceae; genus Acorus; species Acorus calamus. The sequence continues at coordinate 7,263,094 of CM060862.1, read as the reverse complement.
GGAATACACCATCGAATGAAATAATTGAAAACAATGAATCTATTTTAGAAGGTGCACAAAATAATGAAAATGTAACCACACATGGTACTCTTCGCAGATCGGAAAGGGTGAAAAGATCTGCTATACCAAATGACTACATTGTGTACCTTCAGGAGTCAGATTTTGATATTGGAATTAAAGAAGATCCAATTACGTTTTCACAAGCCATGAATGGTGATAATTCTGAAAAATGGTTGGATGCCATGAAGGATGAACTGGGATCCATGAGCAAAAATCAAGTTTGGGAACTTGTTGAACTGCCCAATGAGTTTAGACCTATTGGTTGTAAATGGGTATTTAAGACTAAACGAGATTCCAAGGGCAATGTTGAACGGTATAAGGCCAGACTTGTTGCTAAAGGATTCACCCAACGAGAGGGAATCGATTATAGTGAAACCTTTTCTCCTGTCTCGAAAAAGGATTCGTTCAGAATTATCATGGCATTAGTAGCTCATTATGATTTAGAGTTACATCAAATGGATGTGAAAACTGCGTTCTTGAATGGAAATCTAGAAGAGGAAATCTACATGAGACAACCCGAGGGTTTTGAAGAAAAGGAAAAGGAGCAACTAGTATGCAAATTAAAGAAATCTATATACGGACTAAAACAAGCTTCCCGTCAATGGTACTTTAAGTTTAATGACATCATTACATCCTTCGGATTTGAGGAAAACACTATTGATCAGTGTATATATCTGAAGGTCAGTGGGAGCAAGTTTATTTTCTTAGTCTTGTATGTGGATGATATATTGCTTGCTAGTAGTGATTTGGGTCTTTTATATGAGACCAAAGAATTTCTCTCCAGAACTTTGACATGAAAGATTTAGGTCAAGCTTCTTTTGTGTTAGGCATTGAGATTCATCGAGATAGATCTCGTCATTTACTTGGCTTATCACAAAAGACTTACATTAAAAGAGTTCTTGAGAGGTTTAAAATGGAAAATTGCTCATCAGGTGATGCACCCATTGTGAAGGGTGATAAATTTAGCCAATCTCAATGCCCAAGAAATGAGGTAGAGCGCAAACAAATGAAAGATATTCCTTATGCCTCTGCTGTAGGAAGTTTAATGTATGCCCAGACATGTACTCGTCCGGATATAAGTTTTGCTGTTGGAATGCTTGGGAGATATCAAAGTGATCCTGGATTGGAGCACTGGAAAGCTGCAAAGAAGGTTATGCGTTACCTTCAGGGACAAAAAATATATGCTTACATATAAAAGGGTTGATAATCTAGAAGTGACTGGTTACTCAGATTCGGATTTTGCCGGTTGTGTCGATAGTAGAAAATCAACATCCGGATTTGTTTTTCTACTGGCTGGTGGAGCTATATCATGGAAAAGCGTTAAACAAACAATTGTTGCTTCATCCACCATGGAGGCTGAGTTTATTAGTTGCTATGAAGCTACTTCACATGCATTATGGTTGAAGAATTTCATTTCGGGGCTTCAAGTGATGGATACAATTGCTAAGCCATTGAAAATTTACTGTGATAATTCCGCTGCTGTTTTCTTCTCTAAAAACAACAAGAGCTCAAGTGCGTCTAAACACATAGACATTAAATATCTTGTTGTAAGAGAGAAGATTCGGGATCATCTAGTGTCCATTGAACATATTAGTACAAGGAATATGATAGCAGATCCCTTAACTAAAGGATTGGCGCCAAAGACCTATAAAAATCATGTTGTAATGATGGGTCTTACAGAGTGGGATCATTAAATTGTAATGTGACACTGTATGTTTTGAGATCTTTTATTTAGTGATGATTCCGGTCAATTTCTATTTATATATATATATATATATATATATATATATATATATATATATTTGGGAAATAGAAATATAAATGCCTAACATAATGGTTGGGATAATATTGATAAGTGAAAATTTATCATAAAAGACTTAGTTATCTGGAAATATCAATGATGTGATGCATAGAAGGGAGCATATTTAGATATAATGTGTGACTGCTATGATTCGCATTGATATATACAGTTAATGTAAGTATTACTGTAAGGATCACTTATTAAAGAATTATAATAGTAGTGATCATTCCAGGCCAAGTGGGAGAATGTTGGATTTTGTGGCCTTCCATGACCCAATAAATGAGATTAAGATTTTATTTTCTCATTGTTTCTTGAATTCCTCATATGTTAATCTTGGACTTTTACCAACTTAATGTTGTGTGCTACCCAATGAGATGTTATTAGTCACATTGTTAATGAATTCTATCTACCCAATGCATGCACATTTACCTATCCACTAATATGTTGCAAACCCAATGAAAAGTTTTAGTTGTCCAATGTAAAGAATTCATGGTGGGAGCAAATCAATGGAAATTAAGGTTATTGGAAATCATGTTGGGAGCAATTCCAATAAGAATAAAATTATGTTAGGCTCAATTCCAAGATAAATCACTTAAATGGTTTCTTGGTTTATCCAATGTGACTTCTTGGGGGGCTCATGGAGTTTATGATGGGAGTAATTCCATGAGGTGAGCCCTTGGTCTCCCATGGCCTATAAAAAGGGACTTGGTCCCTCTCTCCACTCATCACTTCATACAACATCATATCCACATCAAAGTAAAGTGGTGTGTAGAGATATCCATCAAATCTCTAAGTAAGGGAAGAGTGAGGAGAGAGAAGTCCATACTCCTATTCTTGTTAAATTCCTTGATCAAACACCATGGAGCAAGGTATGTATTCTAGTCCTTTCTCACCATTTTGATTTTATGAATTATAGAGTCAAGATCCATATATTATGGCTATGTTTCTAACATGATGAACAAACAATTTACATGTTTGAGATATTTGATAGTATACTTCTCTTCTGCTCTTCTTACGTGTAACTTTGCATATAATGAATTATTTTTTGAACTTACCAATGATGATTTCTCATTGCAGGTCATGGAGGGTTTCGTGTTGCGGAGTTCTTGAAAAAGCACTTATTTGAGAATCTCACGAAACATCCATTGTTCATGACCAATACTAAAATGGTCACAAGTCTGTTCAAGTTCTTAAACACACATCCAGAAAAAAAAAAAAGTTCTAAACACAATGCTCATTGCATTGTTAACTTGGGAATATTAATTTCTCAGTAAACTTATTGCAAAGATAGTGCTTTTTATTTGTTTTATTTTGCTGTTCATTCTAATAGTCACAGTTCAAGAGAAGATTAATTAATTATATATCTATGATTACCAATTATATATCTATGATTACCAACTAACACCGCATCAGCACGTGCCCTTAAACTAGTGTTAAATAACACGTGATATAAAACGCTACATGTACAAGCAAAATTAATGGAAATTTTTTTTACACAATTGATCAGGACTGATTTTTTACCATGGTCAACTTTGTCAAGTCATTAACGGTGATTTAATAAAATACAATATCACATATTTTATTATATTTTTAATACATATTATTATATCTTTATTTAGCATGTAAAATGTGAAATTTGAACAAAAAAACCGTCTAGCTGCAAATTTTGTTATCTACCATTAAGCTACGAGTTCAAACATTTATAAAATATATATATTAATATATAATTATATTAGTTCATCACACATCAAAAATTTAAGATTAGAGAGAGAGAGAGAGAGCAAACAAAAAAGACAAAATATAGAAGCCCCAATATCATCAGTGAACAGGGTTAGAGAATCAACAAAATTGATTGTACTCATAGCAACACATCAGTCACCCTTCCCAGTTAGACTTCCCAGTTAGACTTTCCAGTTTCTGGAGCCACTTCACATACTAGCTATGCTCCTTCTTGTGCAAGTGCAGTAGGAGAAAATCAGTCAAATCTTCATTGATCCCCCTGTCGATCAAATAATCTTTGAGTGCTTCTTGTAGCTGCAAATCTAATGATCTGCATGGTTGACAGAAAAATATTTATTTTAATAGATGGCATAAGATTCATTAATAGTACATTGATGTGATTCTTATGTTGCATAAGTAAAGATTGAAATCACTTTACTTTGGAAAATTCAAGTTCATGGATGTGAAATGGATAATTTATTTTTTCACACACACCACACATAAACAAGAAATGGAAATAGCTCAACTTGGTTCAAGCATAAAGTCATGATAAAGTATAACATATTTTAGAGTGTTTGTAAACACAGTCCTTATATGCTACCCCACGTGCAAACCCATTTTGCTAATGAGGTGCATGCTTCAATAGATAAAGCGCATTTTTTTAAGTAAGAGGGTACATACAATTCATTGGAGTATAGACTTCATTTGATTATGAGGTACATGCTCCGTCACATGAAATGTACACCTTCAAACAAATCAAAGCATGCATGTGAGGTTGTCCTCAATATTATACTATATTTTATATGCTTATAATTTCCATGCATGTTTTCTAAGGCATCCTAATCTTTTTACCCTTTTGTATTAAGTGTGATTGAAGGTGTAAGTAACAATAATATATATTAGGCCTACTAAGATAACCTCTATAAAAAAAAAAAGATGACCTCCGTCATTGTTTCTCAAAAAAGGATGACCTCTATCATTTATATTAATTAGACAATTATCTTAAGCTCCTCTAATATCATAGTTCCTAATCTTATCTTTCCTTTTCTGCAATACAAATACCATAACATTCTCATTTCCGCTACACAATGCATATTCATATTTTCTTCCGGCCAACGATATATACATACAACATATCTGGTTTTAATGCCTACCGATAATAGCTTCCTACAATGTCTGGTCACTCTTGGGTCACGTACCAAACCACTCACAAATCCCTACTCCATTTTATCAATCCCACCAACAACATCCTTACTAGCTGCCTTATGTCATCAAATTAGTAACACGTGAAACCATCAGTTTCAAATTTGTTGTTACTACTACTAGACCTCCCATGTCCATCTGGTTTGCTGCTGCTGATTTCAACTTCAAAATTCAAAACATTCTTCCATTTACCCCATTTCGCACCCATCCCTGCTCGACTCACCAACAAACAATACAATCAAGCCGCCTTATGTAAAAGAGAAACAGAAAAACTGTAGAATAGCACAGCCACATGAAAAAATGGAAGCAAGACTGCTTTGCAAACAAAATTAGCCAGGGGGTGCAATCACAAATGCGGCTGCACATTAGTTTGTAATTTTTTTCCTGAGAAAAGGTCAAGGACACCAAAAAAACAAATGCTGAAAAACAAGTTAGAAAATTTAATGATACAATATGTTGAAAAAATGTATGGAATGCATCTTTATATTCATTTAAACTTCAGACCCACAAAATCAATAAATAAAGAACCTTTATGTCTACAATAAAAAAAGCGTATTTCTAACTTATAACTCCAAAAAATAAAAAATTACATGCATGCTTTCTTGAGGTATATACCTCGTTACAGTGAGTTGAGGGGGGCCATAGCCAACAAGGTATATGGGACTGCAAAAAAGTCTTGAGTGTAACAGCGCTCTAAATAAATAAAAAAACAATGAACCTCCAAAAATAACACACGAGGACTCCATCAAAGCCCACATGGAGAATTGTTTTGCACATCAGAAAGTGAATCCTACTTTGTTGTGAAGATTATTCTTGAAGTCCATCAACAAACTGGAATCGATGTGGGAAATAATCTCTCTCATGATTTGTTCAAAAAGAAAAGAAAATCCCCTCATACATGATCATAATGGTTAGAATTCAATATTGCAACCCAAAAACACTACCTCTAATAAATATTCAATCTGATTTCTGACCTCTTTCATTCATCCCAATTCACCCACATTAGTGATTTCTCTAATATGGCATCCAACCTTTCCTAACCCACAACCAAATTTCACCTCCTCTTCCTTCGAATTCAATAAAAGAACATCACAGAAAGAACACCAAATTCAATAAACTTTTAAAAAACAGTTCCTAACCTGAAAACAGGGCCTCTGTAATCCGAAATGCCCACCCGACCCGGTGACGGGCGACACGAAGCTCCCCAAACAGCAAATCCCGACTTTCCAGAGACATTGCAATCAAACTGCAATACTGGTTCGAACCCCGGCTTCCTCAGACAAACCTTCATCGACACCCACCTGGGGAACTCTAACGAGGTTTCCACCGGGAGGACGAACGGGCTGAGGAGGGCCGACACCGCCACCTCCTCCTCCGCTCGCCTCCTCTTCAGGACCACGTCGTGCGAGCCCGGATCGTCGAATTCGATCGCGAAGTCCCCCAGAGACCCTCTTCGCTGGTTCTGCATTGGAAGTCTTGTCTCAAAAGGGTGGATCGTCCGGGACCGATTTGGAGTGGAAAATTAGGGGTTTTGTTTGTTTGGATGGGAAAATTGTACCTCGAAAGGGATGGAGGAGAGCTCATGAGCGATCTCGGACTGCAAGGCGTGGATCAAGTCGCCATCTTTTAGGGTTCTGAAGTTCTTTCGGAGCAGATTTAGGGCTCCACGATGAGCCATCCTCTCACGCTCTCTGTACAGTTGAACAAAAATGGGGTTTGGAGGGTTTTTAACTGGGGGGCGGTTATTTTCACCCCCACGTATCGATGAGCCCACCCCAATAAGTTCAGTGAAAAATACTTTAAAAAATACATATTGTGGGGTCAATGCAAATTAAAAAAATTATTCGATATCTGAAAATTTGTATTCGTATTCTAAATATTTCGGATCGGATAATATGAATATAATGATATCTGATCCAAAAAATATATGTATCTAAAATTTTATTTTATATTGTTATTTATTATATTAATATATTTATATTTTTAGAATTAGTATACTCGACCACTTATTGACAAGAAGTGCTTCAATCAATTATAATTTTGTGTTTTATATTAGGTGATTATTAGATTTTTTACATATTTCATATATTATATCAGATATTTCAGGTAATTATCCAAATCTAAATCCGATTTTTAAGATCGGATACGAATATTTTATTTAAATATCCATCAAATATCGGATATGAATATTTTTAAAAAATCTAATTTGGATCCGAACATGAATACAGATATGAGAAAAGAATTGAACACGAGAACTTCAAATGAAACCAACGTCCTTATACCTAGAGCTTAAAGCCATGGGGCACAATTGAAGCGCCAGCATTTGACGGGCGGACTGGGTCGCAAAAGCAGTTTTTACTTTCATTAGTTAAACATTATTCCCACCTTGTTATTAAGTCCACCCCGATCATTTTAAAAAAAAAACTCTAATCATGTTCCTTGTATATACGTTCATTTGAAACTCTAAACCTGCATCCATTTTCAAATTGACTTTCCTTAATATCTCCATTGTTCCAACCTTCCCTCCCACCTTTGCCCTCACAATTCTCACCCCCACTCCATTGTGTCTGCCTCCTCATTATACGGCTCGGATAGATCTAAGCTGTATCACACCTATATTTTCAGCATAAAATATTGATTATGCAATTGCTACAATATGCACACCGTTTGAATAAAATTTTTTAATGCATTGAATGCATGCAATTTTCAAGGTTTCATATTTTTCATAATAAGAGTATATACACAATATACATATTTTTCATAATAAGAGTATATACACAATATAAATATATACATAATAGAGTATGTGATGAATCATTTCTTCTGACAACCGAGGGAACCCACTTGTCCTGGATAGGCTTGTCAACAGGTCAGATCGGGATGAACCTGGACCCAATCCGTTTGATTGTTAGGTCATTTGGGTTAGGTCTATATCGGGTCTCGGATTGGGTCGACCCACTAACAGGCCTCAGTCAGATCAGGAGAAGTCGGACTTGTAGAGGTTGAATAACTTCATAAAAACGGCTTCATTTTTTTCTTTTCTTTTTTTCTCTTGCTTTTTTTTTAAAAGAAAATAAAGGGTTTAAAAAAGGGAAGAGAGAAGATGAGAAAAATGTAAGAAAATAAAGGGTCAGTGAAAAAGCCACTACACATTGGGGTGTTGGAGACCACCTTTTACCTGGTTGAACTTTTTTTCATTTAAATTTTTACACGATGAGTTTGAAGAGTCTAGTATATTATAAATAGTTCTTTACTATTTTGATTTTTTAATGTTTTACGAGAGAATATTTGAAATATGGTTTGGATTATTTTACTTTTAAATGAAGTAAAAAAGTTATAAAAATATTATAAATGCTTAAAATTTTAAATGATTATTCAATATTTAGTCATAAATGTTAAGTTGGATGATTGGATTATAATTAAAAATAACCAAATAGGGTCTCGGGTCGGGGACCTGACCCATTTTTGATTGTTGGGTCTTCCGAATTAGGTATTTACATCTTTTATTGGGTCAGGTTTAAATCGAGTCTGAATCGACCGCGACCAGTTAAGGCCTGGTCCTGGACCGAGTGCCGTATGAACCCTTTTTCAGATCCTCTGTTTTCTCCCGAGTCTTCACTTCTCCGTATCTGCAATTCCAAGAACCAAAATTTCAACAGGTATCATCTCCTTTTCATTATTTTTTTCTAAAATCATGTTCTTGGTTTGGATTCTTGTTTCATTTTTTCTCTTTTAATTTTTTTTAATTATGCTACAAGAGAGACACAATTTGCATTATACGTGAATTGACTGCTTCGATGTTTTTTCAATCAGGAGAATCCCCATTTGGGGTTTCTTTGATTTTGATAGATTTGAATTGCTAATCTGCATTACATCAATTAATTGATTCGGAAAATTTTATCGGTGACTACATTGATTAGTTCGAAGTGAACCCCACAATTGATCGAAACAAAGAATTGTGTTTTGAGCTTTCAATTTACATTGCCAGTCATGCATTTCATGAGAAGCATCACTTCAACTGTAACTTCCCCAACAAGAATGTTGAGTCATGATGATGGCTTCTTTACAGTTGATTGCACATTCAATTAGGAAAATCCCCTATTGTGGTTTCTTTGATGTTGATCATTATTTTTTGTTCAACGATTTGGGAAAAAAACATTCACTATGCATCATCAATTAATTAATTAATTTATTGTTTGGTGAAGTAATCGATTAGTATGAAGTGAACCCCATATTCGATCAGAACGAAGAATAAGGGCTGCTTATTATAGATGAATTCACATGTTTAGTTCATGTTTTTTGTTTGTTTGAAGGACTGGATGGAGGACTCTTTGATGCTGAGACCATCAGTCTCATCTTCCCAGAATTCTTATTCAAAAGTGAATTCAATTTGGGCATGGGTCTTTCTTTTCTTTGGCTCTGTCTCGTTCTTAGGGTTCCTCTTATCAGATTGTATCCAAACTTCTTCCACCATCCAAACTTCTTCCACCCTTTGACAATTGGGTTTTATCTGCCATTCAAAATGATAGGTAATGGCTGTATATTGGTAAAGTTGCTTAATTGATTTTAAATGAAAACTGATGTTGCTACATTACCATTGTATCTCGCATTCTTAGGCAGGGTTTGAAAATGTGCTGGGATGCTTATGCTTTTGTAAGAACCAAACTAATTTAAACGTGTTTCCAAGCGTCCTTAATGGTCCCAACTTCTGAAGAAAACCAAAAAGGAAAAACTTTTAGCTATAAACAATAAAAGAAAAAAGAAAAAAAGAGGAGCTTTTCATGAATCTAGCAAATGTATGCTTCCTTAAATTCAATTTTAGAAGCAGCTTTTCAAAAGGTTTTTGAAACGCTACCTTAGCCAATCTCATAATGTCAATTTCTTGACATTTGCATGTTCACGAATCATCAGTAGTTGCAAAAATTGACATTTTGGAACTATTGTTGGAACTGGATGGATGCTGGGTTTCTACTGTCTATGAATTTATAAATAATCAGTGTCATCCTTCATGATAACCAATTCCATGAATAATCACGTCTGCTCTTCAATAAACTTCAAGAATCTCTCTCTCTTCTCAATTACAATACATTACAAATCACTCATATAAGGTTTCTTTTCCTTCTTTTCTTTGGTAGGTATTTTTGTCTAATGGTTCCATTAACACTACCATTGCTCGTGACATCCATCTACATTCATTGGCTAAGCATGAAGCTCTTCAAGCACGTGTGAATCAGCACAAACACAGTCAATGGCTCAGGAACATCATGATTCCTCTTCCCATCAGAATTGTAAATCCAGTCCCATACTCCCATTTCACCTGTAAGTGAATGTTGGAATTATGTGACCAAATATGCATAATTGACAATGTGTGTAACCGGCCCATATAATTCATTGCATGCATGAGTTACAAAAATGAATCACCACTGGTTTTGAAACTTCCAGGGAGTGTTAAGGTTACAATTGATATTGTATTATTGGCATGCATGAATTACTAATTATTGCATGAGTTACAATTGAATTATTGACCACCCAATGCGTTTGAAGGTTTTTATGTGCATTCAATTGGGTTGATTAACATTGCTGCCTATAAAAAGACACATTGCATCTATTGATAAGACATAGTATGTAATATTCTATCTCTCCATCACCAACCCATGAGTATAGAAAAGAGAGAAAAATAAAATGGAGCACCCATTCCATGCATAAATACATTTTTCAAGGGTTGTGTCAGTACACCATTCTATCATCAATTTCTAGCCATTCTTTTTTATTCGGGCGTCTGAAAGGATCGTAGTCTGTTCATTGTGGTTCTTCCGTAACTCGCACCCCGGAAGAACAAAACCAGTTGTGGTCGTATCTCTCAGTGGTAGGAGCCATTCAACCCTGTGCGTGAGAGGGCCTTATTCACCGAGGACAGAGTGTCTTCGCTCGCTTCCACATTTTCGGATACAATTTTTGAATCCCTAACTCTTTTATTTCATGCATTTACTATATATATTTTAGAGTATGCATGATTTAATATATATTTGATGTTTATATTCTTAATGTGATAAGTATAAGAATTTGTGTTTTGCCTAATATTTGATTGTCACGCACAACAGTGAATACATATCTTTTCTTCATATATCTCACCATCTGCATTCATATCCTCAATTTTTCACCAAAATTTTCTAGTCCACAGATTCCTACAAGAGGACTTCATCAACCCATCAGTCTGTCACATTGATTACCTTGTTATCCGAAGCTGTTTTTTAGTGTGGAACCCCCCCCCCCCCCCCCCCATATGGCATTCTTTGTTCAAAACTAATTTAGATTTGACATTGTCTGATTGGTCAAATAGGCTCACCGCTTTAATTGTCTTCATTTCATTAGATTGACTTATTAGGCTAGTTGATAAGTCTGGTATGGAAAGAGAATTTTTCCTTTAACTCTGGTCATGAATTCATTTCAGGTAAATTTTGTAAAAGTAAAAATTTTACTTATGAATTCAGGAATGAACGCAGAGGATTTCAAATGCAATTTTTTTTAGTGTTTAAAACAAACACCAAAGTTACCCTTATTATTATTGTTGTTGTTGTTGTTATTGTTATTATTATTATTATTATTCTTTTAAATTGTGATTCTGAATAGACTTTGGTAAACTTTAACTCTAATCAGGAATTCAGTTCAGGTATATTTTGTAAAAGTAGAAATTTTACCTATGAATTCAAAAATGAACACACAAGATTTCAAAAGTAATTTTCTATGGGTGTTTTTTAAGAGAGTGAAAATGAACACCAATCTTGCCCTTATTATTATTATTTGATATTCTGAATAGAATATGAATGGATCAGTATTGGTATTCCATGTGGAGGTTCACATCTTCACATGGATTTCAGCTGTTGATGTTTTTATATATTACATTATTATTATTACAAGTTGTGCTGCCAACGGTTTCCCACCGTTGAAACTTGAAATAACAGAGCAAGGGTACATGTTGTAAATATCAATAAGTATTTTGCTTGTTATACAATATTGTACATTTAATATTGACCGTCAAATCTGTCTCATCGAATAAGACGAGATAACGATCATAGAGAGAGAGGTCGATGCCTTAAAGTAACGGTTTTTCCTTTAAAACCCTAGACGATTCAATCTCTCTCTCTCTCTGTTGGTGGAGGCCGCGATGGAGAAGTACCTAAAAGAGAATTTCGATGTCCGTCCGAAGAACTCGTCGGAGGAGGTGCTCCGGAAGTGGAGATCGGCGGTCACCATCGTCAAGAACCGCCGGCGGAGGTTCCGCATGGTCGCCGATCTTGACAAGCGCAACGAAGCCTCCATCAAGAAGTCCAAAATCCAGGTTTTTTTTTTTTAATGATTGTTTTTGGTCATCGTTTCGATTGTTGTGCTTGTCGATCGAAACAAAAATCGAAAGAAATGTTTGTCGAATGGTTGTTTTTGGTCATCGTTTCGATTGTTGTGATTTTTGGTAGAAAAAATAATCGAAAAAAATGTTTATCGATTTGGATGTTTAATGTACGGACGGAGGATCGATCGATCGGAAAGTTTGAACTCGAGTTCTGGGACTTCGAACCGTCCGATTCAACAACAACAAAAATTGTGTTATTCACGTGCATAACCCCCCCCCCCCCCCCCCCCTCACCGTATTTTGAAACTTTTTAAAAATAGGGGTGTTTTTTAAAGTTTTGAGGGGCAGATACATAATTTACATTTATGAGGGGGTACTGGTAAAAACTTTTTTTTTCTTCGGTTCAGTAACGGTACCCGTATGATACGGTCATTCTAATGGTCTTCTAAGAAAAAGTCATGAAATGCCCATTCTCTACCCGTACACTCAAGACCCGAAGTTTCTCAAAAGCTTCTCCCATAACTTCTCCCAAGCATCTCTAGGCTAAATTATTTGGTTTTCTTTTTAATCCCTGGGATTGTCTAAAAAGGAACATTTTTTTTAAATCTAGAACTAAAATTAAAATCAAAATATGAAGAAGTGAATGATCGATCCCTAAATAGGTATGTTTACGGGAACTGAAAACTAAAAAACCCTTTTTAAAGACTCATTTACCCTTCGGCCGTGGTGGTAGGGGGGTGCTAATAAATAGTGAGGTTGACAAAGATTGGTGAAAAGGCAATATTACCCTTAAACATGTAGGAGGTCATTTTATATTACTGGTTGTTATGCATGTGTAAACGCACATAGACAAAGTCTAACATATGTTTTAATTAATATTCATGTCAAATGATTTAGTTACAATAAGATCTTCATAATAATGACTCCAAATATAAAAAAATCTAATGTCTATAGTTTACCAAATCAAATGATGAAAATAATTGTGTCGAATATGAATTCACAATAAAATCATATTAAAATTTTAAATCCTAATTTAAAATTACAGATTAAACATTAAAAAAATTGAGAAGACGGAAAAAGATGCATTTTTCTAACATTAAAAAAATCATATTAATTTTTCTATTTAAAAAAAAAAAGAAATAAATGACAGCATTTACAATATTAATAATTACATCTATTTATATATTAATTTAATTTTTTGAATGCAAATATTAATAATTTTTTTGTTCTTGCAATCATTTTTTAATATTCAAGTCATATTTAAATTTAATCTTTTAACTAGACCTCAATATTTAATATATTGCCTATCTTTATTTTAAATCAAAATTACATATAATTTTTTTTTTTGTGTAGTAAAATTTTTTCCTAGGATACATATGACTTGGTGATATCTTTGTGTGGGTAAATTTTTTTTTTCGTGTGTATATGATGTAGTAGTTGAGATTGAAGAGATTGGGAGGAGTAAAATGATCAAACGAATACGTGCATATAAATATGATTCATGCATATGCTAGAATAATAATTATGATTAATATAATTTGAATAAATGTCATGGGAATAAAGAGGTGTGAATGGATTGTCATGGGATTAAAGAAATTGAGAGGGGTAAAATGGTCAAAAGTATAGATTTCTGGTTAAGAGCCTTTTATATGGTAGTATAGATTATCATAAAAAAAAGTTTTTTTTAAGTATTTTCCCTTTTTTTGTGTTCAGTTTTATTAATATTTGTTGTTTTTTTTATATACAAATTATGAGATGTGTTTAAAGAGACGAATTTTGTAAGTATATTTAGAAGACTGTTAGTATTTAGGGTTTGAACAAAAAACTGTTTCATTTTTCTTGTGTGAACCAAAGACTAGAATATGAATTGAGTAGGAACACATTGACAAATTAAACAGTCTGAGAGAGTTTTGAATGCTGATAGAATGATTTTTTGTTGAATGATTACTGGTAAAGTAAATCCATGCAAATTGATGTCATTAATTAAACGGGATCTCGTGAAATAATGCTTACATCACACATAGTGAGATTTTTTTAGAGATCATTTGCTATAACAGATTGTAAATATCCATTATTCTGTAGTATAATTCCAGATTCATACATATATATATTAGTATAGATGAGCTTTATTGGAGGCAAGTCAAAATTGCATGATGTGATGATGATCTGTGCAGTTGTATTATTAAAACTTTTTCTTTGAAGACCTCATTGGAAGTTTCCATGCAGTTTAATATGTTGAGTCTTTTTTTAGACATGTATTTTAATAGGAAGAACATTTTTATTAGTGTATAGTTTGAAACGGTTTCCTCATGTTGGATGGCAGGAGTCTTTTTATATCTTTTCTGCTTTGTAAGGGAAAAAAATTTAGAAGATCAGGATTGTTCCAGCTTATAGAGTAGACATTGATACACATTAAAATTTCACTTGTACACACCCAAACTAGATAATATAATCCACTTGGTTAAACTAATTAATTTGAACCATGTTCTAATCAAAACAAATTTATTTTTCTGACAATCAAAATGTGTAAAGAAACTATACTTTGACCTACCTTGCCCCATTACATGAATCCTGCACTAAAAATCAAAGTGAAACTAACCAAGTGTATTGTCTATGCTGCCTCAAACAACATTGTCATCACACTGTTACTGGAACTTCTGCTGTGGGCAACATATATTATGTTTCTGGCAATATCCTCCAGCTTGCAAGTAACAAAAAGGAGCCACTGGAATGCATTTAAAATCAATAATTGTGTGCTAGTTGCGAACCATGGTTTTGCATACAGCCCTATAAAGACGAAGTTTTTTTTTAGTCATTTAATATAATCAATTCTGTTTCGGATATTTATAATCAATGTAAGGCATGCATTGGATGAGTCATTGCAGTTAGCATTATGTGGAGTATATTATGTTCTTGTATCCTCTGCGTCCAAGGCCTCTTCATCATATATTTGGCCTTAATTTGTGCATTCTGACTTGGATTTTGATTGACTTCCTTTATAGGAAAACAAAACACAGAAACCAGTAGGTCGGTTTTTGTACCATTATGGGGCTTCTCCTGATTTTTGCTGGCGAGTTTGTAGAACAATGCACATGGCCTTGAGAAATAAATTTACCCATTTCCTGATCACGACTTTGGTTGGGTTAGGTGCGAGCATCATTGCTGAGAAATAAATTTTACTTATGCCTCAACCTCTAGATAGAAATTTATTCTTGAATCTACATAAGATCAAAGCAAAGAATGAAAATTCATTATCATTTTTAGTTATCCTTTGATATCAAAGCATGTGCCAAAGCAGGGAATTTAGCTTTACGAATAATAGAAGATTCTAGTTTCTGAGAGTATAACCATGCAGCTGTTACGTACAGCTCTTTTAAATATTTACAAGGACAAAATATCTTTGTGCATGGAAAATTCACACTTGGTTGGCATTTTTGTTAGTCATGGGTTTGCTCCCCATAGATCTCGAGTTCAAATCCTCATAGCATAGAGTTTATGGGTAATTCCGTGTATCTGGCTTTTTCAACATTAAAAAGGAAAATATTGGGGTTCCTTGTCACAAAAAACAAGAAGCCTGGGCCTGGTCAGAATGTGGATTTTTTTTTAAGCTATAGGTGTGGATCAACACCAGGTAAAAAAAAATGATCATCCAGTGTATGTACATTAATATCTGTGGGATAAATTGTCAGTGTGACCATGTTAAAACGAATCAGTAAGTCGGTGACTTTTTTTATAGTTAGTGTTTAATTGTTCCAAGTGAGGTCATTTATTGCTTGTTCTCTCGGGTCTTATTGTTGCTCTAAATTTTGTTCAGGAAAAACTTAGAGTGGCTATATATGTTCAAAGGGCAGCTCTGAACTTTATTGAAGGTATGTGATTTTTATCCATAATATTAGATTCACTTGTTTCACATTTTCATGAGAATTTCCCGATGTATTAATTATTCTATTCTTTTTCTTTTGTAGCTGCAAGCCAGGATGAGTCCCCCCTTTCAGAAGAGGCTATAAATGCTGGTTTTCGCATTGGACCAGATAAACTTGCATCTGTTGCACGGGGTCATGACCATAAGTTGTTGAAACGACATGGAGGAGTCGCAGGAATAGCAAGTGGAGTTAATGTCTCCTTACATGATGGCATTCGCTCAAGTGAATTATCTGTGCGACAGAATATATTTGGTTTCAACCGTTATGTTGAGAAGCCCTCAAGGAGTTTCTTGATGTTTGTATGGGATGCACTGCAGGATTTGACTCTGATCATCCTTATGGTTTGTGCCGTTGTTTCTATTGGTGTTGGCATTGGGACTGAAGGATGGCCTAAGGGCATGTATGATGGGCTGGGAATCTTACTTAGTATATTTTTAGTTGTCACAGTTACCGCAGTCAGTGATTACAGACAATCTTTGCAATTCAAGGATTTAGATAGGGAAAAGAAGAAGATTTTTATCCAGGTCACAAGAGATGGAACTAGACAGAAGGTTTCCATATATGACTTGGTTGTTGGAGACGTGGTACATCTATCTATAGGAGATCAAGTTCCAGCAGAGGACTTTTTGTATCAGGGTATGTCTTGGTCATTGATGAATCGAGCTTGTCAGGTGAGAGTGAGCCAGTGAATGTAAATGAAGAGAATCCTTTTCTTCTGGCAGGGACTAAAGTACAAGATGGTTCTGGTAAGATGTTGGTGACTTCTGTTGGGATGAGGACTGAATGGGGAAGGTTGATGGAGACTCTGAGCCAGGGTGGAGAAGACGAGACCCCATTGCAGGTGAAACTCAATGGTGTCGCCACTATTATTGGAAAGATTGGTTTGGCATTTGCGGTGTTGACATTTTTGGTGCTTATGGCAAGGTTTATAGCTGATAAGGTGATCCATGATGAGCTCTCCAACTGGTCATCGAGTGATGCATTGAAGATACTGAATTATTTTGCCATCGCAGTGACCATAATTGTTGTTGCAGTCCCTGAGGGGCTCCCATTGGCTGTGACTTTAAGTCTAGCCTTTGCTATGAAGAAATTAATGAACGATAAAGCACTTGTTAGGCATCTTTCAGCATGTGAGACCATGGGGTCTGCCAGTTGCATTTGCACTGATAAAACAGGCACACTGACCACTAACCACATGGTGGTTGACAAAATATGGATATGTGAAGAAGCTAAATCAATTGACGGTGTGGAAACAGGGGAAAATATAAAGTCTTCCATTTCAGAAACAGCTTTTAGTCTTCTTTTGCAGGCTATATTTCAAAACACTAGTTCAGAGGTGGTGAAAGGTACGGATGGGAAACATACTATCCTAGGAACTCCAACAGAATCAGCACTTTTAGAGCTTGGCCTTCTTTTGGGGGGTGAATTTGACTCCCAACGGCAGCAGTGCAAAATTTTGAAGATGGAGCCTTTCAATTCTGTTCGGAAGAAGATGTCTGTTATTGTTTCTGTGTCAGGGGGTGGACTGAGAGCTTTCTGCAAGGGAGCCTCAGAAATCATATTGGGGATGTGTGACAGGATGATGGATAGAAAAGGAGATGTTGTGACTTTGTCAGAAGAACAGAGAAGGAACACCATGGAAGTGATTAACAATTTCGCTAATCAAGCTCTAAGAACCCTTTGTTTAGCTTTCCAAGACATGGATGAAAATTCTGATGGACAAAATATTCCGTCGGAAGGTTATACTTTGGTAGCCATTGTCGGAATTAAAGATCCTGTGCGTCGTGGGGTGAAGGAAGCAGTTCAAACATGTCGAGCTGCTGGAATCACCGTTAGAATGGTGACAGGAGACAATATTTATACTGCCAAAGCTATTGCTAGGGAATGTGGGATACTTACAGACGATGGTTTGGCCATTGAAGGACCAGATTTTCGTGACAAGAGTCCTCAAGAGATGAAAGAATTGATACCTAAAATTCAGGTAATTTTTCTGAATTCATTTGTATATATTAATTTAAAGTTGAAACATAATAATAAGCTAAGTCTTTGTATAGGTAATGGCTCGCTCTTTGCCTCTAGATAAACACACACTCGTGAAAAATCTGAGAAACATGTTTGGTGAAGTCGTTGCAGTGACTGGGGATGGAACCAATGATGCTCCAGCTCTGCATGAGGCAGACATTGGACTTGCTATGGGTATAGCTGGAACCGAGGTTTGTCATTTAGAATTTTTTTTTCCATCTTTGATGCATTGAACATTACTTTTTTATCACATCATTCTTCCACCATCTCTTTTATTGCCCCCTGTATATCTTTATGTATTTTTCATTTGAATCACTAGGCTTTATGTCTATAAATTTTACTAGCTGCCTGATTTCAAACACAGGTTGCAAAAGAGAACGCTGATGTGATCGTAATGGATGATAACTTCACCACCATTATGAATGTAGCCAAATGGGGCCGTTCAGTTTATTTGAACATCCAAAAGTTTGTGCAATTCCAGTTGACTGTTAATGTCGTTGCTCTGATGCTTAATTTTGTGTCAGCATGCATTACCGGTGAGCACTCTGATCTTCTAATCCAGTCATCCCAATAAAATGACTTGATACTGTTCTCTCATATTTTTTCATCTGATTTATGCATGAAATTTCAGGGAATGCCCCTCTGACTGCCGTCCAGTTGCTTTGGGTGAACATGATTATGGACACTCTCGGAGCCTTGGCATTGGCCACAGAGCCTCCGACTGATGAACTTATGAAACGTCCCCCAGTTGGGCGAGGGGAGAGTTTTATCACAAAGGCCATGTGGAGGAACATCATTGGTCAGAGTGTGTATCAGCTGGCTGTACTTGGAGTTCTCATGTTTGATGGTGAAAGACTCTTGAAAATCAGAGGATCAGATGCTCATGATGTTCTAAACACGTTTATCTTCAATACATTTGTATTTTGTCAGGTAATCTTCTACAAGGTGCTTATATATTTGTTGCATCGATGATTTCTGCTGGCTACATGTATTGAAACTTAGCAGTTCTATGACATTTTTTTGGTTTATTTATTATGCAACAATTTCAGAATACAAAATACATCTGCATGTTTTTCCCCTGAAAGTTAAATGAAATTTTCATGTATGACCAGCTGTCATACCTATTACAACTAAATGACAGAAGAATGAATAACTGGCTTGTTGAGAAAATAGGCCTGTGAAAATCGAAATAATCACGGAGAAACTTTCTCTCTCTATTTGGATTACAGAGTTACATGGTTACATACCCAACTCTCTCAAAATCCTGGGACTGTATCTCAATGTTATAAAAAAAATCACAAAGGAGTTTATGCAGGCCAGATAAATTTCCATTATGGATTACACATAACATAGAAATCACAAAATTGCTATTACACATGAAAATATACATGCGTCGAATTTTAGAACGAATCGCTCTTTCGAAATATATCTATAATCTCTATATTCCTTAACTTGTATTTGTTGCATACCAGGTCTTCAACGAGATAAACAGCCGTGACATCGAGAAGATAAACGTTCTGAGAGGCATACTGAACAGCTGGCTCTTCACAGCAGTGTTGTCCATAACAGTTGTGTTTCAAGTGATCATCGTCGAGTTCTTGGGCACTTTCGCGAGCACTGTGCATCTCAGCTGGCAACTCTGGCTAGCCAGCGTCCTCATTGGATCCGTCAGCATGATCGTCTCGATCATTTTGAAGTGCATTCCAGTACAATCATTCAAGCTCAGCAGAGCAGCAGTCATCATCAACAACAACAACAACCATGATTACCAACCGCTCCCTAATGGTCCAGATATGGCTTAAATTTTATTGGTATTCTTGGTTTTATATTTTTTTAATGAAAATTTTGTGGTACTAATCTGTTGATCATCTGAGGATGTGTGTCAGGTGGATTTTTGACCGCGCCTGTGGTTGGTAACTTAGAGAGGGCAACACAGGTGATGGTTCTATTTAAATGGATAAAGTTAGATGCAATCCTATTTGCTTCTTGAAGTATGTACCTTTGTTTAAAAAATGAAATATGTACTTCGACAAAATTGAATGATATATTTTTTTATGGAAAAAAAAAATCATCTGAAAAGGCAGAACCCTGTAATGAGACTGCTAAAAATGACTGACAGATTATTCTTTGTATTTGGTGATGTTGAATACCATTCTTGGCTACCCTTTGTGGAATATATAGGTGGAATATCACTAGTGCTCCTTTTGACTGATTTTCGTTGAATTTTTTGTTTGGAAAATGTTTCGTATAGTCTTTTATTAACCCTCAATTTCAGTGTATACATCATTTGATGAGATACATCATTTCATAAAAAATCAAGTACATTGAATTATATGTATTCATTTATAGAAGATATAAAAAAATTTAATGATGTATATACCTCTTAATTTGGAGTATATGACGCTAATGAGAACTTTATTTGATATTTACAAAAGAACCGTGTATAAATAACTTAAACAAAATTGTTCTATCTATTTGGCGTAATCTTACAGGATGCCATATGATTTTTATGTGGCTTTCACACAGATAATCCAGCTTTATATTTCAAAAAGAAAATTATATAGACCCCTCCGTGTTTTATTAATCAGTCGCTTTTCAAATTCTTCATCCTAACTGCCTTTTGACTAACATTCACTCATTACCTTCCTATTTCTAAGATTTTCACATATATTTTATTTTAAAAATATTTATTTGTGATGATTTATTATTTATATTTATATATTCTAATGGAACAAGAAAACCTTAATTTACAAATTCAATTTGATTCGGTTTGACTAAACAAATTTGATTCAATTTACAGGTTAGATAATTCGGTTTCAAATTCAGTTCCATCAGTTTAATTTGGCAAAAAAACATAATCAAATCATTGCACCTTTTTTTTGTGACAAAACAAAATCCTTCCCAAATAACAAAATCTGAAAAGACTTCATCAAGGAGTCTACATCCAGTTAAGTCTGAATACCATCAGTACCGAACTGCACAACATATAAATCGAATTGCACAGCTTATGAATCGAAATTGCACAAACAATTATTGGGTACAGTGTCCGACACTCTCTTATGCAGTTCGATTCATAGGCTATGTAATTTGATTTATAGGTCGTGCACTTCAATCATGCCTGATTGGATCCGGCCTCTTCATCAAGAGTGAAAAATAAATTTATTAACCTTGTGCATAAAATAGGGGGATTTGGAATAGCTATGCATAAGATTTCCTTACATTCTACAACTGCCCAGTTCTTTGGGTTTGAATCTTCTGCTTGTTTGTTCTATGCTTTGATCAATCACATAGTTTAAATTCATCAAAACAAGATGGGTCAGTTAATCACATGGTCCCATTCATTTGATGAAATGAGAATCACCTGATTTAGTCAAGCAAATACAAACAGGAGCAGGAAGATCCATTCCCCAGTTCTTTTGGAGTAACATTTTCACTGAATTACCAGTGGACAGATATCACATCGGGGGAATTAACATGAAGGATCTGCAGATTTTCTACGTACGAAAAGCTTGTTAATATCTTCTGTGACAACATTACTCCTGCGAAAACGAAATAACAAACATCAAAATTAATATCTTTTTGTTTGGATCAATTGCAAGTTCTATGTATAGTCAGTGTACTCTTTCAACAGATTCAAAACAGAAAACACTAATAAAATTGTAATTAAAAGCATGGACTCACAAATTCTAGTAAAGAAATATAAATTATGTCACATGTTTTGGAGCATGATTTGCAGATCAGATATTATTCAGAATGAAACAAGGCAGTGTAAATTGTTATTTAATCCAAACATGTTTATAAACACCCAAGTGGTCTCAGCTTCTGAAGTAAGCAATACGAGCAACTTTCAATTATTAATAGTGAAGAATGGAGGTTTTTAAGAATCTACAAAAGCATGTTTTTCAAAAATTAACGTCGAAAAGCAGCTTTAAGTGAGAATCTCATTTTTAAACTTGTTTTCAAATTCTACCATTGCAGTTGATTTAAGTTCACAAACATTCCAACTATGCCCAGTAAAGATTTCATTTTAGTCCATTATTATACATAGTAGTTACTTTAATTGAACTAAAGCAGTCTAACTCATGATATCAAATTATGAAGGCATTGCTTAATTGTCCGTTAAAGAAAAAACTTAATATACAAACAAGGAATTATAAAAGTAGGCATTCTTAAAACAAAAGGTTCGAAGATCAATTCAACTTCATGAAACATTTGAGTAGCAGTTCTAGCAAATGATGAACTAACCTTCCTTTAAGTTGAGGTGGAACTAGCGCACCGCCCAATGTGTCGGGCACATTTCTTGGACGTGCCGAGTTTCCTCTAGGCAG
This sequence comes from Acorus calamus, assembly GCA_030737845.1. Classification (NCBI taxonomy): domain Eukaryota; kingdom Viridiplantae; phylum Streptophyta; class Magnoliopsida; order Acorales; family Acoraceae; genus Acorus; species Acorus calamus. The sequence continues at coordinate 7,240,690 of CM060862.1, read as the reverse complement.
TTTTGGGTGAGGGTGTGAAGGAGGCAATCCATTCGGCGCCCGTTTCTTTGATGCATTTTCTTCCATCGCCGCAGCAACATGAGCAGAGTGGTCACTCCAGCTGCTCGTTTGCTGAGATGAGAAGGCTGGTGAATCGAGAAGCATGGCTGCATCCGGAAGCTTCTGTATAGACGGTGCACCTGAAATTGATGAGCCTTTCGGCTGCTCCTGCGATGAGGGTGGTGAAGTCCTGCAAAGGGAAAAATAATTCGAAAGTGAAGGAAAAATAAATTAACATCGGAGAATGTTGCGAGCAGCACATTATTATAATAACATGAACCCAGATGTATAAGGGAAGAATAAGATTAATCCTGATAAAGAAAACATTTGTTTGTTGTCGATAAATCACAATAGTTATGTCAGATAAGTTAAAATAAACCTTGATGGCCCTGGAGTAGCCATGTATAGTTTATTACTGCTTATCCATCTAAAACTATAACAAAAAATGAAAAAATAAGGAATAACAGCCACATTAAAATAACTAATTTTCCTTTATCTCTCCATATGAATATATTGTGCCTACATAAGATATCTGAATACGGCCACCACAATGTTATATCTTTCAAAATTATATATATATATGGGAATTCAATGTGATTCAGGAAATTTACACTAAATCCAAGCCAAGATTTCAATTAATTGAATCTAACCCAACCTAACATAATAGTATCCACTAAATCTCTTCCCCATCGGAATTAAGACAAAACCTAAATTCCAAATCAACAGCACCTCCATAACCTAAGATCATTCAAAAATAATATCAATCCCTCATATGGGTCAATCTATTCCCACTTAAATTTCAATGCCCAAACCTTAAAAACCCTAATTTTAATGTTTCTAGAATCTAGATTTAGGTCTTAAAATTTGTTTGGAAACCGATCCACCCATGTGTGGTAGGTCTTTTGGGAATCCCCAAAAAATAACCTATTTTTTCAAAAGCTCTATTTCTACACATTAATAAAAACCAAAAAAAACAATCACTGAAAACAAATTCGAAGAGAGGGAGAGTGGGTTATTACGGTTTCTTCTGATCCGTGAGAGGCTGCGGAGCAGGGTAAGGACCAAACTTCTTAGGATGCTCCACCACTGGTTCTAATGGTTGTTCTTCCACTGCTGCTTCTTCTTCTCGTCTTCTGAAGAAGAAGAAGAAGAAGAGGCGTCGTAATCGACCAGAGACATCTCTCTCTGAAGGCACTGTCTCTGTTGTGCCTCTGTATTTGTATTTTCAACTGCAGATGATGGTCTCTTTTTGGATCGGACGGTTCAGATTTTGGGATAACAGATGTTTAAGATGATAACATGAACCTTGTTATACTGATATTAAATGATCGTCAATCGACATGTGATTTCTAAAAAGGCAGTGATACACCCACTACCCTGCTTAATTTTTTCACTTCCTCTAATTACGAAAATGTCATTATTTTTTTAATTTTTTCTCTCCCTTTCCCACTACCCAGTTCGACAGTGTCCAGTCGAAGTGTTCTTCATTGGAACGACAGAAGTCCGTCGATTTGTCTGAATAAGTGTCGACAGAGGCTCAGTCGAAATGTATTTCACTAGGATAACAGAGACCCGTCGTGTTGTTTGCAAGTGTCACAGAATGTGTCGAACCCTTCAAAATTAACTTTTCAAAATCAATCATTTATACAATCTTTAGTCTTATGAAAAACAAAAATGTATTTAAGTTTTTAAGTCTTTTTGAAAATTTCAATATATATTTATTTAAGTATAAGAAACAAAAATATCAAACAAAGAGTTATTTGAACAATAAACAGTACTCATATAGAAAAAAAACATTATGTTCTTTTCTAAACGTGGATTTGTTTATAAAAGACTCCACTTGTTTAGAAAAGAAAATAATGTTTTTTGTCAATAAATGTTTACTGTTTATTTGATTCAAATAACTTTTGTTTGATATTTTTGTTTCTTATACTTTATATATATATATATATATATATATATATATATATATATAAATGATTTTCAAAAAGATAAATAACTTAAATGACATTTTTGTTTTTCATAAGGACAATGTTGTAATTGATTGATTCTTAGAAGAAAGTTTTTTTTTGAGGGTTCGACACATATGTTGACACTGTCAGACAGATCGACGGGTCTTTCGTCCTATAAAATCATGGGCCTCTGTCGACCTTATTCAGACAGTTCGACGGATGTCGTCCCAGGAAAAACACTTCGCTGGAGCTGTTGAACTGGGTAGGGGAAAGGGAAACGAAAAAATAAAATAAATAATGGCTTTCCGTATTTAGGTAGTGGGAAATAGTAACTCGGGTAGTGGGAATAGCTTTGCCTTTCTATAAATCAGGTTTCGAGTGTCAAATCCTTTTTTTATAGTGTAAATCTTTTTTTAATAGTGTTGTTGCACACAATCCATTTTTTCAAACTCAATTCTAGTTTCATATGTTTCGTTAACTCCGTGTACTTACATTTACGATTTATATGCTTCGATAGAATTCTTTTACATTTTCGATAAATGTATCAATACAATTCATTTGAGTATATATTTGTTTCTTTATATAATCATATAACTCGTTATATGAGAAGGTAAATTATTTTAAAAAAAATAAAACGTGTGAGAACTAGAATTGGGGTTGAACTAATATTATCATTTTTTTAATTTTTATAAATATTTATTCATACCTTATTCATATTCTTATTCATATTGCATTCATTATCCATGATAAAACACAATAAAATTTCATTATTACGATTTCCTAACGAGAATAACTAAAAACACTAAACAAAAAATAATTTATTCCACCTATATAGTAATATATATTGAAATAGTTCCCTATTATGTTCATAGCTTATATGGCTATATAAAAAAAGAAGACTACAAAAATAATTTGATCAAGTACATACATTTATTGTAAAATAAAATATATGGCTCAATTAACTGAATATTTAATTATTTTTTTATTTCTTTTAGTACCCTAGACCAAGGGGAAAAAAGACTGAATTGGTGCTCAATGATGATAGTTGTACTTGGATAGATAATAATCTTTAATAATAAGAATCAAATTTTTATTTGTTTGCCTTTTATATCATTGGGATACGTAAAAGTAAACATTTTGTTGTTTGATTCATCTTGGATAAAGTGATGATTAGTAGTGGATAAATAATGAATAAGAGTTTATAACTTTTTAAATGATAACTATACCCTTGAATAAGTATGAAAGAAGTGTGATTGATTTGATAGATGTGACTATTGTTTTTAAAATGTGTGTATATAAGACTGTTAAGTGAGATAATTTTTTTTAAATGACAGAGTGATATTTTTATCTATTAGCGTAGATAAGCTCTGATAAATAATTATAACATTTCCTTAGAATAATAGTCGGGTCTTATCCAGACATAGCTATCAGGGCTTATCTGAGAAAAATAAACAACGAATAAGAACTATTCTCCAGTATTCACCTCTGTTCTCTGTTAATTCTCCACCATATAAAATGAAAATCATGTTTAATATGACATTTTAATTTTTTAAAATATATGTTTAACTAATGAAATATATGTTTATAAAAAATAATTTACGTATTGATACAAAATTGAGTACATATATTTTTTATTTTTCATAATAGAATATATAGTAAAATATGTTGTGTTATAAATGGCGTATCATTATGTACCCTGTTATTAGGAACCATTTGAAACTTATTTTAATTCATGAGGAATACCCCACTCAATGAATTCACTCTTATTAATTATTTTCTGCTGATTTTTTTATTTTTTATTTTCTCTTGATTCTTGTTCTCAGTTAGATAATTTTCGTGACAGACTTATAAATAATATAACCAACGATAAACAGCTAATATATAGCAAGGAAAACAAGAATTTGTTTTTTATGATGTTTGAATGAGAAGAAGAATTTGGATTCTTAGAATTTGGGGGAAGCTCACTTTTTCTTAAGAAAAATCCTTATAGTTGTCTCTAACAAAATAAACTGTGCTGATCTTTATATACCATGTTTGATGCGAGAATAGGGCCCGGAATAAGTGAGAATTAGTCGGAATAACCTCACAATGAGAGTTTGAATGGTTGGAATAAATGAGAATATGTATGCTAGAATTAATTAGTATAAAGTGGTATATAGATTTCAGTCAACCCTATAATTAAGATATTCCAGGTTATTTAATCCAAAATAATATGTAAATCCACTGTCAAATCAACTATTATCACCTCTTATAAATCAATTGTTATTATTTTTTCATCTTTTATAAATCTTTATCCGCACTTTATTCACATTTTATCAAAACAACAAAACTTTATTATTACGTTTTCCAAAAGGAATAATTCAAAATATAACCAAACAAAAAATCATTTTATCATTGTTTATGCTAAACCAAAAAATTCTCTACATTTCCTGTCCCCTCCCCCCCCCCCCCCCCCCACACACACACACACACACACACTCACTCGAAAAAACATTTGATTTGAATTTAGATTAAACAGTTTTGTGTTTTGTATTGGTAAAACTCTAGTTGTTTGTATTTTAATGTCAGTTTCAAAGTTTATTCCCATTTTATTTAGTGTTTTATTTCCAACACAATTTCGATCTGCATCACATTTCATTACCTCTAAAATGAAAAAAAATTCTCATTCATTAGAATAAACAAATTTCTATATCAAATCCGGTGCTCTCTAACATAGAACTGACATGTGACCACTTCACGTGCTAAGCATACAAGCTCAAGAGAGACTAGATAGCATTACCTACCTGTAGTTTTTATTGTGAAAATGATAAATGAGAGTGGACTAACATGAAATAAAAACCTGAAAGCATAGAAATTTTTATTGATAGAAAAAAACATGCAATGTCTTATAATACATAGCCACCGCCCTGTAACTAAGCACTATATGGACCTGTACGACATGAAATTACAGGTCAAAGGAATAACAAATGCACAACACTCAGAGAAAACCTATCTCCATATTAGTTTCAAAGTAAGTTTACTCAGTCATACATGGGACACTATTGCGGCTGCCCGAGAAGCGAAGGTCTGTAGAAAGCGTGGGATTGCGCCATCTCGATGCGATCACGAGGATCGTTCATGGTTTCATCTCTCAAGGCCTGGAGAATGGCCTGCGATGGAAGTTCCCTATAACATGATATAAAGACATACAATCCATTACATAAAAGAAAATGTATAAAAGAGATGAGAGAGATCAAAATGGAGGAGTTAATTAGACCTTGTTATTAGGATTTTATAGAGGGTCTTCAATATGGGGCAAAGTTCAACTGGTGCGACAGGTTTGTTCTCGTCGGGATGCAACAAGCTTAAGCTGGACTGACTGAGCAGCTCGTAGAATGCTCTCACTGCGGATACACCCTGAAAAGGCGATGAAAGTTTGGAAATACAAATATTTATAAACATAAAAAAGTTACTAATGACATGCAAAATCGTCAATATTAAATCAAACCTACGGTTCCTCGAAGATGTTATGACATTTGAATATCACAGACTTCTGAGTTCAAGTTATAACATTGAATTTAGGGAAAATCATTAAACACCACATTAAAATCTACCAGAGAAAAGCCTAGTTAAACAGTTTCTCCCTTTTCAGGTTTGAATTAGTTACATGAGTAAAATATGTTAATAGATATTTAATAAGTTTAATATGTGAATTATTAAATAAGATGTATTGTTAATGAGACATGATTTAAACAGGAATGTGCTTTCAATCAATATATTGTAGCATTAGGTAACAAGATGTGTGACCAAGAACAAAATTATGAGAAACTATATACATTTTCAAACTAAAATGTTAATTGGAATTCACATAAAAAAAAATACATTTTCAAAGAAAGAAATTCAAAAAAATAGCAAGGTGCGAACCTGAATCATTCCCTTGCCCTTGATGCTGTCACCCATATCAAGACTCAACTCCCCCTTGGCCAACATTTGACCATACCATGCATTACGACCTTTCAACAGTGTCACGTAAGTGTCCGCCAATAAGGGACCTGCGAGCTTCTCTGGTTCTTCAGCCAATAGGTGAGTTATGAATATCATTTCAGAGGTGCAGTGTGCGAAGTACACGGCTTTGCTGGTGGCACTTTCTTTGGTTAGAGCTGCAACCATTCCTGCAGATTTGAAAACTCAAAGATGAACTCAACTAGGAGGATGTTTCAGAAGGCACTACCTTACAACACATGAACGAACTTGAGAATATTCTTTTCCAAACAAGCATAACTTCTTGATTTACTAAATTAATTTAAAATGAGGAAAAGAAATATAATAGAAGGTACAGATAGGATATTCAACAGTAACAAACGAGAGAAAAGTTAGTGCACAAAGAGAGATTTGGTTTGCTGCAAGAACTGGTCTAATGGTACACCATCATTTCCATTGCCTGATGTGATTTCATAAGAAAGTGATACACACCCAGTCCAACTAGTGTGTTGTGTCATTAAACCACCTCTTGACATGGAGGTAGAGGTAGCCCTCTGCACCAAGAAGTCTTGGGTTTGAGTCTTTGGCCGTTGATATGATAAAGATTTAACAAGAAAAATGACTTGACCAAAAAAAATGATGCAAGTTCCCCCCTTATTTATTGTTATCTACATGATCTATATACCCTCTGTTATCAATGTCTATACACAGACGAATTTTTTCTTATATATACACCCCTGTTTATAAGGATATCTAACTCAAATCTTCTGCTTTTCCATAGAGACAATATTCCAAAGATTTAAAAAAAAAAATTGTAGTAGTCAGTCACTTAAGGAACTTCAACTCAACAAAACCAGTGAGGAATGACTGACATCAAGCAATAGGTGAAACCATAAGCTCAACATGCACATAAAAATTACAAAGATAGAAAATGAATGAGAGCAGTTTTCTGGCACGTGGTGAACCACAAGCAGATTCTGTAGGTTTAGCTGTGAGTAATGTTTCTTTTGAAATTATTTTCTCCAAGACCTCTTAAACCTTAAATAATAAAAAAAGGGAACAATGAACATTTGATCTTTATCATCCAATTTATTACTTCTAATAGATCAATTTGGAGATGGTCACTAAACCACCTCTTGGCCGGTTAGTAGAGAAACCCCTCACAGAGAGAGGTCTTGTGTTTGAGTCATATTCCTGCTGTCAGGAAAAAGATTTATACACTTACCCACCAAAATAATAGGAGTTTGTCGAATTTAAAATGGAAATCGCAACACCCAATATAATGTCTTTCAAAATATCAAAAGGTTTAATCATTCTGGGTTACAGAGTTCCGGAACAAAAAGCATTACGGGTTCTCATTTGTTATAAATTTCTGATGAGCCAATCCATTCTCTAATTCACTTTGAATCAGTAAAGGATGTATTCAACTGCTAGAAAAATGCCTCAACCAGTTCGACCAATTTGTTTCAGCATTTCGTGAATAACCAGGTGGTTGACACGAAAATACACGTCTCTGATCTTTTGGCTTAAGGAAACTCCAGTTTAGGGTAAAAAAATGATTTGCATGATTTAATGAATGCAATGGCATGTATACAACACAATGTCTTAACACAAAGAAGATAAAATTTGAGGAAAGCACCACAATACTCGTTGCTGGGGAGAACTAAATCATCAACATCTAAGCCACTTTAACCAAATTGACTCAAAAGGTAAATATTTAAAGAAAGGCGAGATCTAGCAACAAAAACTGCAAAATTCATTCCCATGGTCAGTGATCAAGCAGACTATTTATTACCAATAATTATTGTGTTCAAGCTCAGAATGCTTTATCACAGTTTCCCCGGTAAGTCCGGCAAAAGAATCATCAGAAATTCCCTAAGAATAGAATATTCATCAAATAGATACATATGTCATGCAAATTGTATGTACTACAAGCATGATATATGATTCTGAATCCACTCTTATCTCTTTCAGCAGATCGAATAATTTCACTTCACCAAAGATTTCTATGAGCAGTAAAAGAACAAAACAACACCATACTTTAAGGTTGCTTTCAGTAAACCTTGTAAAACAATTTGATGCAATCTACTTAAATTTAATCTCTTGAATGCACTAAGAAAGTCTTACCAGCACCAATAGCATAAACATTCTTTAAACCCCCCATAACCTCATGTGTGACAAGATCACTGTTATCCCACACAATGAAATAAGGCTGCCTCAAAAACTTTGCGAGAGGTTTCCTCCACTTCTCAGCCCCGCATATCCGGGCATTGGCATACTCCTTATTGTATATCTCTGAAGCGATATTTGGTCCTCCAAGATAAAGAATGTTCTCAATGGTAACACCAGCTGCCATGCATGCAAATACTCAAAGAAATAAGAAAAAGAACACCAGCTGCCTCCAAAAAAGGAATGATATAAAAAAAATGGCAAACAACATGTAATTTATTATCATACCCGCAAAGAGCATGGGAATAGCCACCCGTACAAGATCACTTTTAGGCCCCATTTGGAACCAATCTCAAACTAGATAATCAGTTCTAAACCATTTTTGTAAAACTTCAGTTTTTGGTTTCAGATTTTCCTTTTTTTGTGTTAAAGTCAACAAAATAAGTTTTATGAAAAATCTGGTTGGGGGAAGCTCTTGTGAAAAAACTGTTTTTGAAAATTGGTTCTGAACGGGGCTTAGTGTGAAAGAAAAATCAAAATTGTTTTTCCAACCATGTATCTTGGAAAACTAAAGTCTGACTGATGTGACTAGTTGACCTTCCACCACAGGAGACGTAAAATCAAACATGACAATAACATTTCTTGCTTCCTCTTGAAAGATTCATCAGAACTAGCCAAGAATCTTAGATGCAAGCCCACCAATTACCCACAAAGCATGATAGACAAATATAAAATGGCCCAAGACGGTGAGCAAGAATTGAAACCAAATTAATCAAAATAAATTCAACATAAAAGCATAAAGTAATCTTACTTGCTCGACTGATCATTTGAGTCGGAGTGATGATATGTGGCACCGGCTCCAACGCGGCCTCTATCCCCTTCGCCAGAGATATAATTATCGGAACCGTGATCCTCTCCTTCCAATACCTACTAATCTCCTCGAACACCTCCCGAGTCTCTGTCGAGGGCAACCCATTCACAACAATATCAGCATCCCAAACAGCTTCCTGAAGATTAGTCACCACCTTAAGAGGACACAAAGGCGTATCGATCATGTTAAGGCAGAACCCATCCTTCAAAATCTCATCAGCATAGAGCGTCCTGTCTCCGAGCCTTGCCTCAACGTACTTCAAATAGGCGCACCGCCTAATGAGGCGCCTCAACACATCTTCCCTCGAATTGATCACCTCGAACAGGTGCTCTGAGGTGGCCCTGTCAACAGACCTCCCGGGCCGCCTCCAGATTCTTATGAGGACCTTGTCGCGGAAGTGGCCGTAACTGTCCTGCAAGAGAGCAGTGAAGACACTCCCCCAAGCGCCGGCTCCGATGCTTACAATCCTCAATGGGTCGCCCTCAGATTTCCCGAGGAGGCGACGGAGCTCATCAAGCTTGTCCTCTGCGCCGTTCGATCCGTGGGCCGAGCCGTTCGAGTGGACGGAGTTGTTCATCACTCAGACTAACAATTCTACAATGGGTTTCACTCACGACACTTGAATCACCACAAGTAGATGTTTTTCTCAATTGGGTTTTTCTCAAATAGACGGATATCTCAGTATCTCCAACACCAACATTGGATTTCTTCGATTTTTTCGAGGTTGGCACATTCAAATCGCAAAAAAGGCCTCTCCTTTTCAAATGGGTTTTCAACAAAGGCATCCAAAAAAACACAACTTTTCACACAATTCTGGCGTTTCAAATCAAACAAACAACACCAAGAGAAGCAAAAATGCGTTTCTTCTTCAAAACCCACACTGAAAACATGAACGTTCAGATGGGTTTTCCAAAAAAATAGCCAGACAACTCTCCAAAACAAACGATTTTCAAAATATTATGACAAAAACGTACCTTTCGAACCGCAGTTGGGATTTTGGTTATCTGCCCAACAAAAAGATTTCAAACAAGTAATGAAAATGGGAAACCCAGAGAGAGGAGACAAAGACAGTTTTCGTTTCGGATACTCCAAAGAAGGAGCTGATGTTGATTTTGTGTTGCATGTGTACACGTTTTCAATATTTGTTTCTACTTCTGTGTATTGGCTTCTATTAGAAGTTTCAATTAATAATAGATATTTAGTTGGGAGAAGTGATTGGGAGTTTATTCAATGATTTCAATCAAAGATTTTGCTTTGTTGAAATGAATTGATTCTACATTTCTTTTTTGGGTAGTCCAAATCTTTTGGTGTGACTTGGTTTTATTAATTGATTGATTAACTAACCATATCAATATTTAAATAGAAACTTATTATTATCAATAAATTAAGTTAGTTGATATATAATATAATAGTGTATGAATTTATCTGTAACTTAATATTTAATTTATAGGAAATAATATATAGATATAAATGAAAATCATGAATTTCATGGGTGTCCTTAGTTGTTTACACAGTCATAAATATGTCGCTATAACCCATCAGTAACCATAGCACATCGTCAAGATTTATCTGTGTTAAGGGTAGATCTTGGTATCGTGTCCTAGCGATGATTTAACATATGTGTATTTTTTGTGAGGTTTGGATTGAGGGTACATAGGCAAAGGTAGCCTACCCAGCTTGTTCATAAGATCAGCTACATAGTTCATCCTCCTTCAACCATGCGGAGGACGTGTGGGAATCGACATTAGATTCATTCAAAATTGGGGAAGGTTCTGTGCAGAGGCAACGACTATTTATTTGCAGGGGAGGGAGTTAGTAATTCAGGAGTGATCCGGTAGAGGCTTATGACGCGTCAGTCGAATTCTTTTTTATTGGACCTTGCCTTTTTCGGTTCTAAATATTTTATATTCCCGTTTGAACACTTATCCCTATTTGAACGACAGATGAATGTCCGCTTTTTTTATAAAAAAAATGCTACATAGTCCACATAGTCCATCCGCTATTAAAAAAATTTTCATCATAATTAATAAATGAATATGATTGTACAAATTAATTTTCATAATGTTGAAACGATATGAACTTTAGTGTAATAGAATATGGATTTCTCTGTAACTTAAAATTAAATGTATAAGAATTGATATATTAAAACCATGAATTGCATATTTGTTGTCACACACAAACTCTCTGATTTTTTACTTATATAAGAGTAATAAATTACGTAATTTATTTTATAAAATATATGATTCGTTATATATAAAATACCCATTTTGTATTTTTTTTTTACGTTGGATTTTTTCAACTCTTGTCGCTGCTACTGACACGTGGCTATTGGTATTTGTACGTATTCCTAATATCACATTGTCCTTACAATATCAGAAGAATCTGAATTGTTCCAATAATATTCAAAATGGTTTTTCTAAATCAATTTCAGACGAATCTGAACCGTCCAATAAAATTCAAACGGTTTTCCGAATGCATGTTCGAGATCTTTATAGGTGGGGCCTGAATAGATTTGGATGGCTGTGATTGATTGGGTGGAGGGAGGAGCAAAGTAGGAGAAGAGTAATGGACGGTGAGGGAGGGGGTCTCATCTCTCATGATATTTTTATGATATGATGAAAAACACCATCCCAACGGCCATAATGGCCCCTTTAAACGAGGCACACCGAAATAATTATCCGTAACAAAAGCAAGGACTTCACATGGGGGGGGGGGGGGGGGAGGTTACTTCCACCCCACATGTTATTGTTCCCACTTAAACCCACCCGAATCTTTTTAGAAAGGGACAAATCCATATAACCCCCTCTAAACTGTTTGAAATCTATATAACCCACTGAAAACACATATGTAAATCCAAATAGCCCCATGAATTAAATTTCTGTTAAAGAATATTCGGTGAATATTTTTTTGATTAATCACAAGCGAAAATACATTATACCAAAAACTCTTTATAATGTATTAAAAATGTAAAAAATCTTCTATAAATGATGATTTTATACCCTTTCGAATAGAGTTTTATAATCTATTCAGAATAATAAAATCATCATTTATAGAGTATCTTTTACATTTTTAACACATTGTAGAGGATTTTTGGCATACTATGTTTTCAGTTAGGGTTAATCAAACGGAATATTCACATAATATCCATCATCTATCTGAGGGGCTATTTAGATTTACATAAATATTTATAGGGGGTTATATGGACTTTAGAAAAAAAATATGGGATTATATGGATAATATGTGATGTCAAGAATTTTAACATTGAACTTGATAAAAGGGCCCGTTTGGGTTGGGGTTGGTCGACGCGGTGTTAGATGGATGCAGCCATGTTCCTTGAATTTTTCTGTTGGAGCGACCACCAACGCCACCAAATTACACTGCAAATGCGAAGGACTAGAGGCTGTTTCACACAAACGTCAAAAGATGTTTGGATAGGGTTTTCTATGTTTGCATGCCTTCGGCTCGCTTCCGTGAGATGAGCCCCCATCCACATGGGCCAAAGTAATTTTTCATGAAGTGCTGATATACGCAGTCTATTTTACAGTTCGTTTTACAGTCTCATATGTTATGATAACATAGTATATACTGCACTATCATGGTGTATACTGCACTATCATGGTGTATACTACACTATCATAATGTGTACTGCACTATCATAGTATATACTGCAGTCCATTTTTTTATTTTTTTACTACGAAAAAAATTACACTAATGCATCTCAGTATATGTTTCATTTCATATAATAGTATGCACTTCAAATGGTAAATGTATAATTTTATATAAAAAGAAAAACAGGATGGAGTGCAATTGAGATACAATAGGAGCTACATGTATCTTCTTCTTTTTTTCGCTTTGTAAATTTTTGTATTCCTCAAAAAGTTAGAACTATACAAAGTATAGATTATGTACCGAAAGGAGTGCAATGGGTTTGCATTACAAAATATTAAACCCATTGCTTACATTTGTTTACATGGGCAACATAAGTGATTTAGAAGATGCTGGACTCTTAATTGGTAACCCGTAGAGTGAGATGTCCATCTTTGTCCTCCTGGAAGATATGCAGTAGATCTCCCCAAAGTTTAAACGGGGCATGGGTGGTGCTACCCATAGTGGTTTGATAAGATTTGAGGTGGTTTGCCGCTCTGTTCATTTCTCTGAAAACGTGAGTCGCTTGCCAATCAAGAAAGGAAATTGACAAAGTGTCAAAGGCACGCAAGTCCCTAATTGCACATCATGGAATGTTGCCTCGACCATGTATCTAAGCTATGACTATGGTGGAGTCCGTTTCCATCCACACCCGAGTGAGTTTCAAAGAAGAACATAGTCGAAGTCAAGGCTTTGAGGCAAACTACTACGTGTATCTTTTTCCTTTCCCATAACATATTGGGTTATTATTAGGGTGAGCTAATAAAAAATTGGGGTGAAAATAACCACGTTCTTTCACGTGTCCTTGCCGTACTATACGTTGTTTGATTTGTCAATGTTTAGTTCAATTTGTCTATGCTCAATAATTACATTTGATTCGTGTTTTTTTGGCTTAATCAGAGTTACATGAATTGAGTTCATTTAATGCCAAAGTTCTCCCCTCAAATAAAATGTCCTTCTTGCTGAAAAAGTCACATTAATTAGTTGCTTGAGGTATTCAGGGTTTGGATAAAAAATTGGATCCAGACCCTGATTGGATCTAGCCTCAATATAATTAATTATTTTTATAGCCCAATTTGTTAATGAAATGGAATAAAAAAATTTAATGGAGTAGGATAAATTAGAATTTGTATAATAATTTAGGTAAATTGGGTCTGTTTTAAGCATAATGGTTGTCATTAATAAATTAAATTACTTGATGTATAAATTGGGTTATTAGTGGACAATTTTACTTTCCAATCTTCCATGAGATTTTATAAAAAAATTTGAGTGTAAACTAAAGTACCACACATTAGCTGCTTGAAGTATAAATTGGGTTTATTAGTGGATCGCTTAATCTTATCAAATGACCATTATTCAAATCATTAGTTGCTTCAAAAAGGTATTTGTATGTAGACAATGCATGATCGACTCTGTCTATATTTATAATTTTCACAAATTTTGTTCAATCACATTTTATCACTGGGAATTAATAAATTTAAGGTGTTATTATACTCAATATTTTTTACAGTCCAAAATGCAGTTATATATGTCTCACTAGAAATCGTGAAAAATATATATCATCTAACTATGTATATGTGCCTTATTAAAAAAGAAATTACATTTATTAAAAATGAGTTCATTCAATTTAAAATGAAATGATATATTTTTTTTTATCAAAGTATATACATGTTTACTATTTAAAAAAACATAAAAAAGTGTGATTTGTGTTTTGGACCATAAAAATAACTGAATATAGTATTTTCCATAATTTTATTGACTTGGAGCATGAATTAAATAATTTTAGGAATATGTTTTGCTCAACCCTAAACACAGTCCACACCCTTAATTATTTATTTTTTTAAATAGCATCAAAATGTGTAAAAAGTTTATAGTGAGATTTATATACTGTTATAGTAAGTACAGATAACTAACAATGTATGTGGAGCGGAGCGAGTGCAATAACACTCATAATTTTATCATTTTGTCCCAATGGTTTATGAAGAGTGATGAAAGGACACCCCTGATTTTGGTTCTGCTTAAAGCATGTGGAAAATGTGGTTCACACAGCCTCATGGTTTGTTCATTGGAAAATATATGTCTAGCCTTTTGTGCGGTTTTGATTGTAGTCTACACCAGTTTTCATTTTTTTTAAATCACATTCTCTTATTGAAATACATATTTTAATATGAATTATATTATATATTAAGATACATTAGTATATTTTTTGCATTAAAAAATTAACAAATTTATTTGTGCCACACACTAATAGAATTCATACATTATGATAACGCAATATATACTATAGTATCATAGTGTATGAGATTGTAAAACGGGCTGCAAAACGAATTGAATGTATAACGCTTTTGTTCCATAGGGTTGAGGCCTACAATTTATCATGGGTCCATAATCTAGTATTCGTAGTGTCCCAATGGGTTAACATTTTTCTAACTTCGATTCTAGTTCACGTATGTTATATATTTTTTTAAATAATAATTCTCATACAAAAAGGTACATATGTTTATAAAAAAATAAAATATGTATTTCAATAAATTATATATATATAAATCAAAAAAATTATCATGTCTTATCAATGTGAGTGATCATGCTAATAAATTTGCAGCGTTTGGTTATGCAATTTGACAGTTTTTTCGTTTGTAGGAATCTTATTTTACAATTGTGCAACCAAGTAGTTTTACAATCATAACTTACCATAGACATAGTTCAAGCAAATAATAAAAAAACTATTATTGGAGAAAGTTGGGGGGTGAAGCTTTCTACATAATAAGTTTTAAACTGAGCGTTTGTAGAAAATCAATTTTACAATTCAAAAAATGAATGATGTATAATAACGCTTGTTGTGTAAAAAGCATCAGATAAAAAGAAATTCATCAACTGTTTCGATGATCATGAACATGATATAACACCTACTAACATGTGGCCCTTCAATTATATGCCAACCAACCCATATTGGTACAAATACAAGTGACACGAATAAAAAAAACATTGTTAGATTTATCCAGTGTTTCAGAACTCAATCAGGTTCCAATTCCGGTCAAATTCACTCTCAAAATCTGACTGTATAAAAAATTTAACAAAGTTAAATCAATGATTTACGGCTACGAGTGGATTAAAACTCTATTTAGATCTATGATGAGATTGATTATACGATGGAAAACTTAGGGCTGCATTTAAACGGTATATACAGCTTTTTCGACAAAAAAATTATCGCGTTTTGGGAAAACCTAGAAACAACGCTTTCATACTGTCCCTATTTTCCCAAATGCCACCGCGGTTCTAAACAATGCCTAAACCGATCAATTTTTTTAACACTTACTTAATTATTGAAATATTTATTTAATAAAAATAAATTTTATATCTGAGAATAGATTTAAGATGGTTGTCTAAAATATTTATAAAAATATTTTATGTTTTTTATAAATTTATTAATTTAATAATATTAATAAAGATATTTATTTGTCCAAAGCGTAAACCGGTTTGGGCGGACGTTATCTTCCAATTCTGTCCCCCCTCCACTGACCATTCCATAGAAATACACAAAAGAGAACAGACGGTCCACAATCAATAATCTTGAAGATCAAACGGCCAGCATATTTTTAAATCCCACCTGCCCCTGCCGCCGCCACCATACCCTCCAAATAACCCATATAAACCGACTAAAATTCATATAACCCCTAACTTTTATTGAAATCCATGTAACTCTGAAACATTTAGTAAATCTAAAAATAACCCACTGAATGATATTTTTATTGACAGATGATAAACACTTTGGATTTTAGAAAAAGTTAGAGGGTCATATGGATTTTAGTCAGTTTACAAGGATTCTATAGATTTTTGTAAAAAAAAATATATTTTTATTTTTAAGTTTCTGTAAACTATATTTAAAAAATATGTTATTTATTAATTTTTTAAAAAATTTAATTACTTTTGACTTTTTTTAATGGTCACTGATGACTTAATATGTAATGTGAGGAAGAGAAGGATCTCAGAGTTCGCACGTACGTAAAAATAAAAAAGCACACTCCCTTCAGAACACTCCTGTCTCTCTCTCTCTCTCTCTCTCTCTCTCTCTCTCTCCAGACTCACAAGTCAGTGTCTGCTCAGACAAAAAATGGAGGAGATAAGCCAATCGAAGATGTTCGGGGGTTACAACAGGAGGTACAAACACTACAGCGAAACCCTAGGATGCCACATGACCTTCTCCATCTTCTTCCCTCCCCAATCCCCTAAACCCTTCCCTGTAAGTATCCCCTCTTTCTTTGGTGTGAATTATTGGATAAGAAAAATCATGGTGGCTTGAGGATGAACCAAGTGATGTGATAGGTATTTGAGAATTGGGTTTATGAATTCTTGCATTAGAAGTTAGATGCATGGGATTGATGCTGATTTATGGTTTCACATTTTTTTTTTATTGGTTGATTGATTGATTGATTGTGTGGGTGGGTGTGTACATGTTTTAGTAAATGAAATTATTGGATTTGTTTGGGTAGTTGAGTCGATGCCATTTTGAGGAGATGAGATTCAGTCAGTGTTGGGCCCATCAATCTATAATGAGGGATAGACACGTGTCTAAAATTGTCTTAAGAAATCACATGTTCTCACTGGGGACTGACAAGAATTAATGGGATCACTGGTTCATTTTGAGTCCCCCCCTTGAAATGGATGTGTTTTTTGAGGCATTAATTTTATATGAATTTTAGAAGATGAAATGGAGGAATGAAATGGTAATTCACTGGTTTCTTGAGAATGAGCTACTCAATGTGCTGGGAATTTTAGGATTGAGATTATGAATGCTTTCATGAGAAAGTAGATGCATGGGATTGATGCCGATCATGGTTTCATATGTTGATTGATTGATTGTGTGGTTGGGAGTTAAAAGTGGGTATTATTTTTGTTTGGAAACACGCACGTATCCATGCATGAGCATTCATGCATAGAGCATAGTCTCCAAACTTTTTCGAAAAAGTTTGGCGATTGGATACCCCTTGAACCTTATTCCTGGGTGCCGAAATGTATGTTTAGTAGGTTCAAAATCCGGGGTGTCCATTTAGTTTGGATGGTTTAAAAAAATTATTTATAATTTTAAAGATTAAAACCTTAATTGTCATCGTTGTCATTCACACCTAACATAGAAGTTTGTGTGTGTATTTCTCATATTAATAATTTTAATAAATTTAGATAACAATTTAATGATCTCCATACTTTTATAGTTTTATCATGATTTATGAACGTACAAGTAACGTACTGAATGGAATCGTTTATTGAATGTTTACCATGCACGAATATTGTGACTATTTGACGTAGAGTATTATCCAGTAGTGAACTGGAATCAATGCATATGATATTCTGTTCAATCAGTTTTGATTTTGTGGGCTATGGGATGCTACTATTCATGTGTTCATTAGTTAGTTTTGGGCTGTTATGGTGTTTCATAATATTTATTTTATTTTATTTGTGTGGTATACATCCCTGTGTATTTTGTGATCTCTATGGTGTGATGTTATATGGAAATCCGGCTTTATATTAGAGTTGGTTTGCAGATCCTTTACTGGCTTTCTGGCCTTTCGTGCACTGATGAGAATTTTATTATCAAGTCTGGAGCCCAACGAGTGGCCGCTAGTGAGGGTGTCGCTTTGATTGCCCCTGATACATCACCTAGTAAGTCTTCGGCATTTGTAGAAATGCGCTGTTGCGTTCTTTATAATGAACACATTATTGTTTTTTCATTTTTGGAGTCAGTTTCTTAGCAATACAATTAGTGGAATTTCAGGAATTTATTTAAAATCACGTGAATTTTCATCTTGAGGCTTTTCTTGTCCTTTTGCTCCCTTTTACCTATGCCATTTCGAATAAGAAGTCACTATTTAAAGTGCTAAGCAGTATTCAAGCAGGGTTATTAGGGAAATAGTGCATATGATTCCATGTTGGATTATGAAAATGATGAGTGCATATCATCAGATGTCATTTGCCAGTGGTGAATTCAGATCTGTATTTGGATTTTAGAATGCATTCATCAAATAAATAGTTGCCTGTATTATTTAGACTACAATGTTTGTTGCTTATATATATGGGTGGTTGATGCATAAATGACTATGTGCTGTTTAAGATGAAGCTCGGATGATGGCTGAAAAAATGTGATAATTCAATGATATTCACCAATAACTACTTACATATTTTACTGTCATCCAATTTTTGAGAGTTCTATTCCTTCTTTCATCATCAGGGGACAGATCTTCATTACAAATAGTGGATATAATGGTGTCAACATAGTAGTTTTGCATGATGGAACTTAAGGTAGTTTTGTGTTTTCTTTCATGTGTGGTTACTGTGGTATCTTCAGATTGTAGACAATTATATTCCAAGGAAAGTTGTGCATGCAGTTGAGCATGAGTCATTCTTGCTTGACAGTTAGATGATATTTTTCCATTTTATCCCTTTAGTTTTCAAATTTTTATATTCATCTTCAGTACGTGTAACTCTTTCTGTGTAGGTGTTACGGAGATGGAAGTGATAGAAGTCAGTCAAGTCACCTTGCTGATTATGTCTCTTTGTTGTTTATTCCTATCTTGCAGGAGGTCTTAACGTGGAAGGGGAGGCTGACAGTTGGGATTTTGGTGTAGGTAATGTGACATAATTCCTCAAGTCCTTTTACATATTGTTGTCTAAAACTTTCTTTAGCAGCACATCTGTAAAGACAAATAATGAACATAGATCTTGGTAAGCTGGGCATTCAAATATATGTATTGCGCTCTTCAAACTTGACCAAGCTTTAAAAGCGCGATCCCTTTGGCCTGCAATAGGGGAACTTCATTAGTAACAGGTTTTTTTAGTGGGTGGATCATGGATGGAAACAGTTGGATAGCTAAGCGAATATCCAGTGTTTTATCAGTGATATATAACACAAAACCGTACAAATGATTTTGATCGGATCTAAGTTTCACAATAGAACACCATAAAAATTTAAATTTGCATGTGAATGTATTAAAGGATCCCATGAGCATGAATTGCATTCCTTGTCTTCTTTGAGTTTCCTGTCTAGTTTCTGTTCTAGACAGAAATGGAAGCCCAATTCCCCTGGATAGAAACGACTTTATCTGCTGACTCCACTTTTTCTGTTTTGATTGATGTTTGATAGTTTTATATAAAGTTGAAAGAAGAGCTTTTTAGATGATGATACATTTTATTAAGCTTATCCTCAATTAGTAAAGGTGAAGTTCAAGCCAACATTTAATTCCGTTCATCACATGGGATTGCTTTGAAGGTCTTGCAAGGTTTTAAATTTACCAGCATATTTATATTACGTAATCTTCATGGCAATCTTCATGGTATGTATCTTATGCAGTTAATTTAATATTTACAACTGAAAGAAATAATGAGTTTAAGATTTTTAAAACTCGCATCTTCAATAAAACTTTTATATGATATTTGCTAAGCCATTAACAAAAAGGCAAGCTTGAATCAACTATTGAAAAATACTGTAGTGTGCTGTATGTAACATGGTAATTGATGAACATGAGTCAGCTGGACAAGCCTGGTTTGAGGTCTAGGTTTTGTGGTTTGCCAATGGAGTGTCTTGTTGACATCTAATTTTTCCATTGGATTTCAACTTGAATAATCTTCTTTAGTGTTGCTCAAATTGCACAACCTTGATGCATTTGATTTTGAGCCCAGATTTATTTACTAAATTAGATGATTAGAAGTTGATGATCCTGAATCTGATTTAAAAACTTCTAAATTGTGTTCAATCAGATAGTTGGTGACCTATGGCACATTCTCGGTCAGAGGTTCAGGTTTGAGTTAATTACTTTATCCAACCACAAAACCAAAGTCATGAATTTTTTGTGATCTAGAACAGAGTTGTGCTTGGATGAGCAAAGACACAGAGTTTTATTATTGTTCTGGCAGCACGACCTTTATATATGCATAGATTCTTGTTTCATAACCTTTGTGTGTCCTTCACATATTATGCATTTTCCACTAGATTGCACGCTTTAACTGTCAACCCCACCCCCCCACCTTAAAAACACACACACACACACTGTACGTACTCAATCACTTCACCTGCTGAGATATTTGTTCAATAGGTGCTGGCTTCTACCTGAATGCAAGACAAGAGAAGTGGAAAAACTGGCGCATGTACGACTATGTTGTTGTGGAATTGCCAAAAGTTTTGAGTGAAAATTTTCAACAGCTCGACACTTCACGTGCATCCATTTCCGGTCATTCTATGGGAGGGCATGGAGCGTTGACCGTTTTCCTTAAGAACCTTGACAAATTCAAGGTGATTTTTTGTGATTCAACCATGCAATACATACTAAATCCAAAAGATGAAAATATCAAACAGCCACTTGATGTCCGCATGTAACATTTGCTCTTGTTGCTTATTTTTTTCCAGTCTGTGTCGGCTTTTGCTCCAATTTGCAACCCCATAAGCTGTCCTTGGGGCCAGAAGGCATTCTCAAACTACCTTGGTGGTGATGAATCCAGTTGGGAGGTAAATTATGGATTCAATTTCCTCAATTTTGAAATTGAAAGGAAATATATTCTTATAAATTTTGCTGACATGCAGGAGTATGATGCGACTTGTCTGATTAGAAAAACCAACCAAATCTCAACCACCATCCTGATTGATCAGGTGAGACACATAAGAAAAATTTGTTTGCATTGTGTTTTTTTTATTGAAGATTTAGGCTGCCATTATAAACATTATCATCTAAGCCTGTCAATTATTTGAAAAGTTTTATATCCATTCCTAATCCGTTTCTGACAAAAAACAAGTTCTTTGATATTCGAGTTGATATAAAGATATTCGATCCAAAATATATCCAAATCTGACATATATTGTAAATAATATATAAAATTCAAATTTAATTATCTTGCATGATTAATCACAATCTTGAAAAGTTTAGATACTTATTGTATTATCTTTGTATGATCTTTGAAAGAAATGGGAAGTCCTGAAATCTCAATTTTAATATATCATCACTATCTAATATGTAACATGATCACGTAATCTAGTGTCAATGTCTAGACAAGTAAATTATCCGTATTTGAATGATTTAAGGTAGGATACATATATTAAGGTAATCCGATCCATTAACATATCATCGTTAACTCTTAAACTTGATGAGATTCCTTGTTTAGCATACCTTGTGACTTTGAAATGAAATTAGAATGTCATTTAATCTTAACATATGCTCATGCATTGGCAGGGGGATAAGGACAATTTCTTGTCCAACCAGCTTCTGCCTCAAAAGTTTGAGGAGGCCTGTAAAAGCGCTGGCGTGTCGCTCCTCTTGCGAATGCAGCCTGGTTATGACCACTCCTACTACTTCATCGCAAGCTTCATCGAGGACCACATTCGACACCATGCCCAGGCCCTTAATTCCAGTAAGCTGTAATCATGGTGTAGCTATCTATTGTTGATATGCTTGCAAAGACTTTGCTGGGAATAAAATGTATTTCTATGTATTGTTAGAACCATCTCCTGTGTTTAGGACTCAGGTTTTGCCGGGGAAGAATTGCCATGGAATCTCAGATTTTGTGTGTTTTGCTCTCTTCGTGACTTTCTCTTCATGCATTTCTCAAAATGTATTATTAGATTTGGGCTCCGAGACACTCAATCTATTTTGCAGTACCTTACATGTTTTTATAAATAAATGAAGCACATACTTCAATGAATTGCATGTATGCATTTATAAAAAAATGTAATTTTTTTAATCAAAACATATACCTTGTTAATATAAGTATATGATATTAATGAAACATATGGAATTGGAATTGAGACTGGAACAGAGATTAGATGTAATGATACTCTTTTTTTGTAAAAACAATATATATAAAAAAGGCATGGCCGGCCGTGAGCTAGGCTACAGAATTTCAATTTTCAAAAACAATCTATACTATAAAACAATTAATAATTATGAAAATTCTACTTTTAATTATTCATAAAAATTGTGTTGATTGTGAAAACATAAAAACCAAAATCTAGGCTACTGAATTTCAATTTTCAAAAACAATCTATACTATAAAACAATTAATAATTATGAAAATTCTACTTTTAATTATTCATAAAAATTGTGTTGATTGTGAAAACATAAAAACCAAAATCTAAAATTCAAAGCTGAAGTATAGAAATTTTCATTTGGAGGCGCTTACCTAAAAATTGATTTTACAAGAGCGCAGAGGACCTCAAAAATTTATTTTTGTTTTATCAAAAAAAAATTGTAAAGATATTTTTTGTTTGAGTATATTATAGAGATTCATTTTAAGAATTCACTTAAGATCATGTCAACTCAACATTCAAGGAGGACTTATATATAAGTTGGAGGGTGACCTATCATAAATCCTTAGAATCACTTTGACGTTTATTATCATTTTCTTTGAAATGCTTGGACTATCTAGAACAATTGCGTTTGAAATTCTTTATTCATTCTTGAATTTCTCGTTTCATATAATATATCATGACTGGATTCTTGAGAATTACCAAACGCATATAACTAAAGTAGCGTTTGGAATCGGTATTGATGAAAGACAACATAATTTGAATGGGCTCTCAGTTCCAAACGCAATAAATATGTGAACCCAAATCACATGTTATGCAACAATCTAAAGCCAAACCTGGTATCCAGGAGACCTATAATTCTTCTATTCTATTTTTGGTATTCTTAACCGAACCATATAGGCATTTTGGCACTTCCATCTGAACAAACAAAGTGGACCACACTATTCCATTGAACTACTCTTTAGTTGTCACACACATAAATGCAGTCCTCCACATAAAGATGATCAAAGCTTGATATAGGAAACACCTTCTGAACTGTAAATTCATCAAACTCTCCTCATGCAATGTATTGCATTTTCAAAACAGACAAGCCACGTGGGAATGTCCATAACTTAAAAGAGACACTGCAAGTCCCAACGGCCTATCGCTGAGTGGTGAATGAACATTATCCCTTTGGAACCCTTGGTTTTAAATTCTGCTAAGAAAGCAATGGAAAAAGTGGTTCACATAGCTCTATAGGCTGGTTCTGGTAGACTTCAATCCACAGTCTATTCTAGACTCATATTGACACACGTCTCTCTATTATCAATAGTGGTTGCTGTTGTATGTTTGTGCCCATGTCGCCTTTTAAGGGCTTTTATACATTGTGGTCATTTGCCATACATAATAAACAATATTTTATGGCTCGATGATATAAAACACAAAACGTTAACAACGATGTACATTGCATGGTTTTCAATCTTATCTTTTTCTTTTTTTTAAGGTAATGCTAGACCTTTTATAATTTGTATAAGTTACATAGGTTGACATTTTATAACTTATCCTATGTTGGGCTGATTGCAAATCTCTTGTTGAAAAAGAAATTTAGGGAACACACAAGAGATCAGAGTTTTGAGGTGTGTATAACGCTTTTCTCAAAATGTTATTTGTCCCACTCAACAAATTGTGTTTGTTATGGGTTCATGCAAAACATTTATAGGATACAACAAAACCTTGAAAATATGTAGACAGCAATTTTGAAGATACTGTTTGAAGTGATGATCTGAATATGTTAAATGAATAGGCTTATATAGACTTGAAGGGTTGTCTTTGCAACCTTTCAAAACTTCAGTTGGAGAATTTTTGAAGGGAAGCTCGTGGATGCGCAATTCAAATTTCAAAAAGGAAAAGGCAATAAAAAAATAATTAGGAACATGTGCTGAGCACACCTAATAATGTGTTAAAATACATTCATGCGTGTGTGGACCGCTTTTATGTGTGGGCCAATATATAAAGTGAAAAAAAAACTTTTTCCACTTCCAATATAGGCCTATTCTCAAAAGACTTCAATATATTATAATCTATTCAACACTTTGTGATCGCCTATGCCTTCACTTGTAATCACCTATGCCTTCTCTTCCTTCTTGGTATTATTCCTTCGGACCTACGTAACTTATCCATGCATGCATGGTTGAGCATCACAATCACTTGGTAAATTCCATTCAGCCCACTATATTTGTCTCATATATAATGTCACCATATATAAAAATTTCAGGACGTAGTAACATTGGTTGTCCAGTTGTGTTGAATTAATATTGTTGTTGTTGAGGCAGGTCTACCACTTGCATGGAGAGAGGGGTGACGTGGGGGAGACCTTGAAGAAGAGGTCTACCACTTTAGTTGTTGGTGGGCAACTCTCACTTCCCCCCCCCCCCCCCCCCCCAAAATAGCTATATATATAAAGAGAGTTCTATGAGAGAAATAGAGAGAGAAGGAGAAGTTTTTTGTTCTTGTTTTTCAATGGAGAGAGGGCTAGGGTTCTTCTTGTTCTATGGGTCTGCTCTTCTGCTTCTCATCTCCTCCTTCAATGTCTTTGCAGGTATCAACTTCTCTTCTTGGTTAGCCACATTTCATTTAAGAAATGATACTTTCAGCCCTGTTTACAGCCTGTGTATATATGTGTTCTACTTTTTTTTAAGTACATACTTAGCTAACATAGTACCTTTTTTTTCATATATATAAAAAATGAAGTGCATACTCATATGCATTAAATATATATATTTTTACATTTTTGGTATTGGAATATATGCTGAAATTATGGAGGGATACATACTGGGATATGTTAGTTTGTGAATTTTAATTAATTCAGAACTTGCAATATTATTATCATATGTTTTGCTTAATTAATTACCTTATGCTAGCTTAATTATGAAAAATCATATTATCACCTACCACTAAAAATTTGCAAAACCAACACAACTCTTCACAAAGTGGAATGCTAATTAAATTCATCAGTTGAATCTGTTTCATGTGATGGCCAAAAAAAAATAGTCACATTTCAAGGCCAAAACCAATGAACATACATCCTCCCCAGTCCCCATGTGCAATGGTCCAAAAGTGACTCATAATTTAGATGTATATGAACATGTTAACACCACATTCAACTCATCTTTTGTGCTATAAAAATGAGAGGCATTTCCAACTCAAGAGTCCAAAAATTGCATCACACCAAGCTAACAACATGAAACTCTTCATTTTTGCTTCTCAACATTCTCACACTCAACATGGCCCATAAATCAGCAGCAGCAGAGGAAGCAGCAGCTCATGAAGAAAACATTATTGGTGTGAACTACGGCATGAAAGGCGACAACCTCCCACCACCATCCGCGGTGGTGCAACTCTACAAATCAAAAAACATCCGCCGCATCCGCCTCTTCGACCCGAACCCCTCCGCCCTCCTCGCCCTCCACGGCTCGGGCATCGAAGTCGTCCTCGGCACCCTCAACGAAGACCTCCCCCCCCTCGCCTCCAACGCTTCCTACGCCTCCGAGTGGGTCGCCGCGCACGTCACCCCACACGCCCCCAACGTCACCTTCCGCTACGTCTCCGCGGGCAACGAAGTCGTCCCGGGCGACCTCGCGCGCCACGTCCTCCCCGCGATGCGCAACCTGCGCGCGGCGCTTCGGTCAGCGGGCGTTGCGCACGCGCCTCCCCGCGTGACGACCGCGGTGTCGTCTGCGGCCCTGCGCGCGTCGTTCCCGCCCTCGGCGGGCGCGTTCGCGGAGGAGGTTGAGTCGGTCATGGAGGGGATCGCGGCGTTCCTGGCGGAGGAGAGCGCGCCGTTGCTGGTGAACATTTACCCGTACTTCGCATACGCGGCGGACCCGAAGGGAGTGTCGCTGGATTACGCGCTGTTCACGGCGCCCGGGGCGGTGGTGCGCGACGGAGAGTACGTACTTTTGAAAATATTTAACTGTATATATATTTTGAATATTTGAATCATGCTGGGGGATGTTGAAATTTTTTTTTATTTATTTGATCAAATTTTTATGGCAATGAGGTGGGCTGTAATGGACAGGTCTGTCAATTCTAACTCAATCTTGCTAATAAAATTTTATCCTAATCCCGTGAACAGGTTTAATTGTTATGTCACAAGCTCGTCCCAATGAATATTTAAAGAACATATGCTCATCCCATCTCATTCCATTAAGCAGGGAGCAGTTTCAAAATTTCAAATCTTTTTTTAACTTTTAAGTATTTTTTAGATTATAAACTAAATAATTATCCTTATTCATTATGTTATATAATATTATGTAATATATACTAAGATATTTTTATTAATTGTAATAATAATAATATTAATATATAATGAATTAGTTTTAGTAATGTATCATATTATTTTTAATGATATAAGTGATTTAAATGCGGTATAATGTGACATGACATTGAATCCTAAACTTATTCTATTTCTTCATTGGAGTGAGATGGGTTAGGTTCTTATTTAATATTTAGGGGATCAAAACCGTCCCAACTATCAACATGCCAGGGTTGGGGCTGATTTCCTATTTTCCCATCTTATTGTCATCCCTTTCTCTAAGCTATAATATATAAAAATCCGTTTAGAGTTTCAAGATCCATCTAGAGTCTTTTCAAATACTACATATGGTAGTTACAAAAATCAATACATTAAATTTATTTGTGATTCAAAAACCTATCTTTTATTGTATGTCATGATAAAACTAAAATATTATCTGAATTCTTCAAATTTATTTATTATTGGTTGAGGTACAACATTTTTTATAAAACCAAAAAATATGTCTAACAGGTACGAGTATCAAAACCTGTTCGACGCGATGGTGGACGTGATACACACGGCGCTGGGGAGGGTGGGAGGGGGAGCAGTGGAGGTGGCGGTGTCGGAGACAGGGTGGCCGTCGGCCGGGAACGGGGACATGACGACAGCGGAGAAGGCAATGACGTACAACAACAATGTGATCAAGCACGTGATGAGCGGGAAGGGGACGCCGAGGTGGCCCGGAAAGGCTGTGGAGACGTACATTTTCACCATGTTTAATGAGGATCAGAAGCCGGCCGGGACCGAGCAGAATTTTGGGTTGTTTCAGCCAGACATGACTGAAGTCTACCATGTCAATTTCTCTTCTTGAACCACATGAAAAAAAACTATATATGATGCATGCATGTTATAGGAAGTTTATGATATTTTTTTATTAATTATGTATGTTGATAGCAATAATAATATTCAAAATTAAATAAGATGATGGGGGCAAGATGAAAGATATTTGATGTTGAGAGTTTGAGCTTTGTGTTGATCACAATGTTTGAGACAAACATATGTCCTAATAACTATCATCTCTAATTATATATATGTTTCTCCTTTTCTAATATAAGCTATGGAGACCGTTTGCTCGAATTAATACAAATTTTAATAATTATTATGAAGTTACAAATAAAAGAGATATGTTATATTTGAAAATGAGTTTTTGCATATATACATCAAAAAGGAAAATGATAAAAAAATATATCTTAAAAATTAAAAATACCCAAATCAGTTATTTTTTAAAATGGAATTTTTATATATATACCCCTGTTAAAACTTAATACTGTTAAAATACCTTTATTAAATCCCACAATGTAAAAATACCCTTCGAAAACCTTTAAGTTGTGCAACCGTGTCTCTGAGTTAAAATTTTGTTAACTCTACCCGATTTTCACTGTTTGCTTAACGTTAGTGGATGGAAAATTACTCTTTTACCCTTTTTGTAGTCGATTTTAACATCTCAAACACTCCCTCTTCAAAACTTCTCTTCTTCTTCTTTTTCTTTTCCACCATTTCATCACTCTCCAAAACCTCTCAAACACGTTGTATACTCATTTTTCATCAAACCCCTCATCATCTTCTTCCCAAAAGGTTCAACAATGAACATTTCTTCACAAATCCCTCATTCTCTTCTTCTCAAAAGGTTCAAATGGGGGCCAGAGTTTGTGATGAAGTAGGGTTAATTTTTCTTTCTTTACATTAGTTAGGGTATTTAGATCATTTCTTGTTGTAGATTAGGGTTTCTAACCATAGGTAAACTAGGGTTCTCAATGGTGTTGGCGATAAGGGCACGATTGCACAACTTAAAGATTTTTTAGGGGTATTTTTGCATTGTGGGATTTAACAGAGGTATTTTTACAATATTGAGTTTTAACAAGGGTATATATGCAAAAATCCCTTTTAAAATTATACCCAAAATGTCTCATTTTATAATTTTAAAAACACAAAAACTAATATATTTTTATGTAATTAGATTCTTAACATCCTTCTAACCCTTATTAGGTTATTCCACACAAAAAATCTATTTTTCCTACAAAATAATAATCCATCTCTATATGACCCAAATCAATCTCTTTAGAGGTTTTGTTATTATATATCATATTGTGTTTTTTTATATATTATCCAATTTATATATATTTCTAATACATATATAGATAGTTTTTTTGTACCATTTTTATTCTAACCAATAAAAATAAAATAATAAAAAATAATGATGTAGCATGATGAGTACCATCCATTCCATATATCTTTTAAAACTTGTTATTTTATTTTGTAATATTAAAAATATCTATTTTTTCTCATTCTTACCCTTAATCTAAAGTCAACAGATTATAAATAACTAAGGGTAAAATAAAAGATAAAAAAGTTATAATTACAACATTTCTTGTTAGTATACAGATCGAATAGACGGCTAATTTGATAAATGTTTTAAAAATATGATTGTTTGTATAAAATATTAACTAAAATTTAGTTATTGAGAAAAGAGTCAATGACTCGTTGGGTCTAATTTTGTATTTATGTTGTGAATTATATGTGTAATATCAAAATGGATTTACTGATCTAAAGATAATGTTTTTTCGTTTTTGAGCTTAGCATAAAAATAAAAAGGGTTTTTTATTTTTTAGTTCCTGTAAACTATATGATTTAGTGATTGACCCCTTACTTCTTTATATTTTCAAGTCTCTAGATTTAAAAGATATGTTTCTTATTAGTTATTGGGAGATATTTTTTATATTAGTCCCTGAGAGGGATCTATCACTAAATTATTGTTTTTATCCTTCCAAGAGTCCCAGGGATTAGAATAGAATATTTTATTTAAATTTAGGGACTTAAACTGTAATATGGAGATGTAAGAGATTGATCACTCAATTATATAGTTTGTGAGGACTTAAAAATAAAAAAATCCAAATAAAAAAAAAACCGACCCTCTTTAGACTAGGGTTTAGGTGTTATATCTGGTTTTTCTCTCCAACCAAATTTTGTGCAAAACCATTCGAAAATCTGTGTTTTTCATTTTTGAAGGTCCCTCGCAATGGTTCGTTCAAAGCCCAAGCAGGCTCCCTCCAAGAAGCAAAGCCGCGGCGTCGATTTCAAGGTTAACTCTCTCTCTCTCTCTTCAATTTTTACTTTGGAGATTCGGCGGTTTCACACCGTGTTTGATACCACCGCAGAAAATAAAGCGGAAGATCGGCCGTAAGTTGCCGCCGCCGAAGAATGCCACCAATGTACAAATCAAATCGAAAGGTGTGCGTTTGTGTGTTTTTTAGGGTTTTGGATTTTGTTAGTGTTTTGGATTTTTGATGTTGACCTGTGTTGGTTTCCGTGTGAGGAGGGCAGCCATTGTGTTGCCGGAGCAGAGCCTGGCGTCGGATAGGTCGGGGTTGGCGGTCAGCAAGAAGGGGCTTACATTGAAGGAGCTGCTTCAGCAGTCCTCGCATCACAATCCCAAGATCCGGAAAGGTACCGTTGATTCTTCCACTCTGTTTGGTGTTTGTGGCGTGGATACTATTTTGTTTGAATTGTTGACTTAGTTTCGTCAAAATGGTGTATCTTAGCAATTGATGGTGGTAGAGAGCCGTAATGGATTTTTTTAATCGATTCTTCTCACGTCATTGGTAGTTTGGTGATTAGATACAGTCACAGGTGTTTAGGCTAAGAGCATCATCGTATGATTTGCTAGTTTGAGGATTGTGTCTTTGGAAGGGATTTGCATATATTTTTTTGGAATAATGTAGAAACCCTACACCAAATTCAATTTTTTTATAGAAAGATTGGGGTACAGTTTCTTTCAAAAACAAAGATTGGGGTACAGTTTTAAATAAAAAATGAAAAGGCCCCAATTAGATGAGAAATCTACTATCTGATTACCCACAAAGTCCCCCTCCCAACCCCCCCCCCCCCCCCACAAAAAGAAAAAGAAAAAAGGGAAACCAAATTGACCTCATTGCTTGAAATGGAATGGATTCATGAGTTTCACCAGTAAAGGATGGAATTTTTAATTTTTTTTATGCCCTAGTAGAGGAGAAATGATGGAGTTTAGTAGACTTAATGCGAACCTTTTTATTAACACTATTGGGTGATCACAAAAGAAAGGCACACTTGTTCTTTTTTTTTCCCCCAAAGAAAGGAAGACCTTCTTCAATCCAAATGAAATGTGTGGTTCGAAAAATGATACCTGGACATGGCGTGCGATTGGGTGAAAATTTGAACAGATATGTCAAGGACAAATGCTTATAAGGTAGTACAGGACTACAGGGTAAAGAAGAGCACAATTTAAGTAATTTTTTTTTATAGAAGATAGGTGTCTTTCTTAAACTGATGGTTTGGGGCATTGGATTCTTCTTTTTAAGGCATATTTCTGCCCTGATTAATTATTATATCATTAGTCTTGAGTAGTGCATATGTGCCTTGGAAATGACATCATCTCCATGGTTTAAAGTTAATGTAATGATGTTTAGTTTTTCTAATCAAGTGCCTCTATGTACATGCCTTATGCTGGCATTTTTCAGTTATCTTTTATAAATAACCACTTTGGTGATCCTGATGTTTGGTACACTAACCATGCTTTTCTCAGAAGTCCATATTAGGGATACCGTTATTTAATGTTCTTACATGTGCTGGACAAGTAGACATGTTTATTCAGTCCTTACATATGCCAGTGGGCACAAAAAAGCTGATAATTTCATGAAGAGGCAATGTCCTTCGTGGAAATGGTCAATATTCAAATATCATCAACACCAAACATGGTCTCTCTTGATTGTTTATGGTTGGCTTTAAGAAATTTACAAAGCCATGAATTCCCCTCGAAGATTATGCTGCATTTGATGTGTTTTTATATGACATACATTAATGGAGGGGGTATGTCTT
Source organism: Acorus calamus (assembly GCA_030737845.1). NCBI lineage: Eukaryota > Viridiplantae > Streptophyta > Magnoliopsida > Acorales > Acoraceae > Acorus > Acorus calamus. The sequence continues at coordinate 7,209,086 of CM060862.1, read as the reverse complement.
TGGGGTGGGGGGTATTCTAATGCATATAAGTGAGAACGACACAACCCTTATATCATATTTTCTTTTATAACAATCAAAACGAAACATTTCCTTGGTTGCCTTGAATTTATATTTTGTAGTTTTGCTTAGTTTGTGCCAACTCCTAGTACATGCTTTGTGATATAATTTGTTTTGCTTGATTGTTCTACAGTATATATTTCGAGTTCTTGAGACAATCACAACTCATGATCAATTTTTTATATGAATGCTGAATGGCTTGTTTTAATTAAAAGGCATATCCATTTCTGATCCATACACTTTGTTAGCATAATTATTCTTATCAACTCATATTTACTGGCATGCCAGCATTATTAAATATTTTTCTTGCCTTCATGAAGTTGCGTTGATAGGGATTAGAGATTTAGCCCTCAAATTTCGATCAGAGATTAAAATTCACAAGCTTGCCATCATACAGAAGGTGCGAGAGCGTATCTGTGATAATGATGCAGTGATTCGAGAAGAGCTTCATAACCTTCTAAAGAAAGTGATCTTTCCTATTTTGAAAGAGGTTTGTCAGGATATCTTCATTTTTTAATGCTTATGAAATAATTTTTCCATCATCTAAATGGATATATATTCGAGAGGTTTGGTTCTTTAGAGCGTTTTAGCATAATTACTACAAATGCACAATGCACGATTATTTCAATTAATTCTTTTTCTTACTACTTAAAAGGTTTGTTGAGGCTATAATTCTCAAAAGAAAAAACATGTGATTAAGAGAATTTTTATTTTTATTTTAAAGAGAGGAGGTCAATGGAGAGGAATCCCCCACAGAAAACCCCAGCTTCTCCCGCCGGAAAGAGAAGCACAGCCTGATCAATGCCTCAGTACTCTTAACCAAAAAATTACTATATGTGCAATAAATGTGGTGAATCTAAATTGAATTTCTAGTTTGGTCATAACACTAACAAATGTGTGGACTAACAGCCATCTGTTAAGAGGGAAGGCACATCCGGTTTGGTCTAGGTTTTGAGAATATTAGGTTAGTGAACAGCAGCGTTTTTTGTTGTTATATTATTTCTCTAAGCCCCCATTTTGTTAGTGACATAAGCTATTCAGTGATAGATAACTAATGTTGTGTTTTTAGTCAATCTAATTAGGAAATGTAATAATGAAGTTTTTGTCATTTGGTCGACTTGTGGATATAAGGTGAATAAAATGCGGAGAAAGATTTTTAAAAAGTGAATAAATGATTTAACTTGTGGACCTCTTGGTTTAAAAGAGATGATGACAAGTGATTTGATGTATGAGCCATTTTATTATATATGTGGAATATAATGGATAGAATGACAAAATAACAGGGAACCTGGAATAAGATACCAGCTTATTCTTATTACCTGTTTTAGTATAACTATTCCCACTCTTTCCTTACAGTTTTTTTTATGAAAAAAACAAATGAAAGATTGAAGTGTTGTTGAAAGCTTACGGATTGACATGAATATGAGTCTGCCAGTTAAATAAGGCCTACGTGGTCACAATGCCTTAACATTGGAAGACTTAATTTTTGCTCATGATCTGTAATACTCATATGATATTTTGGTCATTAAATTTATTGCTAGCCAACAACTCTTTGGAAAAGCGCATGGCAGATTATATTATTGCTTTTAATACTTTGTCCTATTTTTCCCCCCTATTTAGGATTTGAATGGGCCTCTTGTCTCCTCAATAATGGCTTATGTGTTCAACGCAATGACACATCTATCTGTTGATGTCCGACTGATGGCTTTCAAATTTTTTGACCTGGTTGTCCTGAATTGCCCTTCCTCCTTTCTCCTGTATGCTGAAAAGGTATGTTGTGGGCAATGTTGGAGATGGGAGTGAATACCCAGATCAAAATGATCTTATCTGATATGCCTATATTAACATCTATATACCATATGTAATATTTGATCACATTATTATAATTCTGATGGGCATCATTGTTGAGTCATATACCTTTTTTCAATGTTGAATTTTTAAATTTGCACTCTGCTCATTTGTGATTTTTTGTATTTTCTTGATGATAACTTCCTTACTGAATTCATTGTGAATTTGTACTGCATTTCTGTCTAAATTCTAGCACGTTTTGTCCCTTGTATTGTGTGCTTCAGTTTTGCAGAGAACACTAGCTTTGCATCATGTGGTGATTATTTCTTTGCTCAATGAGAGAAAGAGAATAATAAGCAAGGGGCAGAAATGGAGAATATGATTTTTTTTATATATAGAAATGAATGATCCAAAAATGAGATGCAGCTAGTTGAAATTGATAAATGCTGCATATAGGTGCTTAATAGTGACATGATATCTATTGTTCCTGCATGGCTGGTATGTCTAATGTTTAATGTGTTTCTGTGCATTTTATTTTGCTAAAGATGCTTTTCTATCTAAGCAGTCCTTGTTAGCCTGAATATCATGTCACACTCAAGTCCTTTTCAGGTTACCTTTTATGTTTTATTATGTGATATCAAGTTAGTTGGTCCTATAGTTTTGTTTATGTCAACTGTACAACTGATTACTCAGTCAAATTGAAAGTTAATAAATAAGAATAGCTGGAATGAGCCAAGGAGTAGAGAAGAGGGCCATAGCATGGTGAATATGGTTGGTTAAGTCAGTGAGCTTCTTTGTGACTGGCCCTTTATTCATTGGTTTTCCCCATCAGTATTAGCTACCTTTAATTTTTTGTATCCTCAAGGTAGAACCTATGGCTATTTTTTTTTATTCCATCTTGAAGATTTTGAGTACATTTTTTGTGTGTGCGTAACATGCACTGATCCTGTATCAGAAAATGAGGATAATAAAATAGATCCTGCCTCTTAAGTTATATCTCTTGACAAGTATTAAAATCCATTTTATCTGCATTCTTTCTTCCTCTTTTTTCTTCTTGATCTCTCTTATGAACTCATTTACTGCACTGGATTATAGCGAGTTTGTATTTTCTGGAATTCCCGCTCTATTTTTTGTCACTTCTTCCTTTTTGTTCTGCCTTTTTTGTTCCCATTTTTTGGATTAGCAGTTACACAAATGATTTTCATATTGGGGAACAATTCAAATAACATAACACACAATCTTTTGTCTTTTGGTTGAATTCATAGAGTCGGAGGGTGTAATGACCTGGTGTTGACATGGAACTTTTCATACTTGTTTTATTGTATGACACCTTCCTCTAACATTCTTCATGTTGGAAAATTGTAATAACATGATGCATCTGGTATCTGTATACTTGAGCACCACAGCACTCTTTTATTTTAAGTCTGGTCAACAACATTTTATTCAGGAACAAGTGGATATGGGTGGACTAGTTACCAATTAGCCATTATGCTGCAGGTAATTTATTTTTATGCATTTTCTGATCAAGCATCCTCAGTTGATGTAGAAACTTAAGGGTTGAAAAGGAGAAGCCAGGGAGGCAAACTTGTAATCGAGGAGTGAGGATGTGTTTGTTTGTGGCTGCGGCAGTAGAGGTCTCGTCTACTGCAGTGCTCCATCGCTGTTTTTTCTTTTTCTTTTGAAGGAGTTGCTCTTTATCATCACTAACTAGATAACTAGAAAGCATTTATCATCAAATATGTCATATACCCACGACTTCATGTCTTGTAGTCTTTCTTGTTTCATATTCCACCTGCCTATTTTAGAAACCTGTTTTTTTTTTTTTTGAAAATTGGTGCTCGCCTAGGTTATAAACCCCTTACCTCCTTTTCAGAGAGGAGGGGTGCTAACCAACTAACCAAAGCTCGGTTCGCAAATATGCTTACTTTTTGTCTCAGGCATCTTGGTCTTGGCTGTAGATGTCATGTATTATTTATTAATTTATTGCTTTAAAAATTGGAGTTTGTCCTAAAGATTAGTTGTCAATATTTTTGAGTATAGCCTTGTTGGTTTAGTAATTTGTCATCTTTCTGCGCATTTAAAAAATTTGTAAATACTCCTGACTTTTCTACATTGAGCAGGTACTTGATAATTATGGAGATATTCTGAGGAATAATCAGATCTATTTGCAAGATAAAAGCAAGCTCAAAACTGCTCTTGCTGGCCTTGTTCATTGTTTGTCATTGTTATCTTCGTTTAATGAAAAAAAGCCATCATATGATCAAGTAACTTCCTAAACCATATTCTCATTGTCTTTTTTTCAATTTTTTTAAATTTTTTTTTCTGTTGGCTTGAAGGTTCTTTACTTTTATACCTGATATCGAAGTTTGCTGTCCTAGATTCCTTTGTTGCACACCACAATCCGAATTGAGTCATTGATCCGTAATTCATTTATTCTCAATGTCCTGTTATTGTAGACAGAATAATCATCTCACCATTACATAGGTGCTCATGGTACAAGAAAACACTCAAATGAAATGCTTATGCAGGGATAGTTAATAGTTTATTATTTACTTTTGTTATCTTCATTATTTGCTTTTTGTTATCTTGCTTATCGAAAAAAAAATCCCTTCTGTGAACTTTCTCTTGAATCTGTGACCTCCTTTTAGGAGTTTGAGGGTGCTAACTGACATATCAAGGCATATGGGAAGTATTTTGCTGTCCTTAAAATTTTTTTTTCATTCTATTTTCTCCTTTCCGTATAAAATATTCAAAGTTGAGAAGTGCTTTTAATTTTTTTTTTTTCTGAAAAAGGGATTGGAGCATTCATACTAAATCAAATGACACCCTTGAATGAATGGAGACAAGGGATCACCAAAAGAAATACAAAGAAGAAAACAAAATAGTAAAAAAATATATATATAAGACCTCAATAGCAATAATGTAGCAACCCCTTAGCACCCCTTAGAGTAAATAGTCTATAACCCCTTAGCACCCCTTAGAGTAAATAGTCTATAACTCAGTAGTAATAATGTAGCAACCCCTTAGCACCCCTTAGAGTAAATAATCTATAACTCTTAGCACCCTTTAGAGTGAATAATGTATAATTCTTCCCATTTCCCCCCCATTATGCCTGAAGTTGAATCCTCTCCAAGAAGCACGGTAACCTAAGTCCGAAAAGACACCGAAACCACAGTCCAAGTGTTTTGGAGAATGCATTCATTTCGAGTGAGCCATGAGTTCCACCAAATTCGGACCTACAGTTCTTCGATTAATACAATTGGGGAGCTATGGTCTACCAGTTCCTTAAAAATAAAAATGAGTCCCACCAAATTGCATGAAGATAAGAGTTTGGAACTTTGCTCTATTGCTTGGGTTGTCTCTTTTCATTCTTTGAGACCATTCACGTCTTCCAAGTTGTTAAGAACTCATCTTGTCTCAATTGCCAAGATAGCATTGTTCCATATTCTAGTGCTATGAGGGTAAACGTAAAGGAGATGATCTCTAGTTTTTCTCATTCACACTACATGATTCATACCATCATTTTCTCACTTTGATCTATTGGCTGCCTTTGCGAGGATCTTGTTTGGGAATGACAACCTCGTAAGGCACTACCATATCTGAACAGGAAAATGACTCCTCAAGTTTGGGGAGCATGCTGGGCCAAGTTTAAATTTTTCTTAGTTATTTTGGAACAGGAATAACATTTGTTTTAAAGTAATAAGCAATTAGATTCTTCTTTGAATAAGCAGATTCTTGAATGAAAATTCCGACAAAGAAAGAACTTCAGAAATAACAAATATTAATTCTTATTCTCAAAATAAAAAATAAATCATTCCAAAAGGGTGATGTTCTCTTGGATCTTGGGGATCTGTTCTGGTATGTGTTGGCATTCAGTCATGGACATCCATTTTGGTTTTATATACCTGTTTTTCCCATTTTCAGCCAACATTTGACGCTGATGGTCTTTAATTGCTGTGTTTGAAACAGTTTGGGGAATGCAATATATGCTTCCATTGAGGTTGATTTCAGGTTTTCTATTGATTCCCTTCTGTTCGTCATTCAGGATGATTATAATATGTTTCCATTAAAATTGATTGAAATGGTTTATTGATTCACTTCTATTTGTTATTCATGATGCTTAAATCAATATATTGTTTTTATTATCAATTTTTCTATAGTTTATGCGAAGCATGATTTCCTATGCAGTTCTCTTTTCAAGGGATATGCCAGTCAATTGGATCTTTTTTGTCTTTTACATAGTTGATTTGATTGACATAAGATAAATGCTATTTTATATCTGTTAAGGTGCTAGGTTATTTTTTTCCTTTCCTCATTCTATTTATTGTTGAGGGATTAGTGTGAGAAAATTGGGGTTGACATCATAGATTTTTTCCTATTTAATTTCTTGATCTTTGTAGTACTCACCATCCTTTTAAAAAACAAAATAATTTATAGTCTTCATCTCCTATATAAACACATACTGATGTTAATTTACTTCTGTTTGATAGAAAACTGAGGGTTGGAAACCGCTGCATGCTTTTGAGTCCAAGATTCCTGACAAGCATTTAGGTATGTGGTGTCACTTTGTTTTTCTTCACGTGCATTATTCTTTTTGAACACCATGTGGGATTAATAGAAGTCCATGGGAATGTTTTGTATTTTTGTTGAAATGGTGAACTAAATCCTATGAAGTATTCATCAAACAAAAGGAATGGATGGTTGTGTTTGAGTGATGTGGTTGCTTATTTTAATTTTATAAACAGGAAAAGTAGGGAATTATAAATAAAATAACTTTTCGGGGTTTTCTAGTAAAACTGGTGTTTTTTTGCAAAAATTTATTTGTGAATGGGGTTGAAGTGTAAAGCAACTCTCCAAAGTGAGTGTTATAATGATAAACAATCTTTAATATTCAAATGAAATGAAAGAGGAGATGACGAAAATGGGTGTGATGGTTTTTTTAGATGGATGAAGTGTGTAGCAACATCTCCGGGCATGCACGCACAGAGTTCCAGTTGTAGTAGAGATGTAGTATTATGTCCCTTGTTCATTACAAGGTGAGTTAATAGCCAAATGACATTAAGATTTGACAATGCTTAGGATTTTCAAGTTACCATTTCTGGTTGAGGACTCAGAGTTTCGTTCTTTATATTGGTTATTCCATGATTGAACATGCAAGCAACTTTTTTGTTGTGTACTTATGCGATATGAATAATTTGGTGATTATCTGTATACTTAACTTGTATGTTGTGTATTCATCACACTTAATTGCATAATTGTATATTGATAGCATGTGACAGAAATTCATGTTGACTGATTATTCATTTTTATGATGTATTTTAATTATGGACTTACCAATTTGTTGATGATAAACAATCTTGAATATTCATTGGAGATTTGAATATTCCATATTTCAGTGAAGAAATGTTTTTCCAAAGAGCCTCCATTAGATATATATAATATAATGATACAAGGGACTACAGTCATGAAATTTCTCAATATCTTCCTGGGGCTTAAGGATAAGCTAATATCCCTCTTATCTGCTTAAATCTATTGCTATGAAATTTCCATGACTTTAGTATTTTTAGTTTTTGCAGTTGATCAGATGATTTATTATGCATGCAGACCTATTGTTCTGTTTCTTAATAAATGTGTTTTTCATTTTTTAAATTCATGTTACTGGGCCATTTGTTTTTTGATATTATACTCATCATTCTTCATTAGTTTATTTTATTTTAATTTGAGACGTGTGATTGTACCTTTTCTTAAATGTAGGGATTTCTTCCATCATCAACAAATTAGAAGGTTTGGTGCCGATTTTGATAAGTTGTTTCCAAGAATTAACTGGGCTTATTCGTGCAATGCCTGTGTTGGATGCTGTAACATTTGACTGTATCTTCAGTCTCCTTCAGAGCATAAACCTGGCAGCTGAATATGCTATTTACAGGATGGGGTTGCATCAAGGTCTTGGAATTTCTTATAATAGTCAAGATATGATGAGAAAGACTGAGAACAGTGTACTTGTTTTTTTGAAGAAATTTTTGGAGGGATTTCCAATTTATCCTATTCACAACTCTTCTGAAATGGTTAGTTAGTGTTTTTATTTTAATTTTAAATCCTCCCCCCCCCCCTCCCCATCGTTGTTAGATGATTGTTTCTATACCCTCCGTTTCACATATATGTATATCTTCTTGAAACAGCTTTCTTTTCTTCATGCCATTGACATACTTTCTGGTGGACAGGACATGGGTTCTTGTTACACTGATGGATATTGTACTTCAGATATTATATTAAGTATTTTATCAATAGTCTCCAATGAATTTTTTTTAGACTCGTGCTTGTAGTGTTATGTCTTTCGATACCTTATTGTTTGGCACAGTGATTTTACTTTGACCTCATGTCTGAAACCGGAACCAAGTGTACTTTTTTTCCTTTTTTCTTTCTTTCCTTCATTTTTTTTAGATAGGGTAAGAGCAATCTTATTAATAAAGATGCCCTCGAAGAAGAAAGGGAAACAAGGGATATCCCATAAGGTCAAAATGGGAAAATTATAAGTGAAATGAACGAAGGAGAATCACCCTCGAAGCAAGGAGACCCTGGCAATTACTCAAAAGGACTCATGACCAAGGAAGGAGATCCTTCACCAAGTTTACTTTATGATGACGCAAACTTTAATACATATGTATCATCCCTTAACTATATTACATGAAGACATCTTTTGGAATACTTTTATCCTGTTTTTTATTACATGACTGAGGCTTCAATTTTTAAAACTTCCTCGTGATTAGTTTGATGTTGTAGGAACTTTGTCCTCTGCTATGATCTTCTGAGTTATGAAATCATTAATTCATGATTATTTCTGCAAATGTGCATGTGTTCCATTGCTTATATTGTTTTTAGTTGTAATATCTCTTATATATTTTCTTTTTTGCAGATTGATGACAGATATTTCATCTTGAATGTTAAAATCACTGAAATATTTTTTCATATGAGCAAGTGGATTGATGATGATGCTAGTCTGATGGAGAGATTTCTCATATTTATAGAAAATGCTTTAGCTGGCCAGGTTTTCCTCTATTCTTCTCCTTTTGTCTTATTATAATCTTTTTGTTTATGTAGTTTTTTTGATACTCGAGGGCAGATTTTTATTCTTGCACTTCCTTGATTATCCAAGCGTCATTAAACAATCTTCTGAACATTAGCAATAATGGTTGCTAACTTGCTAATTAACATACATATTGTGTGCTTCTGGTCTGTAAATTACAGTTAATATCTGTTTCATGTAGTTAATTAAGCCTAAAAAATTGTGTTGTCAACTAAATCACACATTGTGAACAGTAAAATCTGCGTAGCATTCTTGAAGGCCCGAAAACTTCAACATCTTGGGGTATAAAGTGCAATACTGGACAAACAGATTTCTAAACTGTTTTCCAAACAGGTAGTGATGCTGCACCACCAGTCATGATCTCTCCAGAAAAGTGGAGCACTTTATAGATGGCTATAATGGTTGACTGCAACAACTGTTTGAAAAACAGAGTAGAAAAGTGTTTGTTTAGTTTTTTCGGGGTTATAAATGGTTCAGAAACTCCTGGGTTTTTTGAATGATATCAATTTCCCAGTATCATTTAGTCTGGCCTGAGTGTGTGATTCATTCAAACCAAGATGCATACAAGTTCATTTATGCACTTGTGACCCACCTGATAAACTGTATATCTTGTCTGATTCATGGCCTGGATTGGGCCACAAGAAAGCTTCTTCAATTTACTACTGAAAAAAGTACACTTCGTCTGTAAGATGGATAACAAGAATGATTTGGTTAGTCACATGGATGGACCTTTCATGTTCTAGGTGGCATTTTGCTCATATATTAGTTCCATTCAATTTGAACGTAACTTTCGGTCTCACTTCCAGTCTCACAAAATTCCTATCAGTTTAAATGGGAGGTTTACTTTTCTGTATCTGATGACTGGTCATCAAACTATGATTAAAATTCTCCTTGTACGCTTTGGGCATTTGCCTTTCTTTTAGCAATAAAATTGAGGCAATTTGTATCATTTCACTCAAAATGAAAAAAAATTGATTTGTGGGAAAGAGAATGATAATTTGATTTGCCATTAGCCACATGCTATCTATCTAATGCATACGAGATCTGTATGTTATTGTTCAAGTTTTGAAGCATAATGTACAACATGCTATGTGCTGCTATTTGTGATCTATGTGGGCATGCTTATGTTCAGGTTGATGAAGGAATTTTTTTGTTTTGCAAAAAAATAATAATCTATTTACATTTTATTTATTCTTACAGATCTGCAATAATGTGCGATCTCGTAAGATGCTCCAGGAAAACTACTTGATTCGGTTGGTGCCATTTATTCCAGGACTTGTATCACAAATGATGAGTCACTGGAAGGTTTGTCTTCTTCAGGTTAGTTTTTTTGTGACATGGATTTCTCCCCCCCCCCCCCTCTTCTGGGGATTATATCTGTGAACTAACCATGTTCTCTTTCTCTATGCAGTTGTGCTTTGTAGTTGTCCTTTTCTTAAAAAAATCTGTTTTTTATTTGTCTTGGGCTATTTGTCATTTAGTGTTATTTTTCTTGGTTATCTGTTTCCTGATATGAAAGGATATTTCTAGGCGTTTACTGTTACATTTAAAGATCTTAAAGTGAACTCGAAGTTGAATACAGCATGTTTATCTGCAATCGAAGAGATGCTACTTCCTGTAAGCTCCTAACCCTCTACTAACACACAAATCAATTTTTATTTTCTTCTGGAACTTTTCAAGATGGTTTTTTTTTTCCTTTCCTGTTACCCTCATATTGGTAGGGACAGAAGCAGAACACTCTGCCTCCTGATTTTTTTAGCTCGGACATCTTAAGTTTTCAAGTCACTTGGATGGGAGAGCTGCCTGAGCTATTGTTAAGATTAGGAGATAAGGAGCCTTCCATGTCAAAGGTATGAATTTTCATCCTATTTGATTTTTATTACATTACTTCCATCCTTTGGTGTACCTTATGGCCTTAGTTTTTCTGGTAGTAGAATAACATCATTTGGTGTACCTTTGGTGTTCAGGAGGAGTGATTCTTTTCTAAGAGAAATAAATAAATTAGAACAAATTTGCTATACGAGATATAATTGATTAATTTATTTTATAACCTTTCTGGCTATAATCCATTAATTTGCCAACCCTATGGCCAGAGACGCCAGAGACGCCAAAAAAAAGCCAAAAACGAAGAGAGAAAATTACATGGCTCGACAACAATTAACTTACATTTATCAAGGCACTCATTGTGTTTTTTTCATTGTTTAGCATATCACCTGTTCTTTGGGCTTTGGAATGCCAAACTTAGATAAATCAAATCAGACCTGAATCCCCATTGACTAGCTTTACTTTTGAAAATCATGCTATGAATCAATTAAAGTTTCCCCTTGCATTTTTTTTTTGAAATAATTTGATGCAGAAAAGGAATTCAAGAAGATTTTTTTTCTTTGCTGGAACAAAAATCTTCTATCATATCACAGATCAAGAGATGATACAAGCACATCAAGGATACTCATCTTTTGCACCAGGATCATAGAATGCTCCACCCACTCTCTCAAATGCCTTGCCACTCAGTCAACATTTTACATTCCTTGTAGTAAAACTTCCTTGTAGTAAAGCTAGTGTTTATCAAGTGACCTAGAAAAAACTAACTACCTATTTCCTTCAAATGTCCTACAGGCCTGCCAGCAAGGATCTGTCACATGTTACCATTCCAATCTCCTGTGTGAAAGACTTGTGTCTTTGGCGGAATTTTTAAAGTGTCTTTCTACTTTTCTGAAAGTGCTACATTGATCCCTACACATCTCAAAAAGTCAATGTTTTGATTAAAGAAATTTCGATCGATCTCACTGTAGAATATCTTCAGTACACTTTAGTTTTCATTGGTCTCTGTCAAGTCAATATTTTCTCAATAGATTGAGGAAACCTTGAGATATATAGATATTACAAGGGAGATATTTGCAGATTCCTAACAAATAGTAGGATAAAAGTATGCTTCCTTTGGTGTCATATGTATTTCCTATACACATTTTTAGATGAGATAGAAGCTTCATTAATCGAGAATTCAATATGGCTTATATCATATAACTACTAAAGACAGAGAAAATAGAACATGACAATAGAGGAACAGGGGAAAAAAATGAAAGACAAAATGCCAAAATAGGGATTTGATAATCACTTTGGCATCCCCTTCAAAGTCAATTATCTTGTAAGAGTTCAATGAGCAGTTAAAACATATACAAGTCTCTTATTATAATAATTGTATAAATGTAGTCATTGGTTGGCTTTGAGGACTTTATTATCTCTTACTATCCTGTTAACACCTAGGCTCCTATGGCATGAATGAATCTGTATGTGTTTCACTCAATAAGCTACTTAAAGAAAGTTGTGAATCTTTTATGCAAAAAACAAAACAGTTATCTTTCACTGTACATATTACGAGCCATCAACCTAATGGGAAATTCACTTGTATTCCACAGGTTATTTTGAATCTTCAACTTCGGATTGGACAGTGTTCTCCGTTGAAATCTTATCTTGCTCAGGAGTACGACTCCATGCAAATCCCTCTGAGCCAATTCTTCTGTACATTTATAGATAATGGTATGTATCAGGGTGTTAAAGTGTTTCTCATCAATGGTGTATGTTTTGTTTTTTCACAAGTGCTTTACATGTGCAGGAGATCTGCATTATGGTCCTTTTGATAAGCTGCCAAGAGATTGTCAGGAACTTGCTGTATCTTGCCTGTATTACTTCTCCTGTTTCAATCCACTTTTGCTCAAATCATTGACTCTCTGCTTCTTAAGTGAGTATTATTATTCATCATGCTTTGTATCCATCTCTGTTTCCCAGGTCCCCCCCCCCCCCCTACACACACACAAACACGTTGCGCGCGCGCGCACACACACACAATGTCTATGATCAAGCACTCTCCTGTCAATGTTGATCAATCACCACATATGCAAATGATCAATGCATTTGCAAAGGTTGTAGAGTAGAATTGTTTGCCCTACTTTTCCACCCCTGGCAGTTCTAGCAGCAATGCAATGCTCCAGGATACTTGTTGAAACACCATCTCCCGTGAATAGTTGAGCCTGCATCATCACAAATCATGGTATAGGCATGCTATATCATTGTGAGTAAATAATGACGATTTGCTGTGCTTATAATGAGAAAGAAAATTGGGTTCTTGTTTTTTCATGTTGTTCTGTTTTATCTCAATCTTTTTGCTGCTTTATTTGTTCCACCAAGTATTCTCTTTACCTAAATTGAATTGGTAAAACATTATTATTATGTTCTATTATTATTGATGCAGATTGTCGTGTGGACTCATCCATACTACTGCGCATTATAGAGGTCCTGCATTCTTCATTTAAGGCTGGGCACGTGCAAATTGCAGACCAACTGTGCTTCTTAATCACTATAATTGCACGGCTCAAGGTTTTTCCTGGTAATGCTTGAGTCAATGGATTTGTGCAATTAAGCATATTTATTTATTTATTATGGATTTACATTTTTAATATCTGATCATGTTTCACAAAAATCTAAATGGATCTCACAATGTTTATTTGGAAAAATTTATATGTACTATTATGCTAGAGATGAATCTTGATTTTCGTTCATTAAGTAAACATCTGCAACTCATCATGTATACATAATCAGTGCAGCTTCAATTAATGTTTTCATAATCAAGCAAATTTTATATAGGGATGTCCTTTCTATTGATTCTATCTGGATTGTTTTCTCAAAAATGTTTGTCGGGCTCAACTGTCCAAGCATTTGTAAATACTTGCTATAAATTAGTAATCTGCAATCCTGGTTAGAATGGTTGTTAATCATCTATTGGGCCTATGTAGAGTAGAGCCTTGCTTGGATGAAAGAACAAAAAAATCTCACATGGTTTAGTCAAATGTAAAGAGGATCCAGGCCCTGTAATTATTTCTTTCAGCCTATGAATCTCGTTGTTTTCATTCTGACGGTCTGACTATAATGTTTAACCCAGGTATAGCCCTGGTTTGTAAGTAAATAGTGAAAATTAAAATCATCATCAATATTATTAATATTGCTTTTTTCAAAGAATTGTGATACTATTCAATAACTTGATTATACCTCTTATAGAGGTTTATTGTGCACTAAGCTTGTTATCTTTCATATTGTTTTTTTTATTGGTCATCTTTCATATCCTTACTACTACTATTTAAATCTTTTTATGATTTCTCTACTCTTCCTAAATCCATCAATATTACCCTTATCTGGCATCTTATTATTATAACCGTTGTTACTAAATGATTTTGGCTTCATTGGGCGTGGCTGAAAGATGTGGCCTAAAGCTCTTCCTGTTTTATTCCACAGTGCTTTATCTTCTTACCTAAAGTACATTCAACCATGTAGAGGGTTGATACAGTAATGTTTAGACCAAGAGTTTAATAATGATTTCAACAAGCCGATATGTTGGTACATATGCATTTAGTGCTTATGTGAAGTATTTCCCTGATGCACATTTCATTGTCATGTAAGTGCAAATCTAACTTGTGAAGAGTGTGTGTACTTTGACTGTGTCCATGGGTTAGAATTGGGTGACTGGGTGTGTAAAGGCACCTATTGTGCTCCTGAACAATGATTGACATGCATGGGCTGCCACCACACATCCTGTAAAACAGTCTATGGTATAAGAGCTGGTCTCCTAGTTTGTCATTTTACTTCCTGATTGAAGAGCTGTGATTTAACAAGCTTATCTTACTTAGATACAGTATTTCATATGTTGACAAGCAGTGGTCTTGTTCAATTAGCACTGTATGAGGAGGTCTTCTTTGTCTGAATGTAGTTTTCCTTTTATTGAACATTGCAGCTACCATGCAAGGGGATGTAGAATTTTCAGATAAGGAGAGATCTTATTTCCCTCTCTTTCCTTACCACCCTGAGGCTGTAATTCCATGTTAGTGAACATCATTTTAAAAAAATGTACAGGTCATAATATATATATAATAAATTCAAATGTGTTTTTCTACCTGTGACTTTTAGTCTTCTTTCTGAATATTTATCCTTTATTTGATACACTGTTGATTATTGTGTCTAATGATTAGTTTGAGGACTATCCATTGCTTTTCTCTCAATTTAAATGGGTTCTTTTATTTTTCCAGAGAAGTCATACTACAGGAAGGAGGATGACAAGTTTTCAAATCGCGAAACATTCCAAGTTATCACCACAGCAATTTGCTCATCTGTTACTCAGATGGGTGATAATGCCCTGATTTTAAAATTGTTGCTGCCAATCATACTAAAAGAAATGGTGTGTTTGCTATCCTTGCCTATCTTTCTTGATTTAATTACTCATATCTTTCAAATGAATGGTTTCCATGACTTTTTTATTTGCATTTATGCTTCAAGATGTCATTTCATGCATCATTTGCAGTGATCCTTTCTTTTAAACTCAATTTTTACAACTCGGTGAATTCTCGTGAAATACTGCAACATATGTATCTTAGTGTAATATTTTTGAATTAACAGTCCATCAAGCCACCTCTTGATAACATGTATGCCATGCTCAAAATGGTTGTGATGCTGGATTCCAAACCCACGAGGCTTCCAGAGGAGTTTATGGGCACTCTTGGCCATTCACTTTGTAGCTACCTGATTGCTGCTGCTTTTGTATGTATCATTGAATTATTTTATTTTATTCAAGTTTCCAAAAGCAGAGCTAAGCATTGATATCTTTCATTTTTTGTTTTGTTTTACTGCTGCAGATTTTGGTCGAAAATAATGATGAGATGCACAATCAGCAAATGTTGATGTGCCAATACTTTATTCAACCTTGCATTCTTCTCTTTATTGGAAGTGAAAAACTTTTAAATCTTGTTTTGGGTCTGCTGGATTCTGCTGTTGTAGAATACGACATAGCACCCTTTTCTCACTCTGGTGCTGAAAGTATGTTTGAGCTGTCAAATAGAGTCCAAGCAGTTGCCTCCATCCTCATCATCATGCATAAGCATGTGAGACTTCACCCAAGACTTTCTTCAAGTAGAGCAGCTATTAAAACCATTTTGCAGAAGATACATGGCTTACAGGTATTTCTCTGTGAATCTTCCTTTTGGGCACATGAAAATAGTTGCTGAATTCTGCTTTATGATTTTATGCAGTTTTCAAAAGAAAAGAGCGTGAATCTTGAAGAGAGAGGCAGAATACAATGTACATTTGATCAATTGCGAACTGAAACTAATAAATTACATTGCTGGAACAATGAAGACCTCTTATGAGTTTTTTGCGGTCAAGTAAATGGTATGTAGTCTTTCACACTGCAATTTGTTATATATGCATGTTGTCTATTATGTGAATTAAATCAGTGTAACTGCCATACAAGTATGAGATTCAAACATTTTATGGTAATTCTGGATTGAGATTCTATCATATAATTCAATAGGATCATGCATAAGAATTGAGTTATTACCCTTTTCAAGAATGAGTCATGGTGACTGATGCTTTTTTAGCTCCCAAGGTTTATCAGATAGCAAATTGATGTCCCATTGATAATATTCAGAGTGATATGGATATGACATGGTTTAGATCATTAGACTAGGCTAACAATTTGTCAAGGAATGTAATATGCCTAACTGTATTATGAATAAAAAACGTCAATACTTCTTGTTATTCAAATGAATTTTCGTGCCTTTGGAATTTAGTGTGATGATGAAAACAATGATGATGACATGACATTCAGTTTGTTCGGTCACATAACAATGTTGGAAACTGAAATGACGAAGTTAACTGTATCCAGATGTTTCTTTGCTGCCATCTCATTGTCATACAATAAATTTCAAGTCTTGTGAGAACATATGCTCTCTTAGGCCGGCTGTGGAGCTGAATATTCCTACCCCGAAAGAAACTATAAAGATCAAATGTTGTCCCCGAAAGAAACTATGGTGATTAATTGTTATTCATGCAATCTGTGTCATAAAACTACAAACTGAACAATGTTTCCCACAAGTCCCATCAACTGTTTTTTTGCAGTTGCTCAATTTCTCATCTCATATTTATGATTTCTGAAACTACCATCAATTCTTTGATCATATCATTAGCACTTTAGCAGTAGCTTATATTATTTCACCTTTAACTTTATATTTGCTCCTTTGTCATACTACTTGTTTAACACAAAGATGCTACCTGATTTAACAGGCTTGCTGAAAGCACTCCAACCGAAGTGATCTTCCAAGCATATGATGAACTAGCCCTATTCAATTTTACTCCCCAAAACCCACATTGCTCCATGGTACTTATCATGTACAGTTTCAGAAGGGGTTCGAGAGGGCCTGTTCATGCATTTTTGAAGTCCACATCACAAGCCATGAAATGCTGGGAGTGTTTCATGATGCTTAGATAGCCATATTTATGCAGGTTAGTCTTTAGACTTTGCCTAAAATTATGTAACATTATGGGGGAAAAAATCCGTAATCAAGATTCGCATCTGTAACTTATATTTTGCCATGAAAGGATGGAAAAGATAAAAGAGGAGAGAAATATCATTCAATATTTGACCACTAATTTGATCCCATATTATTGATGATTTTAGCAGCTTTTTGTAGGCATTTTATTTCACTTTTCTTTTGATCCAAATACGTTTACCTTTTCTTTTAAAATTACAAGGAAAATGATATGCACAGCCCTTTGTGCACTCAATTGCATGCTATACCCTTTTTTTTTAATAAATATTTTAAATCACATTTTCATTGAAGTTCATACTGTTATATGAAATGATATACTGAGATATATTAGTATATTTTTTTAGTTGAAAAAATGATAAAAAATTTTGCGTCGCATATTATGATAGAATCTCATATACTATATACTATGATAGTGTAATACAGATTGAGTGAATTAGGGGGTGATTTTATTTTTTAATTAAATAGAAAATTCAAACGTGTTATCAAACGGGTTTCAAGAAACAAGTTTAATTAAAAAGTTATTTATAACTTTTAGTGTAAAAATATTATTTTTTTAAAAAGTGTAGAAAATGTGTTTTTTTAAGAATCAAAGTTTATTTAAGTCATTTTATTCAAAATCTTATTTTTCAAATAGAGCTGTGTATATCAATGCTCAAATTACACACACACCTAATACACCCAAATCCCACATTTGGTATGGGATTATGGTGGAATATGGGAGTTTGAAATTTGTTTGTTTTGCAAGGAATAGTTGTATATAATTATGTCAGAATAAAAGAAATAAGTTGATATTGACATTTTAGGTCTTTAAAATTGTATTATTTCACCTATCTATTTCACTAGTATAGGTTAGGTTTAAGGTCATAATCACATGTGATAATCACTTATAAATCATAGATCCACATCTATATGTTTAAGTAATTCTTTTCACTTTTTATAATGTTTGTTCACATTTTATGCATCTTTTATTCATAATTTGTTCATGATCAATCAATGACAAAAGATTAATTACATTTTTACACAAAAATAACTAAAACATAATAAAATAAAAAAGTAATTTATTTTTTATCTATACTTGTGCCATTATCCATGATCCCGGAGCATGCAAAAACCATATAAAAATTCAGATGGACACTTAAAAATTCTCCGCGCATGCAATTTGTTTAAAATAAACTTAACATTATCAAATTAACCAAAATACAAAACCCAAGTGGCAAGTCTACCATTTCATTAAAAAAAAAATGAAATTGCGTCTCCAGGTCAAACTTTGGTTTCCCGATGGTTGACTTTGGGCACCAATAAAAAGCGAGTCATACGATGTGCATGTGCTCACGTGTATTTACATGTTTTGATACACATAAATTTGTATATATCATATACATATAAGTATATATCATACGTGATAAGTGTGATAATTAGCCAAAAAAATAATCTTTTCTTGAGATCAAGGCATTCTTTCTAAAAAATAATTATGTAAATTATAATAAACATGATCTTCAAAATTTTGATTACGCTTGAATATTTAATTAGAGTCCCTAGTCCCTAATTGTTATTTTTTCAGTTATATCATATCATTTGCCAATACTATCACCTCGACCAGTGTCCATATTCAGATACGAGTCCAATGTGCTCATGACACATGAATTTTTAGACAGCAGGTCAGCAGCCAATATTAGTGAAAAAATATTTTTTTGAAAATACTTTCCATTTAATTTATATTTATCAAAATATCATGCTTGTTAGTTTTGAAGCATTTTTGCTCTATATACATGTTTTAATTTGCTACATACAGAAACCTTGTGTCCCAACTTTAGACAACACTTTAAACATGTTAGTTGTAAAAATGTATATCAAATCCAAAAAAAATATTTCATATAAACATTAAAGAGCATTGATATTTTAGACGTCAGCTACTAGTTGCATCCATGCAATTATGCAAATAACTGACAATCCATGACCAATTACAAGACACCTTCCCCTACATTAACCCAGTTTCCCCGTTTTATTTTGATATATAAAAATAATTATTATTTATGTAAAATAAGTATTTTTATTATATTAATGTAATCAAATTATAAAGACAAAAATTGTAAATTGGTGAGTGTTGTATCCATCCATTCCCGCTCTCTACAACCTATTTATTTATAATTTGATGATGACATTTTCCACATTTTAATTGACTTCGATCTTTCATTGTAAGTCGATTATAAAATTTGAATCATTTACTGTGCACCTTCCACAGAAACAACGTGCATGGCAAATGCGACGTTAAGTCAAAACTACAAAAATTATAATTAAAAAAACAAAAAGTCAAAGTTGACTTCCTTGCGAAACTTCGCCATCACAAAAGCCGGCGCGCCTAACTCGCGTCACGTGCCCACAAAGTGCCAACTTATTATGGCGTGTCACTTGCTTTCAAATAGCTGTTTATATTTCAAATACTATTAAAATGTAGTTACATGTATCTCATTAATTAGTTATTATAGTTATCCTTTACAAAAATGTGCGTGGTTAGATGATGTAATTATTTTAAAAAAAATTAAAATGTGTACATTAAAAATTGGAGTTAGAAAAGAAAATTGGAGTAACATTTTTTTTTCTTCTATGAAATGTATTTGACATTTCAATTTAAGATGATTTTAGCTTTTTAAAAAACTAAAAATCCAAACATCTCAACTTATATGAAAATTAAAACAACATGTAGATCTTATCAAAAGATTATGTCTCAAAATCTATGTTTCATAAAACAACACTCATCATTACATCCTAAAAAAATCATATATTAAAACAACTAATAGTTAAACATAGTTTTTCAAAATGTATTTTTAAATGTATATTTTTTCTTTGATAACATCTCAGACCCTCTGAGATTACAATGAGCAATAATGGATGGCTATGCATGGAATACTCAGACTGACATGGTTTTTTTTTCAATTAAATTTTTTTGATAAGATCTTGTATGTGAAAAGATGGGCGTTAGTATTAAAAAAAGAGAGTTCAACCTTAGCTCAAGAGTAATGTTTTTTTTTTTTTTTAATTAACTATAGTCAAATTCTATTCCATTTTCATGAAAGAACATGACTGAATGAAGTGAAAAGATAAGATTAGGTCATTACATAGTGCAATGAAGGAAAAGAAAAGGTGGGGATGGAGGGAACATCCGGAAGGTGCTAGACTGCCGTTCAAGTTATGCCATTTGAGTGTTTAAGATCGGAGGGATGGACCGCTAGATTTTCAAAATTCAGTTTGCGAGATTCTTGAGCCCTGAAACAGTTGACAATGTATTGTCTTGTTATTTTAAGATTTATGTTGTAGAAACGCCATATACAGATCTAAACAAGATAATGACAAAAGTCATGTTTTCTATACATTTTGTTTTTATTCAATCAAAATGTTAATTTTCAAACTCCCCATAAACAACAACGCATTTTAAACAGGGGGTCATTTTCTTAAAAAAAAAGGAGAGTTTGAAACTCATTTTCAAATAGACCTTTAGAGATAGTCTCCCAATCGTTTATACTCTTTATTATTGTAGTATATATATACTCCGTCAGCATAGTATATACTTCACTAGAATACTATATAAAAATATAATTTTTTTACTTTTTATTTAAGAATATGTTAATTTATCTAGATATATTTTTCCCTTTTACGATTCTCACGATTACACGTAATTCATTTTGCAAAGGACGTTGTTACATTTAATTTTTTTTATAGTCTAAAATAAAGAAGTATAAACCTCATTAAATTTTTTCATATTTATTAAAAATATGTTCATCTAATTCAAAATGAAATGATATATATATTTTATTAAAACATATAGTTAATTAAATGATGTTTATTATTTTAAAAAAATAAAAAATATATATGATAGGCATTTTAGACCATAAAAAAGCATAATAACATTTTAAATTTTAAACATATATGCTTCATTAATTTTTTTATATTTATTAAAATAAATTTCAATCGATTCAAAATAAAATAATATAATTTTTTTATAAAATCATGTATTATAAAATCTATATTTTAATTAAACTATAAGAAAGTGAGAGTGGTTTTCCTTTACGGATGAAAAAGGAGTCCGTACACAAGACCGCGTAGACTGTAAGCCCAAAAAAAAAGCCGGATAAGCCCAACGTCCTCTGTCCACACCAAATAATATCATCTTCAACACGTAAAAGTAAAATTTTTAGTTTTAAGTTTCGGAAACACTCCACTTCTTCATATTTTGATTTTAGTTCTATATAAATTTAGAAATAAGTCCCAAGGACACAAATTTAATAATTTAGGAATAAGTCTCCACTTATTCTTTAAATGCAAGAACTCCAAAATATGAAGAAGTGAGGGATCCCACTCCAAACTTAAAACTAAAAAGTAAAATCATTCCACTTCATATAAACCCCACCTCCACTTATTCTCCTCCCCCACTCCAAACCCCACTTCACGAAAACCAAAAAACCAAAATTCGAAATTCAAAAACCCCCAAATCACAACAAAATCGAAAATGGCAGGGTATCCACCGGGATCGAATTACCCTCCCTACGGCGCCGCCCCATCGCCGGCGCAGCCGTACCCCTACAGCGGACCTCCGCCGCCCTACAACCCCTCCGCCCCTCCCTACGGCTATCCCCCCGGCGACAAGCCCCCGAAGGCCGACAAGATCGGCGGCGGCGGCGGAGGATACGGAGCGCCGTCTCCCGCCGGCGCCGCTTATCCCGCTCAACAGGGGTACGGGATGGGGAGCCCGTTCGCGGCGTTGTTGCCGTCGACGTTCCCGCCGGGGACGGACCCGAACCTCGTTGCGTGTTTTCAGACGGCGGACCAGGACCGGAGCGGGTCCATCGATGACAAGGAGCTGCAGAGGGCGCTGTCTTCGTACAACCAGAGCTTCTCCATCAGGACCGTTCATCTCTTGATGTACCTCTTCACCAACACCAACGTCCGCAGGATCGGTGAGCTCCTCCACCCTGTCCTACTTTGAAACGTGAACGCATTTGAGGGTTTCGTTGAGTCTGTTTTGCGGTCCTATTTACAGGCACCATGTTAAATTATGTTTTACTATCTCAGATAACCTTATATTATGAAACGAGTATAGTTCCACACAGTCTTTTTTCTAGTCTTATACACTTTGTTAGCATTATTTTTCACATTATCTCTTATTGGATTCATTAAATTCATAGAAGTATACTTAATTCTCTTATAAAAACATTTATATCATTAGATGATGTATGTTATTTAAATTTTTTTATATAATATGTGTGGACTGGAATTGCGACCAGAAAGGGGACGGTAAATAACATTATATTTATGAAAAAATAAAATACATGCATTCAAAATTTCAAATCTTTAGAGTACAAATTTTATTTTTTTATAAAAGAATATATTTTATTAATCAAGTATATATTTCAAAAAAATAATACATGTACAAATTGCAAATGGGGTTACAAACGAATCTGAATACAAACCAGTATGTTTTGGTGCAAGAGATCTTAATGGCTACATACTTAAACATAGGTCCAGGACGGACTTTGGACTAAGGAAATTGTTATGTATGGTCTTTTTTGAAACCCTAATTCCAGTTGGCAAATGTTTTGATTTTTTTTTAAATAAGGACCTTATCTAATGAAATATATGTTTTTATAAACAACAAAGTATATACTCCACTGAAATGTATGGATCCATTCATAAAATATGTGAAATTTTTTAATGAAATATCTACCTCTTAACATGAGTAGATGATGCTAACAAGGTATATGTTATTGGAATTAGTGTTGAAAAAAAGACTGTGTATTGGAACAGAGCTCTTGGACTAAAGCTTACTGAAATCAGCTCCTAAGGCTGTATACACCATATTTCCACATGCGTGCAATAGGTTTTGAACCAGGGTAGACCATGGGCATTTGGGATGTGGGCTCTCTATTTTTGCAACTAAAGCTTATTCATTAAACAAACATGTATTTTTAGGATTAAGCTTATACTTTCTTTATCATTTGTTCATGGAACAAATGGGTTTGGTTTTTATGAGACACTCTAACAAGTGGGTTTGACGTGTTCTTGACAGTATTTTGAGTGAGTTTGTAAGGTTGTGTATTCATGGGCCTTGTGTGACATTAAAAGTAATTATTCGTCACATGTGTGACATTTTCTTATTGGTCACACCCCTGGTTTTTAAGCAGTCTCTATTATGGACAATGACAAATTGTCCTCTTAATGCTTTTCAAGCCATTCATCTAAAATTTACAATTTGCATGGCCCTAGTATGATTAGGATTTCAAGTTGAATAGAACTGGATTTACTAATTTTCATGCATGTGAAATGTATGAAATATGTTATTCTTAATTTTGAAGGGAATGGTTGACTTCTGGCCCATTGATTGAATTTTAGTGACCATGACTGATGGTTAATATTGACCCATTATCTAATTGATTTTTTTTAATATTAGATGTAGTTACACCACCTGAATACCATTGTTTTGTTGGTATAACCCACATGAATACTTAGATTTGAATCATATAGATCTCCTTTCTTCATAACCTGGCTATTGCATTGTATAAATGGAAGATTTTGTCATTAACTTCTGCCATCTTGCCAATTTGTTTAATAGATACCATTTTTTATTTTAAAAAACATCACTTATGCTGTGATAGCAATTTGTTGGATAGGGTAAGTAAAACAAATGCAAGTTGTCAAGATTTTGTTGTTTTTTCTCGTTTTTTTTTCAAGTCAACATGGCATCAGATTCTAATCTGTTAAACTAACAAGTCTGGGTTTCTCTCTCTCTCTCTTTTCTTTTTTGGTTTTGTTTTTGCTCCTTTGTATTTTGGTATCAGTTAGGAATAATAGGCAAATGTGGGATTATCTTGTTGTTTACCTTGTTTTACATATCATATGTATTAAGAATTGCGTTAGCTATTTGAATTTCATACTATATAATGGCACTCTCATGACCTTCGCATAGTAAATTAACCACTCTATTTATGCAATATTGTGTATAACAGGACCAAAGGAATTCACCTCTGTCTTTTACAGTCTTCAGAACTGGAGGGTATGCTGATGATTATCTGCCATTTTATTCTACCTTGGATTGTACATGAAACCTCACTCACACATCTGGTAAATTCTCTTTCCTCCCAGGGTATCTTTGAGAAGTTTGATCGTGATAGGAGCGGGAGAATCGATGTCTCAGAACTTCGAGACGCCCTCCTGAGTCTTAGCTTTTCAGTTTCTCCAGTGGTCTTGGATTTGCTTGTCTCCAAGTATGACAAAAGTGGTGGCAAAAACAGGGCCATCGAATATGATAACTTCATCGAGTAAGAGTTTTTCTTTTTCTTTTTGTATGCGTATATTAGTTTTCTCATCCAGTTCATTCACTTATTTATGTTGCTCACATTTTCATCTGTTTTGTGATTTTATTCTGCAGGTGCTGCCTCACTGTTAAGGTACCAAAAAAAAAAAAAAACCATTCCCAACGGACTTTTCACATGTGAAAACCAAAATTTGAAACCAAGTTGATTTTACAAAAGCATAATCATTTTAACAATTGGTTCCAAAATGAGGTATTTGTTATATTTGTATCTCAAATTATGTGTGGCTGATATTCGATTGTATGTTATGCACGCAGGGGCTCACAGAGAAGTTCAAGGAGAAGGACATCGCGTACTCGGGTAACGCCAGTTTCACTTACGAGGCTTTCATGCTCACTGTTTTGCCCTTCCTCATTGCATAGATGTGACTTCTTGTGATACACCATTTGATCTCTCCAGACTGGTGTTGCCTTTAGTTCTTGTGTGTCTGTGGGTTGTGGAACTTTAGATCTGAGTTCAAATATGTATCTTCAGTTGAATTGCCTTTCATTTTGCAGAAATAATAAAATATGTTATTCATCTTGTTAAGTTCATTCTTTTTTATATTTGTTTGCATGGTTCATGGTTGGATTAACATGGATTGAATTTTTCTCTGGAAAATTTTATGCTTGGTCATTTTGAAGTCCACTTTTGCAGGACACACAATTTTGTTTTTTTTTGAAGTATATACTTGGCCAATGAATTATATCCATTGAATTGATGTGAACATTTGTGTTTTTTTTGTATTAGTTAATATACTGACATAATATAATATATATTGCATTATATGATTTTATATATTATTTTAAGTGACATGATTTTTTGCAAGAACGACAATAGAAGTGTCTAATACTGTCTTCTCTTTTTGGTTGGTTGACATTAGCACTCCTTTTTCCACCTAAATCTTAGCTAACTGAGATAGCGTTCATAGCAGTCGTGCTGGTGCAACCAAACAGAAAAATTGGGACATCTTAGATTTTAGGTAAATAGTATTTAAAAGCTGTGTTTTACAAAAGTTTGGGGGGGGGGGGGGGGGGGAGGGGAGTTTTTTGCATAATTAATTATAAAACTCAGCGTTTGCAAAAAATCAATTTTATAATCTCTCAGCCAAATGCACCTGTGCTTGGCTTAAATTTCCAAATTGTTCATATTTAATAATAGTACATGTTCTCATAAATGCTAAACATTCTAGTAAATTTTACTTTAAAAAAATATGATCAAGAATGACAGAGAATTAAAGTTTGAAAAATTAATAGTGACACAATTGAACAATATTATTTGGCATCCTCAAGTATCTAATTATTATTGCTCATGAGACATTTATCAAATTCATACATTGGCAGCAATCATGGCTGCTAAACTCCACCAAAACATCAAATATGTTGATTATTAAGTATAGTTTTTATAGTCCAACAATTTCAAGCAATGACCACTTGAAGAAGAAAAAATGGAGAAGTGAAAACAATACATTCTAAAAACATTTATGAAATTTTCATGTAAAGTTAATGTTATTTTTATGGGTCGAGTGTAACTTACCGACTAAAACTAATAGGATCTCATCAGAACTTAAAGTTAAATATGCTTGAAAATAATATTATTAAAACATCACCTGTCATGCTTAATCAAACCAGTGGGTCCAATAAGGGCTGGGCAAACATCAATATTTTGTCCCTAAATGTTTTATAACAAGTCCAAAATATTTTAATACAAACATCCAATTTTCCTTTGTTATGTTATAAAGAAAATTAGAATTTATATAATATTCAACTGTATGTTAAATTTTTCGTTTAAATAATTCATTTGAAGTCCAAATATTTTAAATTTTTATATCTCAAAATTAATAAATTCAATTTTTAAAATTGTAAAACAGAAATTTTGAAATCAGATATTAATCACATGTAGAGTTCAAAAAAAAATTGGGTATTTGCTTGGGCTAGTTTGGTAAAATGATAAATTTTAAAATAAGTTAGCCTAATTTATGAGAATAAAAAATCCACTATTTTTATCCAAATTTGCATTTGTTAATGCTTTTTATTATCCCCATTTTTTTGTTCTTATCCTCAATTTTACATTTGAATCAAATATGAGATAACTTTAAATTTAAAAAAAAAATACAAAATCTATCATTTATGTTAATTGGGCATTATTGTTGTTTAATGCAACACATTATTATTTTATTTTTTTTGGAAGAGTAGTCATAAATGTTATCCCAATGTTACAAAATAGTGATAAAAAATTGGGACAAAATCTGTTTCACCTTTTATTCGGAATAAACTATCACCATTTTTTAATCTCAAAATATGTACAATTGTCCATGCTTTATCCTATTTTTTTATATGCCATATGGGATAACATGTGATTTAACCCAATTTTTTCCTCATCCCAACCCCGTATCCCCATGCCAAACTAGGCAAAGTTTAAACATAAATGTAAATAGAAAATAAAGATGAAAGATACAAATGATAGAATGAGTATTCTAAATTTTGAAATAATGATTTAAAGAACAAAATATCCCAATTTTTATTTTAAAATTGGGACAACTGTCTGCAGTTTATTTCGATTATTTTTTATACCAAACATGAATAAGTTATCATTCCACTCATTTATCTCCATAAGTACCCCTTATCCAATCACTTATTTCTTTGCCAAACCAGCCCTAAAGGTTGGAATAACATTTATCCTCATTTTTTGTCCTAATTTTGACAAATGTGTATATGAACAAAATTGATGGACTTTTTATCTCTTAAAATTAGTACAACTTATCTTTAAAACCTTAACCCTTATGGCCTAGTTTGGTAAATAGATAAATTTTTGAGATAAATTAGCCTAATTTATGGGGATAAAAAAATCATTATTTTTATCCAAATTTGCATTTGGTAATGCTTTTTATTATTTTTTTTTGTTCTTATCATTAATCTTACATTTGGATCAAATATGAGATAACTTTTAATTTATTTAAAAAAATATCAAATTTACAAAATAAGTATAAAAAATTGTGACAAAGTTTATTTCACATTTTACCTAGAACAAACTATTTTTTTTTATCTCAAAATGTGGACAATTGTCCATACTTTATCCCCATTTTTTTTTATGCCATATGGGATAACAAGTAATTTAACCTAATTTTTTTTATCTTAACCCTTTATCCTAATGCCAAACAAGGCCTACCAAACTAGCCTTAGCCCCCGTTTGTTTTGGGTATAAGCCTCTGGATAACCCCAGATAAGAATTTTGGTGTGTTTGTTTGCCCCGAATAACCCCTGATAAAGTATGCCGCAATAAACTGGTATAAAATGGTATATGGATCCAATCAATATCTGGAATTAAAGTTATCCTATGTTATTCCACCTATAGAATATGTGGACCCACTGTCAAATCAATTGTCATTACCTCTTATACATTTTCAAATCAACTATCATTATTTTTTTATTTTTTTAAATCATTATCCATATTTTATTCACATTTTATCCAAACAACAAAACATTTATTCTTACGAAGTCAAAACACAACCATATCTTATATATACTTACTTATGGAATTATACCATGAAATTCCATCTCCGTCAAACAAGACTATCTACGTTTTTGAAGTCTATCTACGGTGCCTTTTGAGATGAACAGTGCTTATGAACCAAATCTTCAGGTGGAGAAAAGTAACTGCAGCCTGCGGGTTGTCTGGAAAAGCCAATGGACGAGAGTTCGAAGGTCGTCTTTCAGTCTTGCACATTTAGCCCATGTTTAGTTCGAGAATTAAATTATTCTGATGTTTATAATTATTCTAGTATAAATAAGGATAAAGTGATTTTGTGTTTGATTGTGTTTTGAATTATTCTCGTTGAAAAACGTAAAAATAAAATTTTTGTTGTTTGAATAAAATGTGAATAAAATATGAATAATAATTTATAAAAGGTAAAAAAATAATGATAGTTGATTGATAGGTGATTTATAAGAGGTGATGACAGTTGATTTGATAGTGGGCCCACTTATTCTTTGGGTGGAATAATCTAGAATAACTTTAATTCCAGAGGTTGGTTGGAATCTGTATACCACTTTATACTAGTTTATTCTGACATACCTATACCATGTTATACCACTCATCCAAACACTTTTGTTTTATTTTATTCTTCCCTATACCACTTTATACCCCTTTTATTCCTCAACCAAACATGGGCTAAAGGTGTGGATGTGCCGGTTTCCTATATGTCAAAAGGAAAATGATGAAAAATGAAAATTTGTGCATACACACTCACACACACGACACACCCTAATTATACCCTAATTATTCCTCTGATGCTTAGGTTTTTGGTCCATCAGATTTTCTTTGGTTAGCTTTCTAATAGTCACTTGTTCGCGGGTTTAGTATGTGGTTTTGTAGATTTCAAACCATGCTGGATCGGTTGATTATCAAATTATATCTTCAGAAAATTTTATACTAGGTCATTCTTGTGTCAACTTCTGCATGCTCGACAAACTTTAATATTTATTTTTAAAATATAGATACTTGGCTAATGTTCATACTCCATTGAATTGATGCATGTGTGTGTGTATATATATATATAGTTAATATATTGACATAGTATTGTATATACTAGGCTAGATGATTTTATAGTTAAGTCGTGTCAAATTTTCAATGGGTCAGGTAGGATCAATGTATTATTAGATTTTGTCATTTTTGAGAGTTTTTACATTCAAATATTTTCTACAGTTATTTTTGTAAATATCATGTCACTTAATACAATATGAACCCATCTAATTAATGTAGTTTATACTCTGCTATGCCGGTATATTCTTTTTATTAAAAAATATATATGTAAAATTGCATGCTCATTTGACACACAATTGTAAATTACAATTAAAATCCATTTAAAGTATGTACAATTTTGTAACATGATCATGAACAACAGAGAGAGAACCAAAGTTTGAAAATTAATATTGACACACAAATATATAAATATTTAATTTTGGAAAATGTTAGACTCAATCACATTTACCAATCAAAACACATACCTCATATATTTTTATTTTTTTAAATATAATAAACATTATTTAATGAAGTACGTACTTTGATAAAAAGTGTATATCGCACAATTTCGAGTTGAATGAACTTATTTTTAATAAGTGGTAGAAAATATTTAATGTGGTATATACAACATTTAATGAGACATATGTTTAACTGGATTTCTAATGTGGTATATAAGACCATGTTTTAAACTGAGAAAAAAATAGAGTGTATCAACGCTATTTAATTTTTGTGTAAATATCATAACCATTAATTTATTTTTTCATATTGTTATATCACGTGCACTGTAACCCGTATAACACTACAGATTTCAACTCCCCTTCGTGAAGGAAAGTTTTTTTTAGGGTTTTTTTGAGGTGTGGCGGAGATGGCGACTTACGACCTCACGAGTTTGATCGCTCCCAACCTCGATAGGCACCTGGTCTTCCCACTCCTCGAGTTCCTCCAGGAGCGCAGCCTCTACGCGGACGATGAGATCCTCAAGGCCAAGATCGAGCTCCTCAGCAAGACAAACATGGTCGACTACGCCATGGACATCCACAAGAGCCTCTACCACACCGAAGATGTCCCCCAAGGTTTCCGCCTCTCTATCTCTCTCTGTGTGTGTTTTTTTTTGGAGGTTTTAGGGTTTCTGATGGGATTTAGGGTTTCTTTAGATATGGTGGAGAGGCGATCGGAGGTGGTGGGGAGGTTGAAGTCGCTGGAGGAGTCGGCGGCGCCGCTGATATCGTTCCTTCAGGACGCCGCGCTCGTGCAGGAGCTCAGGCCGGACAAGCAGTACAATCTACAGATGCTGAACGATCGTTATCAGGTGATTCTCTTGTTTGATTCTGAATAATTTGTTCTTAAATGCTAGGATGTGTTTTGAGACTGATATTTTGTGGTTTCTAGGGTTTTGATTATGGATTTCTTTTGGTGTTAAAGTAATTGCTTATGATTTCCTCATTTACATTCTATCATGATTGTTATCTCTGTTGGATCATTTGGTGTATGGTAACGGGAATCATGAGATTTGCCAGTTGACATGTTTATTGGAAGTGTTATCATTAGATGATGCTAGGATATAAACAAATGCTTTAAACTGTGCGGCATTTTTGTAATAATAATAATAAAAATCTTAGTTTTTCCAATAATGTTGAAAACTGTTTTTCTACAGATTGGGCCCGATCAGATTGAAGCTCTGTATCAGTATGCCAAGTTCCAATTTGAGTGTGGAAACTACTCTAGTGCTGCTGACTATTTGTACCAATACCGAGCATTGTGCACTAACAGTGATAGAAGCTTGAGTGCCTTATGGGGAAAGCTTGCAGCTGAGATACTGATGCAGAATTGGGATATAGCTCTTGAAGAGCTTAATAGATTGAAGGAGATAATTGATTCAAGGTCATATTTCATCCTTTTTGTAAATATGGTAGAAATTTTTTTTTTGGTGTCTTCTGAATTTTGTATTATTTGTATGCAGAACTTCTCTTCTACTCTGAATCAACTGCAAAATAGAGTATGGCTGATGCACTGGAGCCTCTTCATCTTTTTCAACCATGAAAATGGTAGAAATGGCATCATTGATCTTTTCTTTCAAGACAGGTTTGTTCTCTCAATATAGTTACTTTTCCTTCCTTTATCTCGTAGGTCTTGATGCCAATATAGAATTTGTCTCGTGATTTCTTTCCCTCATTTGGAATTGATAGGGTTATCTATTCTGCAAGCCACTTCCTCATGTTGCTCCATAGTATTTTAATAATGTGAGTGATTTGTCCAAAGTATGAACATTCTCTAGGGGCAAGACAGTATACAATAAGGTTGCATGTTCTGTGGAAGAGAAATTGGTTGGCTATCTTTGGTGGGTTCATGTTGTAATTGCTATCCTACAAGGTTCCCTAATTAATGGTGAGAAAAAGGAAAAAGAAATTCTTCATACATATGTTTGTGTTAAGCATGTGAACTCCCTTTTGCTTTCAAGGCTTTCTGTTCTTTAATTTTGAAAGAAATAGGATGTTGAACTACTCCAAATTACAGGTCCTTACTTATCCTCTCTTTGATGAGCATTTAATTTCTAGCACTAATCCAATCTTTGCAAGGATGTATAATGATGCTTTTTATATTCAAGGACTTTTTCATCCTATGACTTACAATTACCCTCTTCATCATCAGAAATGGGTAGAGATCTGGTGGTGCTTATGTGAATTATAACTGGTGCCAATTGACATGTCTATAATATCTCATTCACTGGTACTAGTTGGTGGTAGGTTGCCTTTTATATAGTGGAGGAAAGCATAGAGATTTGAGGAATGTGAGTTTATTTACATGAACATCCAGCTATCTGGTTACTCTGTTGCCTGCTCCTGAATGCCATTCCTGCTCTTAATATGTATGGATTAAGCAGTGCAGTCATTTTGCTGATTACTTGGCTACCCCCATATCATATTTAAGATATTGAAATAGGGAAGTATGAGTTAGGTATCTTGATTATGTCTATGCCAGATTAGCATGTAATTTTTTATTCAAGCTT
The DNA here is from genome assembly GCA_030737845.1 of Acorus calamus. Taxonomy (NCBI): domain Eukaryota; kingdom Viridiplantae; phylum Streptophyta; class Magnoliopsida; order Acorales; family Acoraceae; genus Acorus; species Acorus calamus. The sequence goes on along the minus strand of CM060862.1, from coordinate 7,176,917 downwards.
CAGTTCATATGACATCCTCTATCTTTGACTTCTTTTATTTTATTCACGTTATATAATAAATGCAGGGGTTGTTAACTCACCCATATATTATTATATCTACAACCATCTTTTTTTAAAAGCAGATTTTCTGTTACACTTATGCCTTGTCTTTCTATTGTTCATTTTGCTCCTATTGTGCATGTCTGCAAGTTCTGAATTAGATTTAATGTTATCATATGTGATTTGTCCAGGTACTTGAATGCCATTCAAACAAATGCCCATCACCTTCTACGTTATGTTGCCACCGCTGTGATTGTCAACAAAAGGAGAAAGAATATGCTTAAAGAGTTGATAAAAGTCATTCAGCAAGAGCAATATTCTTACAAGGATCCTATAACCGAGTTTCTGGAATGCCTATATGTTAATTATGACTTTGAGGGTGCACAGAAGAAACTTCAGGAATGCGAGGATGTAAGTTGTCTTAAACTCCTTTTTCTCTTTCAGTTTGTATATTTTGAAATAATCTTCTTTGGCATGCTCTCTTTTCTGTGGTATCAAAAATTGACTGCAGTTTTGGTCTGACTTGTGCTAATGAATTGCAGAATGTGCATGCATATGGTTTATTGTTGCATTATAATTCCGTCTTCAATTTAAGAAATAGAAATGCATGCATATGGTTAATTGTTGAATTATAATTCCGTCTTCAATTTAAGAAATAGAAAACAATCGTAAGTCCTGGAAAATGATCATGGACGGTAAGCTACAGTAATTATTATAGACATCCTAAATTAATGACTATAAACATCCTAAATGATTCTGACTGGGGAGAGAACATATAGAGATCAATTGTAAAGAATATTATCAAGTCTAACTAAGTGTGTTAAAAGACAGAGGTCTTTGATAAATCTTTTTTAAAATTGAAGTTAGGTAATCTGTAATGTATACTTCAGGTTGGTAATGAAGTGTAGATGTTGCAAATGAAATTGGAATTGTAGGGATAATAGTCAAGGTTAACTTGGATGTTGCTGTATGACGGTCGAGTTTATTTTCTAAGAATTCATGTACTGATTACTCGGCATTTCAGAGAGGCTAATGTGTGCTGATCTTCTCCAGGTGATCATGAATGACCCTTTTCTTGGGAAGCGAGTAGAAGATGCCAACTTTACGACTGTGCCATTGAGGGATGAGTTCCTTGAAAATGCCCGCCTCTTCATCTTTGAGAGTTATTGCCACATTCATCAATGTATTGACATTGGGTGGGTACATTTTTTACTTGAAAATATATTTTGGATCAATTGAGCTGTAGATGCTTATGTTGGCCTTTTAGAAGCCTGTTTTTTGCATCCTGTACTATTTTTTTTTATATATATAGGATCAAGGTATTGAGTTTATTCAGCTACTCTGCACCATTTGCATTTTGATATATTTTTTCTTAAAAATAAATTTAAAAGAGAGACTTTTTTTTGTTATATTTGACATGAACAAAGTTTGGCCAAACTTGAATGGAAATTATATGTTATAATCTTGACCATTAGTTTTTAAATAGGGAAAATTTCATCTAACACACCCTACAAATCTCTAGAAGGAATAGCATAACTTCCAAGTATAACAAGTTACTTGAAGGTGTTACTAACATAAACCATCAACAATACGCGTTTTTTAGCTTTTTCTTTTTGGCTGGTGACTGGATCTTCATCACTTAACAGTACTTTCCAACATTTCTCCTTCTGGTGTACTGTTTTTTTTTTTGGGCACACAATCATGAATTCATTTATATATTTGCACAAAATTGATATTTGAGAGAACATGTAATATCTAATTACATGGAATGCTCTCTGCTTATAAAACTATGAATCTGTTTTATGCAAGATGTATGCTTGTGTGTTACAATCATGCCCTCCTATTACAATCATGCCTTCCTATTTTTATATATCTTGTTTTTCAACTAATCCCTATTTTTTTTCTAGTATGCTTGCTGAGAAGTTGAGCATGAGTTATGACGAAGCAGAGAGATGGATAGTAAATCTCGTTCGCAATGCGAAGCTTGACGCCAAGATAGATTCGGAATCTGGCACTGTCGTTATGGCACCCAACCATTTGAATGTGTAAGTCCACAACGCGCTGTCGCAGGAACTGAAACTTTAAATGTTGCTTTTGCTTATCTTTGTTAATTCATATACGATACTGTTTTATATCAGGTACGAGCAAATCATAGAAAACACAAAGCAACTCTCGTTACGCACTTCCGTGCTGGCAAAGAACCTCATAGAATCTGCAACTGCTGCGCAATCTGCCCGGTAGGTTACAGCAACAAACAGTGAGTCTTTTGATTAGTTGCACTGCATCGAGAGAACTCTGGCGTAACGATTTTTGGTGATGTTGGGTAATGAGGATAGGATTTGCAGACTTTTTTGTTTATTGTTCTTTATGGCAATGGGAAGACCTGTTGTTGTGTTTTACAGGCATATACTCTGTATTCCACCTGGAATTAAGATTTTGTGCCCGACCATTTTGAATTCCATTTTTTATCTCCTCACATTCCATTCTTTCTTGTGTATGTATACATATTGCTTGTTTTCAAATGACTTCAATTGCAGAAGGACATCCAAAATAAAAGAGCTTTTTTAATTTGATGGATAACTTGGAGAGATCTTCCATCAACACCACATAGATATGGTTCCATTTGAACAATGTCTGGGGATATGCTTAGGCACCAGACTGAGAAAGCTTACTTATTTTCTGCTCCTTGATAAGATTGAGTAAAAACTGCAGCCTTAGTAAGACTGAGGAAGGTTAGGTTACTGATCATGGCAGGGTAGACGATGGCCTTGGATCAGTATTTGAGACTCTAGTTATTAATCCATCCAAACTTATAATCATATTCTAACAAGAAAAACACAAAAGGATAAATTTATTTGTGTGCAGTCCTCACAGGTTTGTATGTTTGTATTTATTTATTTTATTAATATACACTTCTATTGAAATATATATTGCCTCACAAATTAAAGTATATACTAAGCAATATTAATATTTATTTTTAAATAATGAACATTTTTTATAGCATCATATATTGATGTATCAGCGCTCAATACAACAAAACAACCAAATTGAAATATGATATGTTCGGCTCTAATTGCAGTTCACACTATTTTTTTTTAAATCACTCCCGTTGGATTAGATGTTATATTAAATGAAGTATATACTGAGATATATTAGTGCATTTTTTTACGTTGAAAAAATTATAATTTTTTTTGCGTTATACATTATGATAAGATCCTCAATAATGAGATTGCAAAACTGGTTGAGTGTATCGATGCTCAATAGAAAATCATCTAATTCTATCCTACTAAATAAACGATCCACAAACCAAATGGGGTGTGCCGAAGCTCACCCCCTAAGCTTTTGGAAATCGTAACTTTTAGGTACTTTATATTAAATCTGTCTACAGGAAGCTGCTACATTACAACTGTTTAGTTACACGATTGTAGAAGCAGCTTCCTGCAAACACAAAAGTTGTTCAATGGTGTAACCAAACACTGCTTTAAGAGCGGGATTTGGTTTTCCACATAACAAATATATATAATACAAATCAATGAACAACAAAACCATAAAAATCAATATATTCTTCGGCAGCAAGAGGCCTATATTACATCTTAGATATAGTGGTGACTAACCAAGTCTGCTAATACATTCATATGGCACATCTATAACACTTAAACCGAAATATCTGTATCATTAATTTTTTATGATGTGTACTCTCCCATTAATAATTTCATCTTTGAGAACAAGGGGTGCCACGGTGCCACCATGATGATTTGATCAGATGAGCTTTCGTTTTCTTTTCTTTTTTCTTGTAAGCCACACTTCCATCCATCAACAAATAATGGAAATATTCAGCTATCTCCAACCAGAATTTGTTGATCCCATTCTTCTCCTACCTCTTAACCGCGCTACATCACCATAGATGCAGGAGGAAATAGCCTATCCAACAATGTATACAACCCCCCTCCCAGCAAGAGTGCGCCACTGCAAGATTTACGCTCAAGGTAATGATTCGATAGTCTGCTTTGAATGCACCTATGTCCCTTCAAAAAGTTCAATGTAAAACACATCACCAGTGAACCATTTTATATATCTTACCTTACGGGATTTATCCAGGAGGAGAACTTCCGAAACGATAGCAAGCTCTGCATAATGTCAATATTTCATCATTAGGATACATAACTAGAGGACAATAAATGGTGAAATAGATTGATTGCATGGAAAAACAAATAATCCAAGGGACTAGGACCAAGGCCCCATTTGGAACCAATTATCAAACTGATCAATTCCAAACATGTGTTTTTAAATTTTAACTTTTGGTTTTGGATTTTGATTGTTATGTATTAAAAGTCAACAAAACAGCTTTTATGAACAAGTTGGATTAGCTTTTATGACAAAACTGGTTGAAAACTGCTTCTATGAAGAAAAAAAACTGTTTATGGAAATTGGTTCCAAAAGGGACCTAAGATTAGGGAGGCCTTTGGTTGTTGAGGATATTTTAAGGCTGATGTAGCTTCAACAAGAATCACATAGGAGGCTACTAAATATGTGGTTTCGGTCTGATTAATGATGCACTAGCATAACAGAAGAATGATCAGAGATTTTAAATTCTCTGCTGTGCAAAAGGTCTTGAGAAAAGAATATGTAATAAATCACCAAATCACACTATTCATGTACCTAAACAAATCCCTTTGTGATCAATTAGACATAGAAAGGAATAAGACTAGGATATGAAACCCCAACCTGTAAAGCACCGGCAAAAGAAGCAGCAAGCAGGAGGGGAGCAATATAACCTGTTGTGTATGTCAGAAGTAAGGTGCCACCAATAATTGGATCCTGCCATGGGAAGTGTTATAATAAAAATATGCAACTTGACAAAGAATTTTTATATCATTCATTTGTAAAGTGAGTAATTGAGTAATATAATAAGGTTGGAGAAAATAAATAATTGGCATTGCAGTGCATGCACATCTTCTTTCTTGTGCATCATGGTATCGCTTCACTAATGGATAACAGAACACCCATAGGGAAACTCAATAAATTGAAGAGATTGAAATACTAAAGAAAATTATGAACTACTGATTGTAAATAAGTTGAATTGAAATAGTGAAATGTAACCCAAGGCAATAAAAATGTAAGTGGCTGGTCTACATACTATGACACTATATAATTCTGCAAACAGAGTCTGTAAAGAAAATTTAAAAATCTCCCAAATATAGAAAATGTTGTCAGCATCTTGTCAGCATGATTCGAGAGCATATATGTAATCGAATGCATTACCCTAGATGTGGCCACATATCCTAGAAGGGTAGCAAGTACAGGTGTACTGCAGGGAGATGCAGCTAAAGCAAAAGTAAGGCCAGCCAAATATGCCTGCACGCCTGAAAATCAAGATATAAAATGTATCAAACTCCTGTGGTGATGTAGTATTAAAATGTCACAACATAAAAGAAAGGAGAAGGCAATTACTAGGAGGAAAGTTAGCTGCAGCAGTACGGGGATCGAAGTTGTTAAAAAATGAGGGAAGTTGTAGTTCAATTATCTGCAAAGAGAGATAAATGTGTGAGTAATTGCCAAGGAACTCCAAACAACAATGATCATATTGTGACACTAAGGCCATGTTACAACATGGCACTAAATGACTAATCTAGATCATTATTGAGATATGATTGTCAGTTGCAGCGATCATAAACAATGCATGTTCCATGAAGAGGCTGCTCATCAAGCGTATGATGAAGATTGGCTTATGAAGTTACACATTGGCATATTGCACACAATTTTTTATATTGAAGTGCAGCCTCAAGCATAAAGTAGTCAGGATGCAGACTATTATTCATAATTTAAAGATAAATATAACATTTTTTTCGGTTGATAAATATAATAGCAGATGATATTGAGGGAAATATACGATGACATAGTATTTGTAATTAGCGATGATAAATAATTGATATTGAGGGAAATAAATTCCACTGATTAACAATTTTCTATCATAATAACATTTTTAGATTAACATTTCCCTGTAAATATTGATATTTGCATTTTTTCTTAGAGAAAGAAGCAAGTAAGAAACTTGCAAAGAGACATCCTCATCAAATCATACCAAATTATGAACATCTTGAGTAAGCCAGGAAGGAAGTGTTCAACTGTTCAAAAAGTGTAAAAAAAGGACATGTATACAAGTGGAGAATAATGGATCATCAGTGATAATACAACAAATGTCAAGAACACGAACAGACAACGCTTTGGAATCAAGTTAATCAACCACTCAACATTTATCTCCCACAGTATTAACTAAACAAATGTCCCAAAAGCCAGAAATAGATATTTCCATCAAAATTCAGGTTCAGAGCTTTCTAATTTTATAGGAGGACAATCTTTTAATAATAATAGACTGACACAGGCACACAGCTAATAAACGTTTATGGCGAACTTCTGCTGTTTTTTAATGCTAATAAATACCATAATTTCCACTTACATTGAACCTCCAAAAATGCTGAGAGCGGCTTGCTCAAGTTTCCTACTTGTGTATAAAAAGATAACTTTTCAATATTAAACAAAACACAAAAAGGACCTCTCATTAAATGAATTATTTACCTCTAAAAGGTTCAAACCCATAAGGACTGCCAAACCAGAAGCAGCTATAGGAAGTCCTTGTCCTATTTGTCCATAAGCCTTTCCAGCAAATGAGGCAGCAATGCCTAGAATGGCTAATGTTGTTGCTAATCCCAAGGAGAAAGCTAGCGAGTTTCCAATAACCTAAATAAACACGGAAAACTTGAAATATTCTGAGAAAATATCATAACCATTATGTGACAAGAAGTCACAGTTGTACAAGTTGTTAACTTTGACCCATCCAGAAGACAAAATGTAAGTACCATATGAGTTTTTCTTTTTAGAAAATTGTCTAACTTTATCAGGGGCTTTTTAGAAAATGTAAGTACCATATGAGTTTTTCTTTTTAGAAAATTGTATAACTTTATCAGGGGCTATTTGATGCATTCAATTTTTATAAAAAAAATATGGTAGTAAGCTTTCAAGGAGAATGGTGAGGTATAAAACATGATGCTTTGTGATGAAGAACCACTAGATTCACAAACATAACATTTAGCTAATAATATATCACATAACAAATAAAGGATGCAATTGTCTCCATTGGAATTTTAGCATTTTAGATTATAGAAAAATTTCAAATAAATGATAGAGAGTTGTGGTGAGATTTTGATTGTGAATGGTTGTAATTAATTAAGTGTTATGATATATTGACTCCTCAATAATGACAATAATTAAAATGTACTCTTTTCTATATTGTGCTTTCTTCTTTTCTTTTCTTTATTCCTTGTGTTATCTTGCTTTAGTTTTCTACATGGTATCATGGCTCAGTTTTGATATTGAGGTAGGTCGAACATGATCCTTGATTTCTTCTTTCTATTTTTTTTTAAAAAAACTTCAAAATCTCATTTCCATCCTTCTTTTTCTAGTTTTTTCATTGTCTATTTTCTGTTTGTCTGGTTTTAGTTTTTCTACACTTTACTGTGAAGCTAACATTAAAGATGAGCATTTTCATAAAAAATAAAATAAAATAAAATAAAGATGAGCATTTTCATAAAAAAATAAAATAAAATAAAATAAAGATGAGCATTTATCAATTGAGGCCATTTTTCATGTTCTAGATTTAGATAAAGCTTTGACACCAATGTTTGATATTTTCCGACTCAACTCTAATGTTAAAAGGGCACTTTTTCCAACTCAAAGAACCAAATGACATGAATCTAAAATTCTTAAAACCTGTTGAAGGCAATTACCTCAGCTCGGCTTTTCCCAGAGCCAAAGGCTCCTGAATAAATATCAACAGAAGTTCCACATCAGCCATTGATAAAATGTTGGATCCAAACATGTTTAATTTCCATTGAAAAAGTTTAACAACACCCATGATTTTCAAATGCATACCAATGTAGCCGAGGGTCAGTGGCAAAACACTTAATGTGCAGGGTGAAAGGCTAGTAACAAGCCCAGCTCCAAAAATTACAGCTAAACTGCATCACACAACTAAAATAAGTATAAAACCAAGATTGGGAAACTTCCAAATATCCAAATTTGAACATGTCTATGGAACTTAACCTAGAAATACTGAGAGCTGACAACTGGTCCTGAACAGCTTCGTTAGCTTGTTGGCCAGCTGAATATAGAAAACTTCCCAGAGAATCTCCAAGGTTCAGATCAGCAAGAACAGGGCCTGATGCTAGTTCCTGGTTAAAAGGTTCAGATCAGTCATAACCAGATGTTGATCCTGGTAAGTGTGTGAGTGAATATAACTTTTGTGATATTAGTCACACTCACAGTGCACGCATTGGAGAGTAGTGGGCCTAGTGGTTAACAACTACAAAACAGTTCATGAGAAACTGCATGATGTAATTGAAGCAACTAAACTTCAGTTGATTTAAAACTGTAGATGCAATAGTTTCTTACCATGATACTGTTCATGGGCAAAGCCTTGGCCGCATCTGCTATAACCCAGCTTCCAGAAATTACTGGATACCAGAAAAATTTAGGAGAAAATAACTTAGAATGGCAGGAAAGCCAATGCAACATGGCTGTAATTTAAAATTTCCAAAAAAAAACATCTATGAAGCATTTATATATTTAACATTGAATCTAATGTGAAACATAAACCTGATTATTTTTTAGCAAGACTATTTTTTTTGTGGTGGGTAAGTTTTTTCTACTGGCAACCTTTAAAACATGGTCAACAAACAACTTCCAACACAAAACCAATGACAACCGACTAATTCATGTCACACAAAGCAAATGGTAAGTCTTTTTCTACTGGAAACCTTCAAAAATACATTGGTATGTTTAATAAGTATAGATCATCAAATACCATACCATCGCAAACCAATACACCAACCAGGACCAAAAAGTAAACTAGCTAGTCTAGCCGCCACACAACCCAAACAGGTACACACCACATATGAATCTGCCAACGGGGCAAGCATGCTAATGCCAAGATACTAAAAAAAAACTCATGAATCTTGTTTAGAAACAAGTTTGAGTAGCATTTCAAGATTCTTCTTTTGCAGAAATCATACTTAATTCAGTACATTCCAAGTGGTCCCAACTTTCGAATAAAGTGAAAAAAACAACTTTTACATATAAGAAGGACCTTTTCAAGAATCTTAACAAAAGCAGGATTCTTGGAAAGCTAATTTTCAAACTCCTCACCAATCACTACAGTTTTGATGGTAAGCATGGATTACAAATACCCCAAAATACATATCCACATTCGCGCCAAGCAAAAGATGTTAAAGCGTACAGCTTGAAAGACCAACTGGGTACCTGCGGAAGCGCAACCCAATCTCCGATATCGAAATCGGCTTTCCTTTCCGATGACGCAACCGAATTCCTATCGTGATCTTCATGAGAGCAACTTCTTTCAGGCAATTCGACAAGCGCTTTGGTTATCCCTTTTAACAAGAAAAGAGTCACGCAAACACAACCCACATAACCCAAAATCATATCAAAACATTGCGAACTCACTAAACAATTGATAGTTCTTACAATGAATCCTTTAAAGAATTCAAACAAACAGTTTCCGGGCATCACCTGAGCCAATTCGCTTCTTGAAATCCGGAATCCTCGGAGGAGGGCTCGGAGCTCCGATCGAACGGCTCAATAGCACTGAATTCATCTTCTCAAATAAAATTTTTAGAGAGAGAGAGAGAGAGAGAGAGAGAGAGACCACACAAGAGAAGCGTCTCTCTAGAGAAGACCCACCGCTTAATCTGACTCGCGCGAGTCAACTTAACACTCCGCACGTGTAAGGTGCAAAACGGACCGGGCCGGGCCGTCGTGCCGCGTAAGCGGGCCGTGCTTGCCAAGCCACCTCGACTGTACCGTTTGGATCACGGGCCGTGTTGTCGACCCGTCGTTCAGTTATGGTATTATTTTTGTTTTTTTCGGAAAGGGCTCGATTTTATTTTTAAAATATCGAATTACTATAAAAGATAATAAAAGAAATAAGAGTTAAAAACCTATATTTCTATAAACATAGATAATTCTATGTAAATCCCTATTAAAGTTGAGACAAATATACAAATTCTTAAAAACTCAAAAAAACTCACATACATTCATATAGTTAATAAAATTTAACCATGATTCAATCTATTTTAGAAAACTCTAACCCGTATTATGAAATGATTAAATTATCCATAAATTTTCAACCCCTCCAAACAATGTCAACGGAGAAGATGGAGAAATATAAAAGTTCTTTAAATGTAATTTGGTCTTTTACGTAGATTGATTTATATTTATGATTGTTTATAGAAATAATAATGCTTACATAAATATATTGTGATGAATATTATGACGTTAATTTTGACGAAAATTTCACCCAAGGATGCTAATTGGGTTTTTGTGAGTTTTCAGGGACTTGTACGTATGACCCCACTTTTACAGGAATTTATATGTGATTATTTATGTTTGTAAGGATATAAATGTCTTTAACCCAAGAAATAAACCAAGTAAAAACATTATCGCCCAAATCAAATCCCAAGACAAAGCGTCTAAACTGGCGTAGGCCCAAGAATTGGGGTTGACTATCTTGTGGCTCTAAGGTGCCCATGCTAGAAGTAAATGTCGCTTGCCAATGCGATGCAAGTATCCCATTCTTGCACGTGTGAGCTAAGCATCTCCCACATGATCTCTTAGAATGGATGTGCACCTCTAAAAATCACATCTTTACGTGTTCGCCATATCGTCCAGATTGAGAGAGCATTGCCATCAGGATGTCGTCCTCCGATCTCAGCAGAAGTTTGCCCACCTCCCATAAACCTTCCATGGACATAAATGATGTGTCCATTCCTTTGTGTGCACCTATCTCCGTCCAAAATTGCTTCACCATTAGACATTCACAAAGAGATGTTGAATGGTCTTTGGTGCCGTGTTGCATAATATTTACATCGTTGACTCGTTGTGAGTCAACTCTGCGGTTGGATGATATTATTTTTATTATACAAATAAAATAAAATAAAACAAAACATGTTAATGTTATACTATGATGAACTAAGATAAATTCTGATAACTACTTAGGGATGACATATATGTTTTATTTCTATCTATTATTCAAATAATAAATAAAAAAACACGCAATTTTTTTTCTAGGTTATATATATAATAAAAATAGCAGTTACACAAAATTAAATAATAATTAAATAAAAAATCTACACAGATACACGGCCTATGTAGATAACCTATATGTGGATGCATTTTCCTTCCTTTTTTTTTGTTTTTTTAGTTACTTTGATAGTTCTCTTCTCCTTTAATCTCCATTTTAAATTTATACTTTCACTTTTATAAAATGAAAATGATGAAAATAAAATCTATTTTTTTAAAATAATTAAATAAAAAATAGACATAATATATATATCTATTTAAAAATTAACAATTACAAATAAAAAAATAAAATTTTTAGATATATGATTTTGTCTAATTTAAAAGAATTCTACAACTTTATTTTCGAAAATAAAAATATAAATTTCTACACTGTTTTTTGTCTTTATTTAAAACAAGCTTCAATAATTTATTTGGATTAATATAAAAATGTAAAAATATAAAAACATAAATGAAAAGGGTGAATGGCCCAAATACCCCTGCAGCGAACCCCCGTTTTTTTTTCTGCCCCCAGCTTTTGAAATTTTTTTTTTACCCTTGCAGCGAACACCTAATTTTTTTCCTACTCCCATCCCTTTAATTCCCCCGGTCCTACAAAATCATAGTTCCCTCCATGTAAGTGCATATATATTTTCTGTAACTTGGATAACACAAAATGTAACTTCTATAAATATTATATGTAAATGCATATTATGTCATGCAAAATGATAACTTGTAAAACACTAGAGAAATATACATTAATGTATAACATTAATATATATGTGGTTTTTATATTGTCATGGAGTACACACTTGTGATGTTTGATCTATTTGAGTGTTTGACTAATTATTGCATCTATAATATAGTTTGAACTGCGTTTTCTTCTTAATGATGTATGTATGCTAACTTGAATTGAAGGTGTAACAATGGATTTGATTTCAACCAAAATGACATCAAAATGATCAGATTAAATACAACATCTTAGTTCATTAGGATAGGGAAAGAACATTGGAATACAAACATGAATTCAAGTGCTTTGATGTATTTATTGTGATAAATATTTTAAGGTATTATGCATTAAAGTATGTTTCTCTAGTGTTTTGCAAGTTAGCATTTTTACATGACATGTATAGTAATGCACTTATAGATAATATTTACAAAAATTACATTTTGTGTTCCAAAAGTTACAGAAAACATATATGAAGTTACATGGAGAAAATTGCGATTTTGTGGTGTTGGAAGAATTAGAGGGATAAGAGTAGAAAAAAAAAGGTGTTTACTGCAGGGTGCAGGGGTAAATTTTTTTTTTCAAAAGCTAGGGTAGAAAAAAAAAAAAGAGGGTCGGCTGCATGGATATTTAGACAATTCACCCAAATGAAAATAATAAATAAGATTATAATAAAGAATTTAGAAATATAAAATCAAACTTTCGTCCTTTTAATAAATAAAAATAAAAATAACAAACAAATGTCACGCTCTGTCCTCTCTTCCAACGCGTATTGACGAGAAAAAAAAAACCCTTCTTTTGCGTCTCCGATTCCCAATCGAACCAATCGATTCGATTTCTAGGGTTTCCGAAAACACAAACTCCCCCTAGAAAAACCCTAATCGTCCGTATCAATAGATCCTCTCTCGATGGAGGTGAAGCTCTGGAACGACAAGAGGGAGAGGGAGATGTACGACAGCCTCGCCGACCTGTACGCGATCATCAAAGCGACCGAGAAGCTCGAGCGCGCCTACGTCCGCGACGTCGTCTCCTCCTCCGACTACGAGACCGAGTGTCTCAAGCTCCTCGCCCAGTTCAAGACCCTCTCCGCCTCCCTCCGCTCCACCGTCCCCTCCATCGATCGCTTCGCCGAAACCTACCGCCTCGACTGCCCCGCCGCACTCAACCGCCTCCTCGTCTCCGGCGTCCCCGCCACCCTCGAACATCGCCCCGCCTCCGCCTCCGGGGGCGGCGGCGGAGGAGCGGCGGCGGCCGTGGCGGAGTGCGTCCAGCACTACATCACAGCGATGGACTCGCTGAAACTGAACATGGTAGCTGTCGATCAGGTGCACCCGCTGCTCGCCGACCTGTCGGGGTCGCTTGCGAAGGTCGCGGCGGCGGGGGTCGTGCCGGAGGGGCTCGAGGGGAGGGCGAAGGTGAGGGAGTGGATAGCGAGGCTGGCGAAGATGGGGGCGGCGGACGAGCTCACGGAGCAGCAGTCGAGGCAGCTGCACTTCGATCTCGAGTCTTCGTACAACGCGTTCATGGCGGCTTTGCCGAATGCGGGGGCGTGAAGATGTGAGTTCTCTATCTGTATGTAGTTGGTGTGGTATAATGGATTTGCTTTGTATATTAGGTGGTATTTTTGTTTTTTTAATAATGTGGAGTGTTTAGATTTTTGTCTTTATGAACGCATTGGTGATTCATTTGTATTTCTAATCAAGGTATAATGGCACGAGTAAGTTTGAAATGTGATTGTTGATGATTTTTTTTTTGTTTTGTTGTTGTTGAATGAAAATAGTTTAGTTGTTCTGTGATTGATCTTGATATTGTTATATGTTTGATTTTGATTTTTTTATATTAAAAATGGTATATTGGTGAAAGCCTCACTGTAATGCAGAGTAGATCAGACTTCAGCTTCAGTGAGAATTGATGTAACGCAGTGATTGGACTAGAATGAATATATGGGTATTTTTCTACTGACTATACGATAGGGAAGAGTTTAGATTTTTATTATTCATTTTAGTAGTCTGTCAAATTGGGTAGCTTGAAGCAGTGACTCATGGATTTAAGTTTGGTAGATTAATTTTGGGTTCATCTTTAGTTTTTGAGGGATTTTTTTGGGTGCATTATGAGGAGATTTGCACTAATATGACAACAACCTGTAATAGTTGATTTAATTATTTTATCGACCTGTAAATTATGTCATCAGTGTCTTTTGTAGCAATTGCAACCCTTGTGAAAATTATATAGATAAGGTTTGAAGATTGAAGTTTAAAATATTTTTAAAAAATGACTCACTGGTGTATTTTCTGTTTTCTCTTAGTTGTTGGGCTAATCAAAATTGAAACTTTTTATGCTTTACTTGAGGTTAGATGGTGTTTACAACTTTTTCTCAAGTCATAATGCGGTCATTAACTCCAACATAAATCTTTTATCCAGATGATTCCAATGCTCATTTACTTATACTCCTTGAATAATCATAATCATAATCATGGACTCAATCATCGTATCATCAATTCAACTATATTCATTTCTTCGTGTACACTGGTTATGATTGGGTTATTACTGCATCCTGCCAATAGGTTTTAAAATATGAAAATATATGAAATGTGATAGGTTTTTTTTTTGAAATAATAATATTACATCTATAGATAATTTTTTTTTGTTTAAAATGGTGTTTATGTAAATTTATAGTGCCAAAATTGTGTTATTTTCATATTTGTTGTGTTTCCTATAAATTATCATTGACATAGGATTCTATAATGTGGTCCTTTTGAAATATGAACGGTTTATATATTACTTTTTGTCACATTACTTTTATTACTTTATGATTTATAGTGTCATTTACGTATAGGTTTAGTAATGAGGCTACTGGCCTTGATGGTAGATAGGATTATCCTCTTATCTCGTTCGGGTAGTATTATGGTCATCCAAATTAGATAGAACTCAGTGGATGTGATTAGGAAGATAGATGGTGGTTTAGGATAGGCCTCCTCTAACAATAAACAGAAGAGGTCTCCTTTTACAATGGATTGAGGAACTGCCACCATTGCCACTGCTGTTATAGCTTTGGATTTGTATTTCCATCTCTTCAGTTCATGAGTCCTTTTAGATGTTTCCTAGCAACATAAGGAAAGTTAAAAGAAGCAAAAAAGAATAGAAAAGCCATCACCTCTGACATTCCGAGAACATCTCATAGATACCAATTCAACACTTCATCCAAAAACAAATCTGGTCCATGTCAATAAACTGAACCACTTTTAAGCATTCTTATAGTCCAATAAAAGGAAACTAATACTTATTATGTGGCCTAACATTTGAATAACACTCTTGATACCCTAGAATGCTATGCTACATGCTTCACCTATCGGGTTGTGGGATGCCATATCTTTGCAATTTCTGATGCTTTATTATTTAATAAGATGTTTTTTTAATCACTTGAAGATTTTTGGGAAAATATTAATTGTATCAAACATTTGTGCTTTCATTTCATCACCATGTTGTATCTGAAACTCTTTTATTCCCCAAGAGGGTGCTCTACTGTGAACCTTTGAAGATAGATGTCTATTTTCTATGTATAATGTATTATAACAACCGTATAACTATTCATGGAGGATTTATATTTCCTAACATGAAGTACTAAAAGCGAAAAAAAAAGTTGGTCTTGAAATTTTTAGGTTTTTGTACCCTTTCAACAACACTCGCAATTCTGTAATTGGAATTGACATGTATATGCAAAAAGTACACCAATCTGAATTTGTGAAAAACCGGTGAAAGAGAGCTTTTCTATTAAATGTTTTTCCGGACTTGTATATAGCAGGCTGCGAGGAGGGGCTGGATGCGACCCTAACTTTTGGCATTTTTTTTACAAAATCGTAGATCTCATCCACTTTACCATTTCTCCAATAAATGACTCCTACCTGTTTTTTGTCCAATGTTGATGAAATTGTGATTCGTGAAAGTCAGCAAAGAGAAAATACTATAAACAAATGTCATAGGCCAATATCTTAGATTCTGTCAACAGGTTGCCCATGGCCTAAGTTTTGGACTTCCTTAAAAATTCAGTTTTAGCATTATTGGTATTTAGTGAAAGTTCGCACTGATTTACTGAACAAAGTATAAGTTGACCTCCCACTTTGTTAAAACAGTGCGCTTCACATGTAGTTCTATAGTTGTGGTTATACATGCCCAATAAAAGAATGAAGCTTACCTGGCTTAGGTGAAGTTCTTGAAGTCATATGTTATGCATCAACAAACATTATCTTTGAATTTTTAAAGGCTTTTATTTGTGTAGGAATACACATTTTTTTTCTCGAAAACATTTTTTAAAATTTTGGGTTTTTCCTGTATTACTTGTTTGGGGGACTAATTATATTTGCCTACAAATGCATCATATGAGACCTTTGCATATGCCAAAAAGAATTCCAGTTCAATACTTGCTGAATCCATGAAAAAAAATTGCACATCTTCATTTGGTTTTTTGTTGTCTGGTCTGTTTGTCCAATTCAATCAATGTGAACTCTTTTTAAGTGATTCTGATTCTGCAAGTCTATGAAACTTCTCAGGGTGAGAACTGAAAATTTACCAAGATAGATTTGGTCTGGGGTTAAAATGTGTAGTTGTTTTACAAAGTTTTATTTGTGATGGACCTATTGTATATTGCTTACGGACACGAGAGGGTGGTTGTGGAGGTGGCCATGGTGCAATGGTGGTGGTGGTGGTGGTGGTTGTGAACCTGTGGTGGTGGCAGTGGAGTGAAGGCTGTTGTGGTGGTATGTGGCGGCAGTGTCATTGACGATGGAAGCAGCGGTGGCAGTGGCATGATGAGGGAGCTGTGGTGGTGGTGGCAGCACGATGAGAGCGTGGTCGGTGGCGGTGGCGGGGAGGGTGCTGGAGGGAGGGAGTTTAGGGAGAGTTTAGACATATAAAATGCTTATACGGAAAAAGATATAAAATGATTTAGAAAAAGTAATTTTGAATTATTTTTCCCCAGAAAGAAAAGGTATTGATAATTTGATATAATCAGTCATTCTAGTTTTAGCATAGTACATGCTTTGTTAGGTTGGGAACGGGATCCAGTCAGAACTTGATCCGATCAGTTTGGTCAGTATTGAACTGAACAACGTGCAAATCGAACTGCACCACCTATAAATTGAACTGCACAATCAATTGTAGGGTATATATTTTACTCTCCTATTGGATACTGATGATACATAGGAATTCATATTTTATTCAATAGCTGATTGAATCCAATAAAAGAGTGAAATATATACCTAACAATTGATTGTGCAGTTCGATTTATAGGTGGTGTAGTTCGATTTGCACGTTGTCCAGTTCAGTACTAATCAAACTGACCGGATCCATCTTGACTGGATCCGGTCTCGTTAGGTTGATATGTACAAGATTAAAATAGATAAATAAAATGTGTATGTATATTAAATTAATGGGAGAAATCCATATAACCCCCTGTAAACATATTCAAAATGCAAATAACCCCTTCTGTTAGTTAAGTAAACCTCTCTTTAACTATACGTGTAAAATTACAATAATACCCCTTCCCCCAATCCAAATAACCAGAACAACCATCCACACCCTAACATTACTCTCCATTGGCTTCTCTTTCTCATCTGCGATTTTCAGCCACACCATCGCCGGAGGCATCCCCCGCACTTCATCATTGACGGCTTCCCTTTTTGTTCCTCCTCCAGTCTTATCGTCCTCCCCTGGTATGCAAAGATCCGTGAGTCTCATCACCGACGGCATCCCCTCAAATCTTCCTAATCTCATTGTCGATGGCCCCCCTTTTGTTCCTCCTCGCCAAAAACTACGCGTGCGCGGACTTGGTGCTTGTTGATTGCAAGATGGAGGGGAACGAGCGCGTGTTCGGGTGGCACAGAAGGCGATCATCGTTGTCTGGTACAACGCATTCTGTGATGCGTCGTGGTTGACGGGTTGAGGGTGTGTCGGGTGGTGTGGCCGGCGGTAGTGGAGAGGCGGAGGAGGTGGGTTGTGAAGGTGGATGAGCGTAGTGGGGAGGAGTAGTGGGGAGGAGCATGTGTTTAGGATCATGGCTTCACAGAGGAAGGGAATTAGAGCTTAGTTACTCTCTCTTTTGTTTTTATAGTTTTCAACAATTTCTGGGTGTTGTTCCCTGGGGGATGAGGAAGTGTGGTTATGTGCCACATAATTTTATGTCACTGATTGAGTGTTTCAAATATGCTTGTATGCATAAAGCAAACAAAATAGATTGATTCATGCATTTTATCAAACATATCAATTGCATAAGGAGATGAACCTCATAATTTCCAACATTGAATCGATTTTGGAGATCAATGGACAAGGTAAGAATAAACAATGAGAATCAAGAGAGCTGAAGCAAACAAATGATAATATATATTATGAAAAAAAATCAAAAATCAAAAGTGAGTGTATGATTTAAAAAAAATCATGGGATGCAAAACGGGCTGGAATTGGGGCTGTGTATATCTTTTTCCTTTAAAGAGACATGGAAGTGGGCAATGGATCAGGCTTTAGAGCTTGTGGTCTTCAATGGTTTGGAGGTGATGGTTTTGAATGGTCGGAAACTCTTCCCCAACAGTCGGCATCCAAAAAGTCATCAGGTGATGGGGAGCAGTGAAGAAGAAGGGGGGTGATGAAGAAGACCAGGTTAAAAGGGAAGGGTATAAATGCAATCGATAGGGGGGTATTTGTTTTTTTTTCTAAACACAGGGACTAATTAGATTTATTTTGAAATTCAAACATGTCAGATGCTCCAGATAACAGAATATTCCCCGAATATTCTGGTTCTGTCAGGGTTAATTTAACCCAGGGGGCTGATTTGGGTTTTTGTATATGTTTACAAGGGGTTATTTGAATTTAGGAAAAATGAAGGGGGTTATATGGATTTCTCCCTAAATTAATTATATATCTTAGAAAGTTTAAAAATATATTGGGACAGTAGAAATGAATGCAGCAAGGATCATACCTAACACTTTCATTTCCATAAAAATTCATTCCCAGATAGGGCTGATAAACGAGTCGAGCAGCTCGGGCTCGACTCGATTAAAGCTTGTTCAGGCTTGTTTGATTAGTCAAACGAGCTGAACTTGAATAATTAAAGCTCGCTTTGTAAACGAGTTGAGCCTGAGTCCGGACTTATGTTATTTTTACATGTATATAGTGTTATAATTTGTGAAATGTGACTTATCAAATGTTAAATAAATGTTTTTTAGCTAAACGAGCCGAGCCGAGCTGAGCCTTGGTTGAGCTGAGCCTTGGTTGGAACTTTGGCTCTGCTCGCTTAACAAACGAGCCGAGTTGAGCTTTAACTGAACTTTTCACGAACCGAACGAGCCGAGCATGAACACAAAAATAAGCTCGGTCCCGAGCCGAGCCGAGCCGAGCCTGATACTCAAGGCTCGGCTCGTTCAGCTCGTTTACCACCTCTATTCTCAGAGTCGTACTCATATCCCACTGCGTGAACACACCAGAAAGTTTATTCCAAGTATATATTTTATTAAATAAATATATATTAAAAAAATAAGTTATTACACACCATCCATTATACAGCAGCAGCCACCTGTGTCATATTTCTAGTTTGCTATTCAATAATATATGCATCTCGTTAACAAATTTTTAATATTATCTAAAAATGGATCCATGCAATTTATTATATATATGCCCATACCACCACGCCAATGTGTGGGACCATAAAAGATAGTTTTGTTGACTTTTTTAAACAATTTTTATTTTTATTTTATGTGTTATTTTAAAATCAAAAGTTGAAGTTAAAAATTGTAAAAGTAATTCACCATTGGTTCCAAAAATGATATTAGGTTAACATTTTTAAAAGGAAAATATTATGCTAGTCCTTTTTGTAACCTTGTTTGTAGTTGACATGCATATTAATTTCTTTCAAAATATATAATTGGTTAATGAGAACAGTTTTGTTGGCTTTTCTAGACAATTTTTATTTTTGTTTTATGTGTTATTTTAAAATCAAAAGTTGAAGTTAAAAAGTGTTGTGCGTGACAATCAAATATTAGGCTAAACACAAATTCTTATAATTAACACATTAAGAATATAAACATCAAATATATATGTAGTCATGCATATTCTAAAATATATTGTAAAACACGAAATAAAAGAGTAAGAGGATTAGAAAATTGTATCCGAAAATGTGGAAGCGAATGAAGACACTTTGTCCTCGGTGAATAAGGTCCTCTCACGCACAGGGTTGAATGGCTCCTACCACTGAGAGATACGGCCACAACTGATTTTGTTCTTCCGGGGTGTGAGCTACGGAAGACCCACGATGAACAGACTACGATCCTTTCAGACGCCCGGATCAAAGAAAATAGACATTGAGTAGATGACATAGCTCTCATTCTATAGATAATAAACACCCCATGTTAAGCTAACTGAGAGGGAGAGAAATGAACTCACTGGATCTGTATTTTCACATGGTGACCAAGAAAGGTATATATAGGCAATGAGAAGAAGTGTAACTCCTCTAATTAAAATCATTAAACAAGGTGGGCTATGAATACTAAACGTTTCAGATTTAATGCTCCATTTTGTAACTCTTACATATAAATTCCATTCATGCACATATCATATTAAACATGTATGTAACCTTCAAACGGATGCAATAATATGGGCCGGTTACACACATTGTTAATTATGTATATTTGGTCACATAATTCCAACAATCCCCCACTGACCAAAAATACATAATAAAACCACCTATAGCACGAAATAGACATAGATGAGGAATGAAATAGAATGATCTGAGATGGAACAAAATGATCTGGGTTGTAACAAAGAATTTTGGGCGTCTTATACCATGTAATAGGTAAAGGTACATTCTGGGTTTGAACCTTCACTTAGTGTAAACCATATCCCCCGGAGAAGCCTGAGTAGACTAAGTCTTTGAACTCGACCCCTTTAGTCCGGTTTCACTGATCACACACACGGTACATGATATGAGTCATGTTCTGCGGGGTAGCACGTTACGGCCATGTGCTCGTATCCTTTCTTGAGTGCCTTAGAGATTTAGCCCAAATCTCAAAGAACGCGGCCCCACGTCCGTGCACTCATATAAGTGAGTTCTCCAGGGTGCCTGCATGGACCACACCCTGTCCGAAAAGGACTCGAACACATTAAGAGCATTAGCTCAACCTACTTCCACTACAGTTAGCACTGTTACCATAGGGATGGGTTAGAAGAGTTTTTCCTCTACAATACTCACAAGTTTACCAGTACAACTTCATTAACCCCTTGAAAACCATCTTCATGGGATCTCCAATCACAATGGTAGGGAGCCCACTGCAGGTAATTATTTAATAGGCTTAACCCACATCCCCCTCGGTCTCAATATTAAGGACGAGTCATCTTGCAAGTCCTTTAGTGAAGTTCTCTGCAACCTCACAAACTCAAGTTATATACCCTTAAGTATAAGGTGAATCAACTTAAGTTTTATTTATAGTTGTCTAGACATTTTCATATTCTTATCCCAATATTTTGTAGTCTCTCTCAATAATTTTTTTTTAATTAATGAGGTATATGTCCCCACATTTTAGGGTATATATATAAATTACCACTGTAATTTTTCATGATTTATTTTCACAAATACCCCCACGTTTAGAGACTACTAAAAATTAATTTAGGATATGCATGCATGCAAAAAATATTCTCTACAAATAAATCTCCTTTTTTTTTAAAGATTTATTTAAGCATGCAAGCAATAAAACTTGATCACTCTATGAGCATACAAACATGTTAATTATAATAACTCACATATTAACACGATTTTACTATTATAGTATGCAATTGACCAAGACATTTATATGAACATGATTACCATAAAATTATTTAATATGACCACTAATAATTAAGGTAATCAAAAGTTAGGTTTGTACTTACGTACCTCGGATAGACCATTTGTCACTGAATATTCTTTTAGAATACCATAAAATAATATACAAAATATGAAGGCTATATGTAGAATATAATACCTCAAGAGAACCATATAAATGTGATCTCCCAAGAACTGATTACTAGCATATATGATATCTGTAGAAGAATATATGTGGATCACTTGATTCATATATGAAAGAATCCAGAATGTCAATAAGTCATGAATAATAATAACTCCATATAATAATCCGAGGAGAATTCCAATAGCCTCATATAATAGGATTCCAATAGTCTCAACGACCAAATAATATAAGACTCAATTTATTCAATCTCATGTATCAATGCTCTGCTCACAGTAATGTAGCTCTATAATTAGCATTGACTCCAAGGAAAATGAAGATTGCCAAAGTAAGCCTCCCTGGAAAACCGGTATAAAAACATGAGTTTATATATATGTAATTCCCTAGAGCATGTATAAGAGCATGCAAGAAGTCTTGGATAACCAGAATCACAAACTCAATGGAGACAGGGAGAATCAATTCGAGAAAAAACCTCTTAAATATATTTTTCATTGATTTATATATTTTTTAAATACAATTATAGATGACTCTCAGTAATCTCCACCAACATGTATTACCAAGTTTCATGTGGTGCATGAGGCTTTTAAATTCACAAGAATATCAACCGAAAGAGAATGACATGTATGTTATTAAAGTTTCAGTTACAAAACTAAACCCATGCATGTTGACTCTATCAACCAAAATGCAATTATGAAATGAAATCAATTAAATGTATCAAAAATCAACCATACTTTTAATGCATGCAATTATATAATAAAACATCCACATTTCATATGATATATTTTATATATATCATTGACTCTACCTGAGACATATATAATAACACTCATTATTATTCATGTCTGTTAACAAAATTCATAATGCATATTTCATTTTTACCTTCTAAACAGTAACATGCATTAAGAAAAATGTGATTTGTTTTTTACATCCAACAGTAAGCCATAAATGCCATTGAATACCAACAATTTTAATGCATGGCTCTTGAGAAGAATACACTGTAGAAACGGTTGCAAGATCATTAAATTATGAGATTTCATTGCATATGCTAACAATTTAAAAAAAGGTAACACCTTGCATTTCACCATTTATTTTGAATTTAAAAACATATATAATATAGAATCAAAGCATATATATATATATATATATATATATATATATATATATATATATATGATTGTCTTACTGTATGATTAACATAACACATTAATGCATGCAATCATATAGAATACATCCCTTATTTTATTTTTATTTTTATTTTTATTTTATTTTTTGACAAATAGACCACATGTGATTATATAAGATTCCATATAATAATTGGATAGGAAATAACATGTATGATCAAAAATTTCTCCCTGGCTATGATATCAATAATAAACCGTTCATGTATATCAATAATAAACCGTTCATGCATGGAATGGGAAATGAAACGCCTCAAACACGTTGCTGACTCAGTGTTTCATTTTGTAGCCCATGCATGTGTAACTCACATAAAACGGCTTAAAAGATTTAATATGAAGAAATGAAAAGCATGCAATTGTGAAATCAATTAAAAGTTTCAAAAAACCAACCATACGTTTAATGCATGCACTAATACAACGTCCACATCTCATGCATATGCAGTAATGTGATCACACCAATAATAATGACTAATCAATTTATTAATTCAGTATAATGATTAATCAATATATATATATAATCACTAAAATTCGTATACCAACATATTTTCCTAATAGGCATATTTTACATCATCTCAAATATAATAAAATTATATTAGCACATTTTCAATACAAATATAAGAATTTGTGTTATTATTCACTGAGATTGTTGTGCGTGACAATCAAATATTAGGCTAAACACAAATTCTTATAATTAACACATTAAGAATATAAACATCAAATATATATGTAGTCATGCATATTCTAAAATATATTGTAAAACACGAAATAAAAGAGTAAGAGGATTAGAAAATTGTATCCGAAAATGTGGAAGCGAGTGAAGACACTCTGTCCTCGGTGAATAAGGCCCTCTCACGCACAGGGTTGAATGACTCCTACCACTGAGAGATACGACCACAACTGGTTTTGTTCTTCCGGGGTGCGAGCTACGGAAGAACCACGATGAACAGACTACGATCCTTTCAGACGCCCGGATCAAAGAAAATAGACATTGAGTAGATGACATAGCTCTCATTCTATAGATAATAAACACCCCATGTTAAGCTAACTGAGAGGGAGAGAAATGAACTCACTGGATCTGTATTTTCACATGGTGACCAAGAAAGGTATATATAGGCAATGAGAAGAAGTGTAACTCCTCTAATTAAAATCATTAAACAAGGTGGGCTATGAATACTAAACGTTTCAGATTTAATGCTCCATTTTGTAACTCTTACATATAAATTCCATTCATGCACATATCATATTAAACATGTATGTAACCTTCAAACGGATGCAATAATATGGGCCGGTTACACACATTGTTAATTATGTATATTTGGTCACATAATTCCAACAAAAAGTGTAAAAGTAATTCAACCATTGGTTCCAAAATGGTACTATAGATTAACATTTTTTAAAAAGAAAATATTATGCCAAGTCCTTTTTGTAACCTTGTTAGTAGTCTACGTACATTTTAATTTCTTTCAAAATATATAATTGGTTAATGAGAAAATTGTTTATAAAATAAATTATATATGTGTGTGTGGATTAAATACATACTTTTTTATATTTTTTTATAATATAATATATATATTGTGTTTCACAATTTCATATATTAAATTAGTGACGCGAGGACAATAAAAGAAGCTCTAGAAAAGTCATTAGTAAACAACAAGAGTGCTAATACACCATTTGCAGCAGTAGTAGTCTGGAGACATCTCTCAGTCAATTATACACTCCACTTGTGGAGTATATATTGTTTTAATATAGTATGTACTTCACTATAGTAGCGTATTCATGTTTATAATTTTTTCTATAAAAAAAAAACATATACTAATTTATCAAGATAAATACTTTATTTTTTAAAATAGTATATGCTTTATCAAATGAGTATTATACTTTAAACTGGTATAGGTATCGCTTACAGGGCTTAAAATTTCATTTTCCTTGATAATCTCTATAAAGGATTGCATTATGGGCCATGGGCCGATGACGACATGTATATACGGCCCAACCCGAACCCGGTTTTGTTCTGTTTTATCAAGTTCCTGCGATACACCGGACACAACACAACCCCCACAGTCACCATAGATTAAAAAAAAAAAAAAAGCAGAGAAAGTGAATTCCGAGGTCCTGCTCTCTCACTATAGCACCCAAAAGAATCACCAAAAGGGCCCGAATTTTAGGTACCCAAATTTCTGTATTCAAATATCAAAGGTTTTTGATCTTCCTCATGTTGTTATGATCGTTTAAGGATTCCATGATTTGTTCCACTAATGGGTCCCCATTTTGGGGGTTTCAAAAAAGTCTCCCATGGAAGCTTTGGAAATGGAGTGGTTGTGGTACTTTACGAATGGGTTTGTCATTTTCATTGATTTGGAGATATGGGTTTTGCTTAAATTGCAACTTTGGGCATTTTTACCCAACTTTTGGTATCCTATAATAATTTCGTTTATTTTTTCTTTTTAGAGTTAAATATTAAAGGAAGAAGGTAATTTGTAATCTACGGCGACATTTGAAAACGGGTTTGAAAAAGAGTTTTTTTCACTTAAAACTAGTTTTGGGTTAGATTATCAGAAAGCGTACTTTTGTTAGATTCTGGAAAGTTCATGTTTTTTTTCCAAGAACTGGGGGCCACTCGGGGCATTTGAAAAAAAACATTTGGGTTAAGCATGATCCTTGCAAAAGTAGAATCATCTAAACGTGTTTCCAAATGATACCAACATTTCATCTGATAAAGTACTTTACGGGGTAGGATCATGTGAAAGTGCCATATTTCAATGTGGAAATCCATACCAACAAAGGAGAGTTGGGTTGGGAATGCTAATTTATGAGAAAAAAAAAATGATTTCACATTGGGTGACTCTACTTGAATCAAAACATCTAGAGTAACGCGTGAAAAGAAAACCTCGTGAATGATTCTTTCTGGTGGGATTCCTTGATTACCTGATTGGATCATTGACATTTTACAGTAGCAGTTTTGTCCAGAAGAAACTATGACGATTCAAAATACAACTGCTATTGCAAAATTTAAATATATACCAAGCCTTATTTATGGTACCTTTTGACTTAAGAAACATGTGTTGTGGGATTGCTTGTAATAAAATGCTCTGATGGAATTCATGTTTTTATCTGTTTCTTTTGAGTTTGTCAATCTGTTCCAGAGGGACATTTGAGACGGAGATCTCATCTATTCAGGACAATGATTAAATTTTCTAGTTGCGCATTTTGATGGTAAGAGATGTACTCTACATCTGTGTTTGTTATTAAATTTTCCTTTAGAAGAAATGTTTTCCACCTAATGACAATCTCATCCAATTCTGATAAGATTCGAGTCTGTGAATGTATTGTTAGAAGATATTCCTTTTTAATATGTTATAAAACTAGTATTGTGCAAAAATTGCCAATGATTAGGACCACATATGTGGGTCTGTTCTAAGTGATGACATTGTTTCTTTTTAATAGGTAAATGGTGATATTAACCAAGGACCTCGCGGTTGCAAATTTTGTTGTCTGCCATTGAGCTATGGGTTCAACACCTAAGTTTACGAGATTACATTAGCCTATGTTTACGAGAATAGTAGCACAATATTTGTGTAATTTACATATATGGCTGTCTACCTTGCTTATTGATGTTAATCATTTTTATTGTTTGATTTGGTAAGTCAAATCAGATGTAATTATTGTTCTTTATTTTGTTCCCATCTTGTTTTTCCAATTACATCATGGAAATTTTACTTGTACATTGATATTACTACATAGTAATACATTGGTATATTACTATGTCAAACACTTCGGGACACTTATACCCAGAAAACAAATCAGATTTAATTGAAATATGTGGTGTCATGAAGGAGCTAATCAGATTTGTTGTCACATTTCTTGCAACTCATGTTCCATGCTTTCAGAGTGTGAGAGGAGGCTAAAATAAAATATGGTTGGTATTCAGGAGCTGTCATTTTGCAGTATGACGTAGGCCAGAGACTGTAGTTCGTTATTTTTCCTGAGTTCTACTTTGGTGAGTCCATATATTTAACATTTTACTACGTTGGAAAACTCAGTACAGTGCCTTTGTTGTTCGTTGTTAATGCTGCTGCTAATGCGATGATGAAGTTGATTGAGAGTTGTTAAATGATGTATACTAAATAAGGCAGAGATTAATTGCCAGTTTTTATGAACCGAGCTTGTGGTTCACTGTTTTTGTGGGTTGATCCTCAGAATCAATGATGACTGTACGAAAGCACATTCTGTACTATATGATGTACTACTAAATATGGTTATGTGATCTCTGATGAAAAAAATCATCTTTTTATATCTTTACATTCAATTTGCCTTTACCCAGTCACATAAAATGTTGCATAATTTGCATTCAGTTAGCTGGGCAGGAAAGTATACATAATCAGTTTACATTGAATTTCTCGATCCATATCATTCTCGTTTTGAAATTTTCATATGAGCTAGGAGGTGTTCACCTCATTGAGATGTTTTATCCGCATGCAAAAGTACTGTTTGGTTTGTGCTCTATAGGATCACTGAAACAGGCAGAATCCAGGTCTCTGCATGTCAGCTTGCTTATCTGCGTTTGTTCTTGGTTGGATTCTTTTCAAGATATTAGTACAATATACATTCTGTTACATTGTACAAAGTTTTTGTTAAAACCAGTGGATGGAGCAGCAGTAACGAGAACATTCTGTTACTCTGGCAACATCTTGCAGCATATGGAGAGGTAATCAATCTAAGGCTATCCCTATTTACAGTCTTTATCATTTACTTATGTTTTCTATATATGTTGCTGAAATTTCGTCTGCTCATGTTCTTCACTGACCGCTACAAGAAGGGTTTCGCCTTTTGGAAAATTCTTTGTCCAGGTGCCAGGATTGCTAATGGGTCATAAAAATGCTTTCTCCGGACGAAAGTTTCCCAGCGCCAGCCAAAGTGGGCTCTCCACTCTTCTTGCGTTGTGTGATACGGCAGGTATTGCTTCACTGCTATGTTGCTCGATCGACAAAAGTTCAGTATCCGCTCATTTTGGGATAGAACATGTTCCAAGCTATCTCGACCTGTCGAAGAAGGCATTGCAGAAGAAAGGAAGCCTATAAGGTAAATAATGTCTTCATCTGGAGTAACCAAAGATGTTCGGTTATCCCACCTGAAATCATACAGAACCAGGTTTAGAACTTTGGTATATTGTGATATAAATATGAAAAACAATTAAGTGTATGTTCATGGTTACTTTGATTTGTTGACAGGGTAGATGAGGATGGGCCCATTGTTGCTGTCTGTGAGGATTTCTTGGAAGACCCCTCTAGCAAAATCATGGATTCTGGACTTCGGAACGAGCAGGTTGAGCCATGGATGAGGGACTTCCCAAAGTCCTTTTGATCGGAGCTTCACTTCAGAGGCTTGTACTCTGTCTAAGAACTGCACATATGAGACCTCCGACTGAAACAACGTGGATGATATGTATCTCAGTCGTGACAAGAGTGCCTTCACTTCCTGCAATCAGTGCAAGAAGAAAGTGGTTAGTAGGTGCAGTTTGATTGTTGTTGGGTATTGTTTTCAATGCGGGCCTCGCTTACCTTATTCGTGATGTGGGGTTTATCCGGGTTGAGGTTCTTGGTCATCTCAATGCAGTACAGCGTCTGTCCATCTGAGCTGAACTTGCTGGCTTGAAGTGGGTCCTCAGGATCAAAGGAGGACCTCCAGTTGTTCAAGAGTCCTGTTCGGTTTATTATCACGAATCCTTCGATGTAGTCAAAGGTCGTCTTTGCCGATATCAACATCTCCTGGTCCTCAGTGAAGGTGGAAAAGTCTGAATACAGGACTCGAATCCATCTCACCTGTTGAAAACGATGGTTTTTTATGTTGTTTTGAAAAGCACAGCTTGGCTCAACTACAGAAGCAAAGTTTTCAGTTGAATACCATCTTGGGAGCTGTTTCAAGATCGATCCTTGCTCTGGTGATGACTCCGAACTGACCCAATCCTCCAAGAGCTCCATAAAACAGGTCGGCATTTTTTTCCGGCGAACAGTTCAGCATCTCTCCTTTTCCTGCATTTCCAGATTTTGCTTATTCAGTATTCATACAATGTAAGCACTAAGCAGTTCAGTTTAAAGATCAAACTGGTATACAGACCTGTTATAATCTCGAGGCCGCGGACGTTATTGATCTGAGGGCCATGTCGGAAGGCCTGCCCGCTGACCCCCGCATTGGATAGCGTGCCCCCGACGGTGAGGTGGAGGTAGTCGGTCCAAGACTTGGGTGCTAGCCCATGTTTCAGGCTCTCATGCAGCACGTTTATCCATAGTTCCCCTCCAGAGACATCTATATAAGGGAATTCTCCAACATGGACTCGCATCCCCCGACTCCCAAGTGACTCCATCTCAATAACTATCCCCCCCAAGGCCTGAGCTT
The DNA here is from genome assembly GCA_030737845.1 of Acorus calamus. NCBI lineage: Eukaryota > Viridiplantae > Streptophyta > Magnoliopsida > Acorales > Acoraceae > Acorus > Acorus calamus. The sequence continues at coordinate 7,147,473 of CM060862.1, read as the reverse complement.
GCCCCTGGAGCGAGTGTCCATGGCCACGGGCCGCCACGGTGAGGTTGGAGCTCGGACCCATTTCATAAACAAGCTTCAGCGTCGCAACGATATCAGAAACAGATTCCGGACGAAGGACAGCATAAGGAGGGAACCGGAACCGGTTCCCAAAGTCATTCGCAACATGTTGGGTGTCCTGGAATTCGAAATGTCCATTGAGGCTCAAAACGTTGAAAGGCGAGGTTTTAATTGGAGGAGTGGAAGGAAGGTTGGAGCCAAGGTTGGTGTTGGCAGTGAAGCTGCTCAAGAACAATAGCATGAGGAGCTTGACTGCCCTGTTATGGAGGTAAGAGATGGGTGTGCTCTTCATGGTCTTTCTTCTTTGTTATGGAGGGAGGGAAAGAGAGTTGTTTTTTTTCTTTTTTGGGTGCTGAAGTGGGACTCAAAGGTGGTAAAATGTGAAGGTGGGAGAGCAGGGGATTATAAAGGGCATTTGGTGGCATAGTCAACCAATCTCTTCATATATATAATATATATAGAAGAAACTGTTTGTGGATTGCCTACTTTGGATGCTGGGAATGATTTAGGCTTCTTAGCCTATTCTACTCCTATTTCTGCTCTGTGGGAAGTGGTTTCTTCATTTTTCTATGGGATGAGAATGTGCTATAAAGAGAAATAAAAACCGATCTTTCTAGCACTTTTCTGTTACTCACCAAGAGAGAATTTTTTTTAGAAAACCATTGGCTTTAACTAACAAGTTTCCTCTCTCTACATGCAGGCCGGAGATTCCATGCATCGGACGGCTGTAAAGGGGATGACCCCACCACTTCCGAAGGTGCATGGTTTCATGCGATGACAGATTTGCCCAGAAACTTTTACTCCTAACCACGTATCGTGTACTTGGAGGTTCGACTCCTCTTGGTGGTGGTGGTGTGGGGGGGTTGGGGGGGGGGGGGCCTGGATCTGCGGGACCTGGTGTCACGTGGTGGTCCGGTCCCTATGAAGAAAATCTACAAAGGTCTTGGAAGTGGTGAAGATGAGACTTTAGAGTGGCCTTTGCTATAGCTGTTGAGGCTTTGGGAGCCTTACTTCCCAGATATGGGACAGCCACAAAAAAAAGAAAAGAATTTTTTTTACTTATGTAGTAGAGGAAAAGGTGTCTGCAGTTGTGGGGGGGAGGGGCCAGTTGTGAGGGGCGGTGGAGGTGTGATGTTGTTGGTTCCACTTCCGGTCCCAGCTTTTTCTGATCTGGATTGGATGGCCTTGTTGACTGGAGTTTTCTTTTCTTTTCAGCCTTGGTGGGGCTGCTGCAACTGCTGTGTATGATGAGTGTAGATTGTGACTTAAAAAGTTTATGAAAGTGCAGGTTCTGTTTGTGTTTGATTCTTGGTTTAGTTTTGTTCAGTTTAATCAGCAACTGATGCTGTGATGTTGTGCGAAATGCATGTTTTGTTGTTCTGACTCGATGAAGAGAATTCTGGGAGAGTTTTTCCAAGCCACTTGTTCTGATTGATGGATATTCTGCACTCAGAATTTCTGTTCCATTGGAGAGAGTTTATTATTAGTGGTTCTTATGTGTGTATAAATAGTCTGTCACCAATGTTTTTACAGGGCATCTGGGAATGGATCCACTGTGATGTGAACAGGGGAACTTAGGGTGCGGTTAAAAACATGTTTGAATTTTTTTTATATCTAAATATGTTTTTGTAGTTAGATTTCCATGGAGCATATTTTTCTTAGGTTCTTGAATTTTGTTTACTAAAAGTTATTTTTTTTATTCTTGTCTTTTAGCCTGGTTTGAAAGATTCTCGCAGAATCATCCAAATTTGTTTCCAAACACATGGTTAATAATATTGGACGCTAGACATAAATTAAGTTCACCACAATTACCATTGTATTTGAAGCATATTTTTTACTTAGATTTTTAATATCAAATAAAGTTAATTTCTTATTTGAATCACTCACATGGAATACAAGAAAAAAAATTTATTCTTTGATTTTTTTATTGAATAATACCAAAGATAAGCTGAAAACACTTCTATTTCTATTTCTCGTAATTGAATTTACAATTTCACAAAAGGTCTGCATTGTCATTGCATAACTATTACAATTTATTCAACTTTTAAACTAAAATGTTTTGTTTTTTTAGATTTAAATTATGATTATTCTATCCATATGCACCTCCTTATTCATGAAATACATGCGTGGAAGGGTGCGGGAGGTGTTTATCAATAGGCCCACAAAGTTTTTTTTTCCCATCAAGTACATTTAATGTATACCATTTTGTTAATGGAGAAATCGAAATCAGTCAATCTTTGATGGGACATTAAAATATGACAAATTTCACTTGTCTAACTGGTGAGATTATGATAATTTTTAACAGTTTTTTTATCACAATGTTAGGATTCAATACTTTAGATCAATAACTTAACTTGTTCCATCATATTAATTAATATGCATAGTATATTATATGTACATGTTTGTTAAAACTTATAAATCAAAGATTATAATTTTTAACTTAAAATAAGTAATTGTTGCATGTTTATTTAAATTTATTAAAACTTATTTAAGCTAAAATCAGTTTAAAAATGTCATAATTTATAAACTAGAAAAACGATGTTTGTGAGATTATAGCTTATAAAATGTGTTAATTTTTTTTTAATTTGGACACTTGTACCTTTAATTTTTTTAGTAATAATATGTGTGTCTTTTTTTTACTACTACACCAAAAATAACCGGACCTCTTTTCATCTTATCAATTTTTTTACTATTACAAATAATACATTATCAAATTTTTTTTATAATTCTATTTGTCACTCAGTTTATTAAAGTTCTAAAATGTAATATTTAAAAATATTGTAGTTGAAATATTATTTATATTAAGTTAATTTAATTTTAAATATTTATAAAATTAAATTATATGAAAATATCAATTTATTTTGTCAAACATAAATAAAATTCACTCATACATTTTAGGAGTATTTTTGACGTTTGTACAAAAAACAAACAATTTTACCGCTTATTAACAAATATCATCCACGTTTAGTTATTTCTTGCTTTTTAACAGTTACATCATAACCTAATCATTGAGTTTTTATTTTTTTTGGTTGGTTCACTGAATACATTCATCTGTACCATTATATTAAATTATACACATATACCAACAAACATGCATGATGCATCATACACGAGATAGAAGGGAAAATGAAAGAAAAGAGAGTTTTTGTTCTTAAAATATATCCCTTTAAAACAAAACAATTGGGCCACATAATGATCACAGTAGACTCCATCACCCACTGTTATCATGCCATGCAAGACCAAGACAATCCATGTGTAGTACTGATAGGTTTTTTTAGAGGTGAATTAATAAGAGGTCCTCAAATCCTATGGAGAAATTAATGTATTTTTTTTTCTTTTTTCATTCATCACATCTCCAAATCAACCTTTCCTCCTATCTTATCATGTCTCCCCTTGCACACCCTCACTACATTCCACTCACACATGTTTCTTCCTGTCCACTGCTTCACCTACAAAGAACAACCTCATCCACTCCTCCATAACCACATTGTGATGACATCGTTTTGTTTTTGTTTAATTAGTGTGGGACTACTCTTTTGATGCAAATGACATGGAGTGTTTCATATGTACCAAATTTAATTTTGTATTCTATCAGTTTTTTTTTTCTCTGTTGTTTTGAATTTTTTTGTCTTAGAAAATGGTTTGTAATTTTTTTGGTAGGTAAGGGTTTTTTATTTCTCACATTTTCCCTATGATTATCTCTTGTAGGCAAATGATCAATATTCGAACACAAAATCTTTAGTGAAGAGGGAGCACCTTTAATGACATAACCATATTATTTGAACAATAGAAAATTCACTTCTATCTCGAGAATATCCTTTCTCTTTCAAGTGTAGTGTCAAACTTTCAGACCTACTATACCTCAGAGTATTACTTTGATGATATAAAAAAAATACTTTTTTTAATGTTTCACACATGAAAATGTTAAAATTACAAATGTTATTTTATCATTTAAAATTGCATGATTTGTATGGAAAGATTGCATATAACAATAATATTCTATAACGAGTTCATGGCATATATTCGAAAGTTTTTCATATCAATACCTAATGATAATTCCATCAATATGTGGTTATTATGAGATTTCCATCAATGGATATTTAATTCATGGACAGTTGTTAATTAAACAGATATCAGCCATGTAGTGAAGGGAATCCCATAGTACATATAGTACTGATAAGAAATTTTGTTATGTTATACTCACCTTGAACCATGAAAAATAGGCAATGTTTAAGTTGATGTTAAATAAATTTGTGGTTCTGAAAGTGGAAACATTTCAAAACTTTAGGCGTGTATGTACCTCGTATGTTTTCATATTTGAGTTTAATTGATGTGCACCACCTTTTCTTAGCTAGAACAAAGATTTACTAGTATATATATATATATATATATATATATACATACTTTATTGAATACTCTGATGATCTATGCCTTCCCTTTGTTTTTTCAATTATTATGTTAATGGGCCAATCACACAATCTTATGACGACAAAGAAGATCTTCACTAATTAAGACTTTGTTCCCCATCCTCATGTCATTATCATGTATTTAAATGCTTTTAGCACTCTATTCTACTATAGGGTTTTCCTCCAACAAAATCAAGCTGATTAGACCTTGTTGCAACTATTATATAGACAGGATTTTCTATACATCTATCAAGCTCACTATCTTATAATATATTTGTCAATCAATGAATATATTTCAACATTTCACATGCATCTAATGTGCCACTTGCTAATTATTATATGGTTGAACATGATATAAGGCCCCATGTATAAAGATGCACAAAACAAGAAGCAAATCTCATCCAAAATTACCTTAAGCAAGCCTTTTTTAATGAAGGGAAATTCTCACATGTTGCTAGCTTATTCAGTTCCTTTCTTGAATTATGCCTAGAAAGGAAAATGAGCAATTTGATTTTCATGTGATCTATATCGATGGCTACAAAATTTACAACCTAAAGATATTTGGATTCGAGTCTTGCCTATTAAAAAAAATGATGTTCAACTCCGAAAATGATGTTCATTTCTTATCTCGACCAAAAAATGCATATGCTGAGAAAATTGAGTATACATATACACACACATACATGCAAATGCACATATGCATTAGATAATTATTTATCAATATCGAGAAAAAAGATTCTTTCTATGTTCATATGCAAAAGTATATAAATTGTTGAGATGTATTGTATTCTAACATGAGAAAACCTATTTTAAAAGGCCCATATCGGGTCTTTTTTACATTTTTTTAGTATTTTTTATTATAGATTTTTAAAAAGAGGTGGCCGTAATGATTGCTTAGCTTAAGAGAATAAACCAGTGATCGGGAAAGAAATTGAGAGATCTTCTGTATCTCAATTACTTGTTAAAGTGAATCGATTCAACTTATCCTTTGTGGATGCAGACAAATTCACAAACCACGCGCGTGAACACGTATTCCTTTGTGATTTGTTGATGTTTTTTCATGTTGTTATTCTACACGTCCACTAAGATTGAACCCTAGATCCCTCTAGGAGATGATACTGCTGCAACACAAGGCACCATATAGAAAATAACTATACATATTTACAACAAGATATATATCTGTTAGGTTATACTGTTGATTCACAGAATACTTTTGACAGGAAAGGGTGTGCCATATCTGTTAACCAAACAATTCTCAAGTATTTATCCATTCAAAGAATAATTGTCTTTGAAAGAAAAAGAGACCATCTTCCTTGACATGGATACATTGTTATCAGATTCAGAGCCAAATAAACTATTGAAAAAAAAAAATCTTGCTTTGGCTTGATCTAGAGAGTTTCAAATTGCATTCAGAGCAAGTACGTGTTTGTCAAATGTGGTACAAGGAGATCGATCATATATGCAATGAATCTTGGTTTGTGTTTTTACCTTTTTTATTGGGAAGTACTGCTTGCATGTGTATTGAAGTGGCTATATATATATATATGTCAGTAAAAACACCTGGCTTTGTAAACATTTTCCATGGAAAGTACTCTCATGTGGCTAGGGTTATTGTTTTTTTCTTGTTTTTTCTCATACCTATGGGTAAGTTTTAGGAAGTTTTAGGTATATATGGCTACTGAGGGTAAGACATTTATAGTAAAATATATGTAGTCCTCTTTCTCATGCGGATTCCAAGTTATCTTAGGCCATGCTCGGAAGAGTCTGGGACTTCTGTGTTTTTTGATACATGTGTCTGGCATTCAATCAAAGCATACCACTTAAGTGATAAAAAAATATATATTTCATGAAACATTTTCATAGAAAGTACTCTCATGTGGCTAGGGTTATTGTTTTTTTCATACCTATGGATAAGTTTTAGGAAGTTTTAGGTATGGCTAGCTCCTGAGGGTAAGACATTTATAGTAAAATACATGTAGTCCTCTTCCTCATGTTGGATTCCAATTTATCTTTGGCCATGCTCGGAAGAGTCTGGGACTTCTGTGTTTTTTGGTACAGGTTATCTTTGGCATTCAATCAAAGCATACCACTTAAGTGATCAAAAAAATATATTTTATGAAACATTTTCCATGGAAAGTACTCTCATGTGGCTAGGGTTATTGTTTTTTTTCATACCTATGGATAATTTTTAGGAAGTTTTAGGTATGGCTAGCTCCCGAGGGTAAGACATTTATAGTAGAATACATGTAATCCTCTTCCTCATGCTGGATTCCAATTTATCTTTGGCCATGCTCGGAAGAGTCTGGGACTTCTGTGTTTTTTGGTACAGGTTATCTGTGACATTCAATCAAAGCATACCACTTAAGTGATTAAAAAAAATATTTTATGAAACATTTTCCATGGAAAGTACTCTCATGTGGCTAGGGTTATTGTTTTTTTCTTACCTATGGGCAAGTTTTAGGTATGGCTACTGAGGGTAAGACATTTATAGTTAAATATATGTAGTCCTCTTCCTCATACTGGATTCCAATTTATCTTAAGGTGCATTTGGTTGTGCTATTCTGCAAGAAGCTCATCCCCTAATGTTTGGAAATCGCAGTTTTGGACATTATTTGTCTGAAATCTGTTTGTAGGAAACAAAACTATTTAGTTGCACGATTGCAAAAGTAGCTTCCTACAAACGCAAAATTAGTTTCCTGCAAATGCAAAACCTTCCTAATCTTGCAACTAAATACTCCCTTAGGCTATGTTCAGACGAGTCTGGGACTTTTATGTTTTTTTAACACAATTTATGAAAAAACACCATACATGCACATCTAGGGTGCGTTTGGAAACACAATTTGAAATAAGCTTTTAGCTTTTGATGCTTTATGCATACTTTTTGAAGGTGTAATTAATGATGATGACTGCTTTATGAAACAAATATTTCAAAACACAGTTCAGAGATAAAATCTAGTAATGATATTGTAATTGAATTGTTTGATTATAATTTTTAGCTTTAGCTTATAAAAAAAGTTAAAAGCTGTTTTTTTTTTATTACCAAATGGGCCTAAATATCAATTTTGCATTGCCTACATGACGATTTTTAATTGAAACTTATCCTCTTTGTCCATGCCACATAGCACATAGGATCCCATCACTGTTGGAACTTTTATAAGTTCAACTATTGGAGTCGATTTCGTAGAAATTGGCTTCTCACTTCTTTTCTAAATACAATTTTCTCATTGTGCATGAATTCCAAGATGATTTTAATTTCTAGAATACAATTACTACTGTGGTAACATTCTAGTTTTTATTCCACTGCGGAACCAAACACTCTTTATTAGTGATAGGTTAATTCAGAATTTTTTAGTGGAATATATATATATTAGGGCATTTTGCAAAAATAGCCCCCAGAACGAATATTAGCAAAAATAGTCCTGTTAAAATGGAGATGTGCGTCTCCAATGTGATTTATTAGTCACACCTTCTCTCTCTTATTTTTGTACGTATATTTGTTATCAAATTAACATAAAATCAGATACGATTGAAACAATATTTTGAATTTTATCTCAATCTTAACGGATAAATTTAAATTTTGAAATATATTTAATTTAATAGATAAGATTGAGATATTTTTTAAAAATTATATCATAAATTTAAATTTAATTAAATTATCATTCAAGTTTTAAAATTATCTTAATCTTATCTATTAAATTAAATATATTTTAAAATTTAAATTTATTTTATTCTTTTCTATTAAGATTTTATCTAAAATTTAAAATCTCATATAATTAAAATTTTAAAATTTCAATCTTATCTGTTAAAATTGAGATAAAATTCAAAATATTATTTCAATCTTATCTGATTTTATTTTAATTTGATAACATATTTCCTATAGAAACTAAAAGTGCAAATTTCCCTATACATTATCATTTTTTTCTTCTAGTATTATGATTGAGATGTGGCCTCAAAGACATACAATTGAGTGTTGATATAATTTCTTAGAAAATTAAAGCCTTTAGTGGCATTGTTCGATCTAGGCTCTGTGAAGAACTTTTTAAAAATAATATTCCCATAAGCTTACTCTCAGCCAACTTAGGCAATGTTTATTGCAGCTTAAATTTATAAATTATAGATTATAAATTTTTTGATAAGTTACAGACATTTTGTTGTAACTATTTAAAAACAATAGATAAGCATCAGTTGATGTTTGTTTAATAAGTTGTAAAACAGCTTTTTGCTGTACAATTGTAAAAAATAACCATACACTATAGAAGTAAAAAATTGATTTATGTTTGGTTAAATAAGTTAATTTTTACATATAAAATTAATTTTATAAATATTTAAAAGAAAATTAAATTAACATAAATAATATTTCAAAATCACTACAATATTTTTAAAATATTACATTCTAGAATTTTAAGAAATAGAGTGACAAATGGAATTATAACAAAAATTGATGATGTATTTTTTTGTAATAGTAAAAAAATTAAGAATTGAAGATGAAATGCGGTTTAGTGATTTTTGGTGTAATAAAAAAAAGATACACATTATTAGTAAAAAAGAGTAATGGCAACAATGTCCAAAATAAAAAATTTAGCCTTTTATATGTTAGGAATAAAGAGTTGACTAAGTTGTAACTTGATAAAATCAAATCTCAACTAAATGATTTGGTTAACAAACTATGCGGAGATTTAAGTCTATCCAAACTTAGGTTTTTGAGTTTATAAATAAGATCCATGTATATCCAGAATATTCAAGATGTAGTCTTCTAGTAAATTTGTGTTTCTTTATATTCTATATTTATCTTAGATTTAGATTTTCTATATGGTATCAGAGCTATATTTGATTTTGATATGATGTGATCCTGCTTTTTATTGGTTCAATAAAATTCTGTTTTTACATTTCTTTATGAAACCCTTCTTATTTATTCAAGCCTGTTATCTTTTTAATTTATTCCAAATATCTATAAAGTGTTTATTGAAAGAGATCTTGACAGATATGATCTAATGAATCACAAACTCCGACAGACTCAAGAAGAGTGGGAGCAAAGTGATGGATTCTGAAAGACGGACGACGATTATCAATTCACACAATTGAGTTTTTCAATGATGTAGATCAAGAGGCTTTTATCATATATAACAATCATATTATTCTATTATTAGAACATGTGATTGCAGGAGGATGTTAGGAATAACGAGTTGACTAAGCTGTAATTGGATAAAATCAAATCTCAACTAAATGATTTGGTTAACGATTTGAGTCTATCCAAACTTAGGTTTTTGAGTTTATAAATAGGATCCATGTAATCTTTATCCTTATAATTACCGCTGCTTAGCTTTTAATTCACCTCTGACCATCAAATTAAATGTGAATAACCCGTCCTCTCTCTTTGAAACAAGGGGCGCTTCCGGTTCTGTCCGTGCTTCAAACAATCAATTTTGTCTTCTTCATATTACCATTTTTTATCTTTATGTATAAGGATCCAAGATTACCTAGTAGAAATGATTTGAAAATCATAACAAACCTCCTTTGTTTTTTTTTCTTTTGAAATATATAAATGATCAAAAATTAAAGATGTAGTCTTCCCGTAAATTTGTGTTTATTTTCCTTCTCTATATTCTATATTTATTTTAGATTTAGATTTTCTACATTATAAGCTATAATATAAAAAACATCTCTTTCTCAGCTTAGAGACTATAACTTTCTAAATCTGTTTTTAACTTAAATAAGTTCTAATAAGTTTAAATAAACATGTAACAACTGCTTATTTTAAATTAAAAACTATAATCTGCGGCTTATAAGTTTTAACAAACATGTATTTATTCATCGAATATGTTCTGTTGAATTTAACCATAGTTGGTCTGGGCGACGCGAGTCCCCATATCAGCTCTATACATCAATGTGTACAGGAGGTTACCCAAGCCTATACTTTGGCTTATGATTTTGTTCATGATGTAAATGATGTAACTTATAGTTTTGATAGTTTGAATATATAAACCTGTGACAGGCCTTTTACAACAAAAAAAAAAAAACTTCATCAGCAAATATGTTCTGTTGAATTTTCAACACCTAGAAATTAAAATATGAAGCTGAAACCTAAAATTAAAAAGTATACCTCTAGAATCCATTACCCCAATTTTTTTTTTGTGCAAAAGTTAAATCAGTTTGATGCTTTCAAACTGGTCATACAATTAATAGCGAATAATAATTCTGGAAATTTATTTTTTGGATGTCAAGTTGTAAGAGTTTTCTGGAAGAAAGCAGAATAAAAAATAAAAATTTATAAATAAAAAAATCTGCGCACTTAGGATAGTGATTCACTAGTGTCCAGTTTTGGTCCCCCTTTTTTATACCAACAAAAAAATTGAATCGAATTTCACAAATATCTATTCAAGTAATTTAATTTTTAAAATATTTGCTCTTTTTCTCAAAAATTGATTTTGGCACCTTTTCTACACAAAAGTTATAATCCAAAGGTTACAAAATCACTAAATTAAAATAAGATTGGACAATCTACTATGCAAAGCAAAATTTATCCAATAAATGGTTCCAAATTAAATGGGCTTTATATTCATATATTTATTTTTCTTTGTGATAGAAAGTGGTATAGTCAATACCTACTCCTACTCATTCCACCTATTATTCAGCATAAAGTTTAGACTCTTGCTACCTACAAAAAGGAAGAAAAAGAAGACCTCCAATGATATGATCTTGTTCATGATCCCTCAAAACTCTATGACCTTAGCCATGCCCCTTAAAGAGGATGCACATGAGATGCTTGATCTCAATTCATGCTTTTGAATTACAATGGTGGGCATTGTCTGCTCATCAGTTGTCAGAAGAAATGGGCCGTACCATATAATTTATCTTGATCAAGTTGTTGAATTGTATATAATTGTTGAGAAGTCACTCTATCCAGTATATCCAATGCAGTTGGTCATTGTAGATATAATTATATTTTGGTGGAGTTTAGGATATTTACTGAAAGATCACTGTACATGAAGAGTTGCGGAAATGGACAATTGGTTCAAAGTCCTTTCTTCGACCTTGCACTATTTTTAGGTCCCTCAAATTTTTTCTTCTCCTCCTCTACCTTTTGTATCAGTTGGGTTGATGTGTTGCATTATATTCTAGAGACCGGACAATATTACTGATAAATTGTACACTCTTATATATCGAATTAGATGTTCCAGGAGACATAGTTATTGACCTGAATTATCTTGTATCAGTTTACAACATCTAAGAAAAAAAATTAAGAACTGTCCACCTTAGGGTTGAAAACTTGAAAGAGGAAGAGTATGCACTCCTACAAATTAAAATGGTAATATATATATATATATATATATATATATATATATATATATATATATATATATATATATATATATATATATTGTGAGATGATCTTAATAGCTAGCATAAATGAGCATATTTGCAAAACCTAAGATCAGACAATTAATTATATGATATCTTCGTAGACATAAAATAAATTTTGTTGAACCACATAACTACACGGTGTACACTTGTGTGGTTTATTTTTGTTTTCTTCATTGTTTTGTAAGTTTTTTTATTCGTTTGATAAATTTTTATATTGCTATGGAATTATGAATGTACAAATGTATAGAAAGGAAACAAATTTTTTCTCATTGTTTTGTAAGTGTTGAGATCTAATACAGTTAAAAACGTCACTCCATCAACATAAATTCGTAACATCTTATCGAACCATATAAATATGCATGCATGTTCCATGGGGGTTGAAAAGATAAGAATTGCAAGAAAAAAAACAAGAGATGTGATTGAAAAATTTGAAATGAAATACAATGAACACCCTCTAATTTCATCACTTCCACACATGAAGTAGTCTTTCCAGAGAGTTCAGACAGGCAGACAACCTTCTTTTGAAAACCTACAATACTACACAAACATGTCAGAGAGGTTTCACGTGCAATCCAATCTGGAGACCGTACGACGTCAGAGGCCATGCAGTCCCTATGTGGACACATGGCATTCAATCAGAGTTCTATACAGGGTGGTCATGCAAAATTTTCTTTTCTTTCTATTTTTTTTTTCTTTTAATGGAAAGCGTAGCCGAACCCCACTTGTTATGGGTGGTGGTGGTGACTCCATTTGTTGGAAAGTCCACACAAAACCAACCTGAATAAACTGTTATTTTTATTTTTTAACCCTAATAAGTCAATCATCTCAGTCTGTGGATTCCACGTGGCACTCCCACCGGAGACTCCCACGCCGGACCCCGGCTCAGGCGGTGGTGGGGGAATCAGATTGGGAGGATAAGTGGGGTTGCAATGCATTAATTTCATGCCTTTGAATTGTCCAAGGAAGAACTCAAATCGAGGCAAATCTAGATCTCCTCGGAATCCGTGCTGGGCGGATCGAGGTGGAGGTGGTGGTGGTGATGGTGGGGGTCCGGCCTCCTCACCGATGCTGAGATCGATAGATCGGATGCGATGGATGTTTGGTGGTGGGAAAATCAGTGGGGGCTTGACAATTGATTTGAAATTTTAAAAGGAGACAGAGATATTCAAGTTTGTGGAAGATAATTACTTTGTGGTAGTGATTCTGTGACTGCTTTTTCTATCCCATGTGAGAGCCATGTGATTCGTCACTATTGTGGATGGCTAGAGGAAAAGAGATATGAAATATAGTGGTGGTTTTGAATCAATGTTTGATTTGTGTGAGAGTGACATATAGCATATACATTTATATATATGGTATTCATTTTGATGGAGTAGTTGATAAGAAAAACCCTAATGAGAATATATATCACATAGGGTATATATGCACGCTCCTGCATGCAAATTGTCACGTAGATTTACACCATCTCTAACAATTAATGATACATATATTGAAAGATATTATATCTTGATATGGTTACATATAACTTCTAACATCCATCCACTAATCCACTCTTCTAAATGTGTTATCCTTATCGAATCAGATACACCTATGGATTCCCCGGATTTGGGTCTTGACTCAAAGTCTAACATATAGAATATGTATGGTTTTTATTCTATAAGCATATATACATCACATGTAGGGTAAGTTTTACATGAGAAAGTAAGAACCCACTTGCCATGCACATGTACACACGTGCATGCAAAGTTTGGATAAGCTGTACCTATAATTGATTTTCTGCGATTGTTTTTGGTCCCCCAAAGAGTTTGTACACATCAAATATATTTACCTTTTTTAATTGAATTGTAGAAAAAACTAGCTTGTGATATGTGGGTGTGCATGGTTTTCTTTTGACTGAGACACGGACTTCATGAAGTTTCGCCCCCAGGAAAAATGTGTGCTGAATTGTCATAAACAGTTCAAGTCTTCCAGATAGTTTGTTCTAATACAAATATTTTGTGGATGATTCAACTGAATTTCCTAGATGTCTCATATGGCCTTGAAAACCTGAACAATGTGAACTTTTTGCATAAGTGATCGATATGATCAACAGCTAATGACGTGTGATTTGATTATTATTATTATTATAAAATCAAAGCCAATTAGTTGTTTGTTTAGAAAAATTAAATGAAATGACAATTGATATGCCTTGTCTGAAAAGGACGCCCAGGATTGGAAATTTTTCACTGTTGGGGTGGATGAGTGTCTTATCAGTCATGACAACCCTGGTTTGGTTGGATTTCTCAAATAACTGAATCTCAGATCTCACTAGGTTTCTTTGGAGATCTCTTAGATTTGTGGGGTGGGGGATATATAATTGTGATGTTGACCGAGTATGTATCTCTTTAATTTTTTTTTACATCAGATGATCACGATAAAATCATGTTAAAATAAATTATTAAGTTAGTTCTGATTTAGTACTATATATCTTATAAACTATTGTTACTTATTAATTGTAATATTATGTTAATAGGTTTTTGAAATATTAATTTTTCCGTAAATATTTACATGCAGACAATACTTTAAATGTCATTGAAATGACAATACAAATATATATCTATGGAGAAGCAAAGACTCCATGAGAGTTTGTGAGTCTCCATAAATATTGTATTTTCACATGTATTAAATATAATGAATTTGCTCCATGGATGCATGAAGGCTTAGGCCTATGTCTTTGTTTGATCTCAAGTTTTTTGTGGATGAAATATATATATCTAAGCAATCCAAGTACCAACCCACAACTCACTGCAATATTGCTAGGTTTTTTCCAAGAGAACCAACTCCAACCCCAATTTGGTTTTTTTTTAACAGATCAGAGTGTTTTGATTAATTAATTTGCAAATGGATAAAATCTATGTGACTGTTCAAGTTAATTGGCCTATCAAAATTTGATTGATGTTGGGCCGACCTTTGCATGAATATGTGATCTATGTTTGACCACATGATTATATATGAAGCCTCATGTGATCGAGACTTGTTGATTGAAATTTCACTTCTTTACAATGCAATCATCCTGTAAAAAATAGAATGGTTAATCATCCTGTGTGGTATGACATCATGATCATGTGACTCAATATTTCAGTTAAACATAAGATTGATGTGGATGTGGAACAAAAGAAGCGCACCAAGGGTGTTCATGGGAATGACTATATAGTCATAACATTATCTAGAACTTTCTGAGTGTTTATTATAAAGTTTGAAAATCGGATGCCTTCTTTCCTATGACACTTATTTTGTCATCAAATTGTGTGTTTAGTATCTTCAAAATCAACAAAATGCAGGTATCCATTTAGTTTGAATAGTTTATCGCCTTTTCAAAAGATAACACGATTTGTTGTCTATTTCACACTTGATGACATAGTGCATATACTTTAATTTCATACATTAATGTAACTATCTTTATTAAAAAAAAATTGCCACTCATTCCACATGATTTATAAATATATTATATATTCATTGTACTATGGCTACGGCTGAGAAGGATTAATTGTTGAGCACTGATACACTCAGTCCGTTTTACAGTCGTGTACACTATGATAATATAACATATACTGCATTATCATAATATATGAAGTTTTATCATAGTGTAAGACTATTTTTTTTTTAATTTTTCAAAGTGAAAAAAAATACACTACTGTATTTCAGTATATATATTATTTCATATAATTACATACATTTCAATGCGATAGCATATGCTTTTTTTAAAAAAAAAACATTGCGGGCTATAAATTAAACAGGGATGGATGTATCATTTTCCTTAATTAATTAATTGTTTCATGTTTTTATGTGGGTTATTCATAGTCTGGACCACCTTTAACTTAAAAAGAAGATTTTTCTATGTGATGATGTGTTGTATGGGTGGATTATATTTATGGCCTTGCCACCATTAAAAGAAGATTTTCTGCGCGCGTATCTTTCCATGTTCTAATATAATTAAAAAAGTGAATTGGAATTCATTGAATGTTGTAAAGTTCAGCTAGAATTTGCAATCATGATATCTTAGATTCGTGTCTTAAGTTTTATCTAATAAAAAAATTGAAATTCATTAATCATCAAATTCAAATACATTCACTTGTGGAGGGCCTAACAAACTTAGATTGGCACATAGATGTTTTTTTTTAATGGGGAGGGGATAGAGACCCAACAATCAATTATAGGATCAACCAAGGATCCTCTCCCAAAGTCACAATGTCAATGAAGCTAGCTAGATATATACTTCCCTCCAATAAAAAGTTAATGCCTACCTACCCCTACAAGTTCATGACACACACCCACAATTTGAAAATTCTTCCAATTTTTGTGACTTTGAGGGGCAACTCCCACTAATATTTGCATGCCAAGAAATTGACACTCAAAAGCTTGGAATACCATAATGAAGAACAGTTAGACCACTTCATGTTGTAACTACAAATAACGTGTTACATCGGATAAAGTTGCTACAGTGTTTTTAATTAGTTCATCAAAATATTGAAGTGGACCATGGTCTAATCAGTAGTTTGTAGCATCCCCCCCCCCCCCCCCCCCCCCCCCATTCAATTTAGGTAGGAGATAACACATACAAGTGCATCTGATCTGTATCCGATTAATCCAAAATTTTAATTTTATATAAATTATTTAAAATTTGGAATTCAAATACTAGGGTTTATGTTCCAATTACATTAATAATATTCAAATCAGATAATTAATTATTATGTTATATATTAGAATTATTATAAATATTATCAGCAATATACATATTCAGATATGGGCTTGTCCACTCTGTGTTCCATCCACAGGAAGGTACATGACCATACCCTTAATAAATGATGCCAGTTTGACAGATCAGAAAGGTAAACCTAGATGGAAAACTGAAGTTTCATGATCCAAAGTATTGTTTGACTTTGTATGATATCAAGTAACATAATGTACATTGAACCTGGAAGAACCATAGTATCATATTAAACATTGTTTGGTTCCTGGTACAAGATTTGAGCCTTCAATAATGGTCATCCAATCCTCCCATTAGTCTCTGTTTTTTTTTCTTAATTATATGAAAGTATTAAGATGAACGCTAGTACACTTGGTCTGTTTTATTATCCCATTTATAGTTTAAAAATGCTTCCAGAGCTGCATGTACACTACTATAGTGTAATATGCATTGCGCGGTGTATAATGCACTATTGCAGTGTATGCAAATTTAATATTTTTTATTTTTTTAAAGAAAAAATATAGTAATATTGTATCTTAGTATCTATATTTTTTTTAACAGTATATACTTCAATGAACGAGTGCATATTTTTTTTTATAAATGAAATAACACCGGTTAGGGCTGTAGATGAGGATACTTCATTTTCCATGAAAGATCACACTTTGTTAAATGAAATATATAGATGAAAAAAATGGAAAATGATATGTTACGTTCAACCCTTTGTGCAGCTCCATCAATAGTGAACACTAGTTATGTTTTTTTATAAAAATTATACACTCTCTCATTAAAATACACAAAGTTACAAAGAAAAAGAAATGAAGTATATATTGAAATACAATCGTATATTTTTTTTTTGCTTTAGATTTTTTTTTTTTGCACTATACACTATGATAGAAACCCTTATACACTATATATTGTGCTATCATATACAACATTGTAAAATATATTGCTATATATTTTTAACATTGATAAACTCAATCTGTGTTTTATAGTCTCATATATTATGATAGCGCAACATAGTGTATAAAGTTCTATTATAGTATGAAGTAATTTTTTAAAATTACATTATTGTATCTTAATATATAATTTATTTCGCATAATAATATGCATTTCAACGGGAGAGTGAATTTAAAAAAAACATGTGGGTCTAAAGGGCTGGATATACCATTATCCAAAAAAATATATATAATACGTTAACGGTGACTTCTTATATGGACCGAAAATGCACTGTTACATGGGAGGTGGGCTGGGCTCAGAGCGATTTCTTGGGCTTGCTCTAGAGATTTCAAACCCAGCCCATGGTTCATAGAACCAGTCCATGAAATTGAAGTGGTGAAATCGATGGAGGTGGCGGCCCAAATCAAGCCAAAAGTTTTGGATAATGCAACGTACAGCACTAATTCCAGCCTACACGTGTTTTGAATTTTTTAAAAATAGTATATTTCATTTAATGAGGTACATATTTTTTTTAAAATAAAATATGTATTTCAATGAATTGCATGGATGCATTTATAGAAAATATAAAAAAATTCTTTGAAAGCATATACCTTGTTAACACGAGTATATGCTCCGATAATTTTTTCAATTGACGCATATAGGACTGGAATTGAGACTGAAAATAAATCTGGATGTAACAACAGTCAATGTTTTTAGGTGTTGTTACACCCAGTCTTTTTAACAGTCTAAAATGTAGTCTTATATACCTTGTTAGAAATCTAGTGAAACATATAATCGATAAATGATGTATGTACCTAATTTTTTTTTTACACTTACTAAAATGACTTCTTTCAACTCAAAATGAAGTGATATATATTTTTTATTTAAGCATATACTTCATTAAATAATATTTATTATTAAAAAAATATGAACATCTGTGTTTTGCGTTTACGACAGTAAAAAGTATTGGGCATAACATTTTCCAAAGATTTTTCAACAAAATACTATTTTATTAGCTACGAAATATATATTTACCAAGGAAAGTGATGTTTCCTTGGTGATTATTTTTTATTATTGATCCACTCCATCTTGAGTCACCAAATCATCTGTAATACTAGCGTTATCATCTCTCTTTTTCTACGTAAACACAACATAACACATAAAGTTCAAATAATATATACAACAAATATAAAGTATCCCGTGTTAGTCAATAAAAAATATCATATAAAATATACAAATTATTTTTATTAAAATTATTCTCAATTTAATTGAATTTTTTTGTCAATGCATGTTTTAAATATTGGCATATGTACACTACTCATTATATTTTTGGAATTTTTATTTTTAAATCTCCGTAAACATGCTTATTTAATGATCGATCCCTCCATTCTTCATATTTATTTTCAAGTCTCCATATTCAACCGCCTATTTGGTTTTCAATCCCTTTGACGTCCGTCCATAGACCATACATCGTTAATTTATGAAATGCGATTTATTTTTAAGTCCCCCTGTAAACTATGTTATTTAGTGATTAATCTCTCCCGTCTTTATATTTTACAGGGACTGATCACTAAATAACATAGTTTATAGGGACTTAATACTAAATAACACAGTTTACATGAACTTAAAAATAAAATCACATTTCACAAATTAACGGTTATGGACGGACGTTTGACGGATGGACTGAAAACCAAATAGACGATTGAATATGAGGACTTAAAAAGAAATATGAAGTGAATGATCAATCCCTAAATAGACATGTTTATAGGGACTTAAAAATTCCCAATATTTTTTTGTGAAACTACAAAGCAGTCACACAAAGAATTTCATCATTGAATAATGTTACATTCAGTCATTTTTGTAGTTCCCACACATTTTAAAACTTCTTTCTAATATGTGTATATATATATACACACACACACACACACATATATGATAAGATGCGATCACCATACCCCTTCCCTTAGGTGCGGTCATCCTCTCATTATCATTCGATTAAATGGATTTTAATTAGACGGTTTAAATAACCACCCCATGAAATTACATATTTCCCAAGAATCGTGATCCATCTTTTTTCTCCACATGATCTTCTTATTTTTTTATTTTTTTATGGAATATTTTCTGACCATTCAATTAAATGCACTCTAATTGTACGGTGATTACAAAGTGACCGCATATTAAAAGAAGGTATGACGTCCGCACCATATCACCTCTCATTCTTTCTCTCTCTTTATATATACATATCAACACACACACACATATATTTATTAATGAAGCATATACATTCATAAAAATGATATATATATGCAAATAAATTGTGTGGGGAGTGATTTCTGGTCTCGCTCTACGCTCTACGTGGTCGGATCTCGAAGGCGATTCGGACCTCGAATGTGGATCCGAAAGGAGGTGGATGAAGCTCCACGCCGAGGTCAACCGGTCGCGTCCATGAATCATTGACCTTGGTCGAGCACTCACTAATGGCCGACCAGCCTCCAATGGGCTTCCTTCGAACGGGTGTCCCCTACCCCAGGCTCATTGGGCTGGACAACTGCTACTAGGTGTGGGTCCATTAACCGATTGCCTCGTGTGAGACAATTGGGCCTCCATGAGTCAGCTTTCCTTGCGGACTACCCTCATCTTCTCCTGTTATTCTGGCACAACTTTGTTCCTAATTCTTCGTGTAGATTTGGCCTTCCACAAATTGCATTGATAAAATATAATATAAAATATAGGAATTTCATAGACTAATCTAAGCATGTCAATTATCTAGAAAAAAAACTGTATCCAGTCCGAATCCGTATTCGAAAATTAAAAAAATTATCTAATATTTAAAAATTCGTATCCGTATCTGAAAATTTTCAGATCAGATGTGGATATGATGATATCCGATCTGAAAAATATTAGTATACGAAATTTATTTTATATTATTATTTTTTATATTAATATATTTATATTTATATGATTTTTATGAGTTTTTTTTTTATACTTTAAACCATGTAAAATTATACTTGTAATTTTTATAAATTTATGTTTTACAGTAGGTAATTATTATATTTTTTTACATATTTTATATATTAAATATTTTTTTTTGATTTTTTAGATAATTATCTGTATCCGGATTTTTGAATAAGATATAAATATTTTTTTGAATATCTAATTCAGATACGAATAGAGGTTCATCTGATCCATATCCGATCGTTGACAGGTTTAGACTAACCCAACAAATAAAAGAACCTCATCCAATCCATGAAATTCCAACCACACACATCATGTACGAATCCAAAGATGAATGAAAGAAATTGATCTTTTTATTCCAAAACAGTTTCCATTCCATATATGAGAGAAACTAATACTATCACTCAAACATCTTATCGTGTTAAGTGGATCGAGCTTTAAAAAAAGTCCCTCAATCAAATTATCTTAGGTTATATATATACACGTATATATGTAACCTAAAAGCTCACCAGATACACAGGTTGCTGATTCGGGTAGAACAACCCAAAGTGTTGCTCAGTCGGGTCACCCGTCTTTTGATCCTCATTAAACATGGCGAAAACGTACGTCTCGAGCGGGCCCAGCTCCCTCGGCGTGTGCCCCGGACGTGCTTGACGAGGGTTCGCGTTATACGTTCCCGCGTTAGCAACCACGGCTGCGAAACCCCAGTCCGAAGGCCACCCGCTCTCCGACACGACTCGACTTGTAGCGTTTACCATTTTTGCAATCTATACTATTATATATTACTTCTTATTATAATGGAAATAATCTAATTATTATTTCCAGTTTTATCATCCACAAATTTAATAATCATTCAAAATTTAAGATATCTAATCTATTACTATATTTATTAGATGTTTATTGATTAAAAGAAAGTGATTCAGTTTTTTTTTTTCACTTCTGATTGATTTATAGCAATTACTCATATTATTTACTTATTAAAATTAGGGTTTTTCTTTATGTATATACCTATGCTATATTTCATTTTATCAAAATACTTCTATAAAAATCATTTTTGCAATAAAAAATCTCTCTCAAAATTTCATGTCTGTGCATCAGCGTCTCTTCATTACATGCTATCAATGTAAGTAGAATATTATTTTTTATTGATAAGTAGAATAATATGATTTATAATGACTTAAATTTTTTTTAAAAAAATTAGGCTCGGACTCCTGTCTTGGTCCAGGTCAGGGGGTATTTCGAAAATATTATTTGTTTTGGGTTTTTTTGAAAAGATGATGAAGTGAAGCGATGCCGATGAGATGGGGGGGGGGGGGGGGGGGTTGGGGACCCGCCCCGTGGCAAGTTTTTATTGGGTGCCACAGGGACGACCTGTGGCACCCCACAGACGATCCCATATCACCCTAAGCGAACTCCTTTATGAGATCCCCACACAAAAATTCAAGATGTGTTGGGTCTACAAAAACCATTGTAGAAATAATTAAATATATATTACATCTTTCTTTTGATAAATATCTATACACAAAATATTTATCAGGAGCTGGGTGGGGGTTTAGGCGTCTGCCTAACTCGCCTACTGTCGGCCATGTCCATAATGAAGAAAAATATGTGTATTTCATTGCATAATTGATGAAACTTGACTTCTATATTAAAATCTTCTAGGAAACATGGAATTCCAGTGTTCAAATTTTGAATTTTTTCTATATGCCAGGTCTGTTAGGAAACTGAAAAGAATACTTTGGACTGACCAACTTTTCTTTGGTTTTTTGTTACAAAGTCCCCGTGACAAGCCGAACATTGTTACTAACTGTCTAACTCAGACTAGTATTTAAAAAAGAAAAAAGTTCATTGATGCTCATGCACATGAAACCTCTATTCACATAATCCTCCATAAAAACAAAAAACCTCAGCAGACTAATTCTAAAAAAATTGGCTGTGGTCCTTACTACACTCAAATTATTGCTCTTGAACAGGGAGAGAGAGCATATATTTGAATCCGATTGCATTTGATTCCAATTTAGTAGTCTACCAATTTGAGACTAGTAGTTATATATTGATGCACCAGTATATCCAGTGGCGGCTACAAGAATTTTCATAAATGGGGTCATCTGTGAAAATTATATTTTGATACACAAACGGGTGAAGGGCTTTCATACACATACAGATGACTGAAAGATGAGTGTAATGTTGAAGGGTCTCATATTAGCGATTTTTTTTAAAATGAAGTATGTTTTAGTGTTTCACTATTTTTTCCTTTCCAATGTGGGTGTTGGGTTTTTAGTGAGTCAAACACTAGCCGGTTTGTTTTAAAAAAGGAAAATGTTAGACTCGTTTTTTTTTACCAACCAAAACTCAAACTACAGATGTTTTAATTTATTTTTTTATTAGTAAACATCGTCTGATGAGGTATATGCTTTAATAAAAAAATGTACATCTTTTCATTTTGAATTGAATAAACCCATTTTTAATAAGTGTAAGAAAAATTTTAACAAGATATATACAATGTTTAATTACTGGATTTATAACGAGATATATAGAATTGTATTTTGAACTGAGAAAAAAAATTGAGTGTAAGAGTACTCTTTAAAAAAATTTAATGGGCTGGTTTGTTTTTAAAAAGTTTAATGGGTCAAAGTGTCAAACTCTAGGTCAAACTGTGAATAAAGTATGATGGGTAGGGTGATTTGTTTTTTTATTTTAAAATATTGATGGGGTCAATTGACCCTATCATGTGAAGAGTGCGCCGCCCCTGAGTATAGTTATATATTGATGCTAATGCCTACTGTCGTACCAATCACGTGTCCTGCCTCCTGTGGTGTCATGTTGGCCTGACCTATTTTTACCGCTAATAAATGTAGACTTACGTCTAATGACGCAAATTTAATTATTTTTTATTTAATGTTGGGTACGTTACATGCTTCTACGATGTGCACAAAGACCGATCTGGATCTCAACAGGTTCAACCTTAATTGGCACATGTGAAATGTGATTTTTAAATTTTTTTAAATTGTGAATCTATCATGATTTAAAAATGAGTTCATTCAATTTGAAAATACAATGATATGCATTTTTTTTATCAAAATATATATCTAATTAGATGATGTTTACTATTTTTTTAAAATATAAATATGTGTGGTCTGTATTTTTTTTTTTTTTGAAGAACTTTGAACATTTTATATCTGTAAATAACAGTTACAAGAGAATTGGCCAAAGAGAGTGCCAAGCATAACCCCAACATAAGCAAAGAGCCCTATGCGGGGTGAGAGAAGAAAACAAGAAAAATAAAGGTAGAAAAAAAGTCGGTGACTTCCACACAAGGTATGTGGGCCGGCCATCTTCTCAGCTACGTCTCGATGATCTGAATCAGCCCACTAGTCCACCGGATCTCCTTAGCCCTCTAAGGTGGCTATCCCAGTCCGAGATAAAGGGCATGGCAAAGTCCCTAAGGTTTTCAAAGTAATATCGTTCCCCCGAAATATGACACTGTTTCAGGTCTTCCAAATAGCCCACAAACACGTCGGGATCGCTAGCTGAAGCACTCTTGCAGTCAGAGATTTAACACCCGTTGGGCAGCATTTGTCCATCACCTACCACAACTCTTCCACGTTTCGACCAACGATGCGTAACGCCACACCGCCTTCCAGCCAATGCCACAATGGTAAAACCACTGTGCACCGAAGGAAAAGGTGCTCCACCGTCTCGATTTTAGAGCAACACAGCACATACGTACTGTCTGCTACAGACCTTCACCGCGCCCGTTACGCCTTCGAGAGCAGGCGTGTTTTGGATTGTAAAAAGACTTCGTATAACATTTTTCAATATTTTTTCAACAAAATACTATTTCAGTTACGAAATTTTAATTTTTAAAGAAAAAAATATTCTCTGAATAAATATCAACAATTTTTTTACCAAGGAAAGTAATGTTCCCTTGGTGATTATTTTTTATTATTGATCCCCTTCATCTTGAGTCACCAAATCATCTATAACTCTAGCGCTATCATCTCTCTTTTTCTATGTAATCACAACATAACATATAAAGGTTTTAGCGGGATAGTGGTAGAGTAGGGGGGTCTACGCATCACGGGTAATCAGTGTATCGATTATGAAGGGGTCTAATTAAGTAGAGTAGAATCCTCTTCTTTTCTATTTTACACTCATTTTTCTTGCACTTTTATTATAATATGTACTCCTTGAACATTTGCTATTTCAATATATTCGGGATAACATTTAATTTGTTTACCGATTCCTAAAAAAAAACATATAAAAGTTTAAATTATATATGCAACCAGTATAAAAGAATCTATGTGTGAGTCAATAAAAAATACCATATTAAATACACAATTATTTTTATTGAAATCATTCTCAAATTAGCTGAATTTTTTGATAATGCATGTTTTTAAATATTAACATATGTACACTACTCATTAGATTTTTTGTGCGAAAATACAGAGCATTCACATAGATAATCCCATCAATAAATAATGTTACATCTAGTTATTTTTACTGTCATTTTTGTGATTTTCACATATTTTGATTTTTTTTTAAATATTAATTTGATTAATGAAGTGTGCGCATTCATTAAGAAAAAAAACATCAATTAAACTAATAAAATATATATAATAAAGTAAATAGGAATTCCATAGACTGACCCAACAAACAGTACTGCCTCATCCAGTCAATGAGTTTCCAACCACACACATCATGCACGAATCCAAAGGTGAATGAAAAGAAGGGGATCTTTTTATTCCAAAACAGTTTCCACTACATATATGAGAAACCAACAATATCACTCAAACATCTTATTGTGTTACACATACCCATTAAAGATAAGTCTTGGCCTAAATGACAACCAAATTAACAGGTCACAAATTTTGTCACGGACGATCATTTATTGCATTATATATACCTATAAGTTATATAACCTAAGTCCCGATTGGGATATAAAAAATAACTTATTCTTGACATAAGTGAATATAAATAAGAATAAAATGATTTTTTATTTAATTGTGTTTTGAATTATTCTCATTAAGAAACATAATAATAAATTTTTTGTTATATGGATAAAATGTAAATAAAGAGTGGGTAAGATTTATAAAAGGTAAGAAATGATAATAGTTGATTTGATAGATTATTTATAAAATATGATAATAGTTGATTTGACAGTGACCCACATATTCTTTAGCTGGAATAACCTGGAATAACTTTAATTTCAGGGGTTGATTGGAATCTATATACCACTTTATCAAGACATACATTATCCCTGGGTATTCTGCGCATTCAAAAATCTTATTTAACATATTCCACCTTATTTTCGAATCCATCTGGAGTTATAACGCATCCAAACAGGACTAAAAGCTCACTGGATACACGGGTTGTTGGTTCGGGTAGAACAACTCGAAGTGTTGCTCAGTCGGGTCACCCGTCTTTTGATCCTCATTAAACATAGCAAAAACATACGTCTCGAGCGGGCCGGGCTTCCTAGGCGTGCCACCCGCAACATGTTTGACGAGGTTCGCGTTGTACGTCCCCGCATTAGCGACCGAGGCCGCGAAACCCCCGTCCGAGGGCCAACCGCTCTCCGACACGACGATGGGCACGTTAGCCCCGCCGGTCTGACTGAGCGCCGCGTAGACCGAGTCGACCATGGCGTCGAAGAGGTTCTGGTAGCTCAGCGAGTCGTCTTGGACGACCGTGGACGGGGACGTGAAGGTGGCGTACTGAAGGGATATGGAGTTGGGGTTGCCTTTGTAACTGAAGTAGGTGTAGACATTCACCAGCAAAGGCGCGTTTGTGGATGCCAAGTATTGCACGATTGGTCCCATGTAGGTCATTGCGGCCCCACTGAAAGCACCCTACATGCACCAAGACAACCATTCATACATGCATGAACATGGATATTCAGATTTAATATATGGTAAATTTATGCTCCTGTATCTTTTCTAGAATTTGATCTTTTAGAATAAAATGTGAATATAAATAATTTTTTGGGATATAATTGGGTTATCAAAATCTTAAAAAAGGGGGGGGGGGGGGGAGATCACAATTAAAATCATGTCTTAATATATAGGTTACTTATTATATAATCAATATATTAAGTAACCTACTGCGGCCCTGTGTTTTTTTTCTTGGCAGGAGCTTTTCTCTCCCTCCTTTTTTTTTTTTTACTGATTTGGGTTGATCTAGTGATTTATCCAATAACACAGGCTATCATTTCATATTATATATATATTAGGGCCGCCAGTGATATTTAAAAAATTTGGATTAGGCTCTAGGAGATTTTTTAAAATGGGCCTCACACAAATTTACCATTAAAAATGATGTCAATCATGTTTAAGTTTAATCCCAATTTTTTTTTTCAAAAGTGTTAAGACATAGTTATTAGGAGGATCAAATCTCAATATATCTCAATAGAATATTTGATAAACTTTATTTTCTAGCACACACATTTAACAAATAAAACTAATATAAGTAGATATTTATCAATCACAACATTTAGTGATAAAATTATTTATGCAGAAGGAGGAGTTAGATTGACATGCATAAATAAAATTCTAAGAGCATCTTTAATAGAGGTCTTCATTTTGAAAAATACACACATTTATTTGAATATAAATTTTCAACTTGTCTGTCACCGTATAGTACTGGATCTCATTAAGATTTAAGGAGGTGCTAAGTACCTTGTAAGGTGACAAATGATGTATACGGAGATGGATATTGTTGTAGAATTTTTTGGGTATTAGTTCTTTTGTGTTTTAAAAGATTAATAAGAGGGGGGAGGAGGGGAGGAGGGGGGGAGGGGGGAGAATAGAATGGTTGAGGAATAGAGGGGGAGGGAAGAAAAAATGAGAGAGAGAGAGAGAGAAGCGGACAAGACTGTTCACCTTTTGTTATAAGATCTGAAAAAAATATCATGTCAAAAAGATTACACAATAACACAATCGACTTTTAATGAATGATTGGATTCAAAAGGTTAAGTCTGTATAGATAGGTGAGTAGCAATTGGGACTGGTGAGCCTAAGACAGTTGTCTTGGTTGTCCATATCCCGTATTGGTTTTAAATATAAATAAAATAAGTGATATGACATTATATTTTATTTACTTACATGGGAGGGTGGGTAGGAGACGCCCATGACACCATAAGAGACCGACCGACGTGGACACCTTGATCTGCCCCCCGAGGTCATTCCCGAGCGCGTTGTTTATGTTCTTCATGGCCCCGAGCACGTACTGCGCGAGGTTTCCAGGGATGACTTCGTTCCCAACCGCGATGTATCGGAACTTGACATCGGGGGAGTACGCGCGCACGTTGGTCTGGACCCAGTCGGAGGCGGCGGAGGGGGAGGAGGCGAGGTTCTGGAGATTGTTGTTGGGGACATCGAGGAGGACTTGGATGCCGGAGCCGCGGAGGGCGTTGAGGGCGCTTCCGTCGGGGGAGTAGAGCCTCATGAGACCGATGTTTTTGGACTTGTAGAGGTTCACCACGTCGCTTGGCTGGGGGAGGTTGTCCCCTAACATGCCATAGCATACACCGACAGTTTGTGCATCTACGTTAACAGAGAAATGTTAGTGCCACTAATAAGATTTTAATTATTAGTTTAGAGATAGAGAGAGAGAGAGTACTTGTTTGTGTTGCCAGAAAAATTAATGCAAGAAGAAAAGCTAATGCAGCCATGGATGGGTTGTCGGTAGCTTGGGTTCAAGGGGGAGGGGAGGGATTGAAAGTGTTTGATGCATGGAAACCCATGCAGGAGCCTCTTATTTATAGTTGTTTTTTATATTCTGATGATAAGGACAGTCAGAATATCATATTCTGTAGCCTTTACCATTTTTTTGGGAGGAAGTTAATCCATGTATAAACTTTGAAAAAGGGTTACGTAGGTCGGAATGTGAAAGAGCTATACATTTTACCAAATCTTGCGAATTTAAGCATATTTTTTGTGAATGAAATGTTTTGTTATATAAAATATGCAATATTAAAAAAAAAAAATCTAATGTTAGAGGTTGCATGCAGCTTCCTAACACAGTCCCTCACAATTGACATTTCAACAAGGATTTTTAGACTTATCGAAAGTGTTGATAAAGAAATCCAAGGGACCATTTGTTTGAAGTCCTCTGAGTCATCAATTAATGAACAATGAAAAATTCGTTCCAAGTTAACGTATGCTCAAAGATGAGTGGACATCAAATTTTGTTTTTTTTTATAGGATAAGGTTTCCAGAGACTTTTATTCAATACGTCAAATGATGCCGAACAATTCTTTTTTGTCATTTTTTAAGGGACGACTATCAATTATTTAAATGATGACCTGTATTAAGTGTTATCGCTTACGTACCCATGCAATAATAATTCACAATCAAAGAGAAAACTAGTTTCAAAGATTGGGACATTTGTCTTGGGGAAGTTACACGTACACATTTAGAGGATGATAATTTGTTAACTACAACTACGGCATGATACAGTGGCGTGTTCCAGTCATTGTCGAAATGGTAGAAACCTTTTCTACCACTTCAGCTATTGGAACTCAATGCTTTGTGTTTTTTTCACCCTTCTTGCTTAGGGTTTTTTTTAGCCTTGTATGATTTATTTTTATTCTTCTATATCATATCTCATCTCTAATTCAGATATGTTCTTTTGATATATTCGCAATTGAATGAAGACCAGGGGCGGCGCCAGCTTTGTTGAGATGGGGTCAATTGACCCCATCAATTTTTTTAAAAAAACAAACAAACCATTTAAGTGGTGGGTCATTTAGAGGCCCAGATGCCAATTTATACAATCAGACTCTATCAAATTTTTTTTTGTAAAAAGGAAAATGATATGTTCAGTCTCAATTACAGTCCACATTGATTTTTTTTAAAATCATATATACTCTCCAATTGAAGTATATGTAGTTATATGAAATGAATTAATTATATACTAAGATACATTAGCATATTATTTCACATTGAAAAAATGATAAAAAATTTGCGTCTTACACTATTACAGAACTCCTTAGTGACTATGACAACGCAGTATAATACTACGTTATCCTAGTGTATGAGGTTGCAAAACGTGCTGCAAAACATACTGAGCGCTCAAAAAACAAACCAATTTTTAAGTGGTGGAGTAATCCAAGAGGCTCATATACAATCATATCATTGTCATGGGACTCATTAAATACCATATGATAAGAGGAGAATTTTTGAAAAATTTATTTTTTTAATGACCCCATCTATAAAAATTCCTGGAGCCGCCACTGATGAAGACGCATGCCCACATTCTCCTCAAAAAAAAGAAAAAAAGAAAGGAGAAAACTAGAACGGTGAAGATTAGAGATTCTATGAGAGATTTTGCGCATTTGAGTTTCTTAACCTATATAATATTTTCTAAATATGTCAAACACGAGCACTATATATGCATCAAGAGTGTTGTTGCACATAGTTGTCTGGAATAATCTTGCGGGCAGTTTCATATACCCTTTTTTTTTTTTGAAAATTGCAGGTGCCTAGCTAGCTCCCTATATATGCTTGAAAATTTTTAGGTTTTTTAAAATGGGTAATCTTTATCATGCAGGTATATAAATTTTTTATTAAAGTATATACCTTAATAGATTACCATTTGCTATTAAAAAAAATTAAAATATGTGCAGACTATATGCGGAATCGTGAACGAGATGATACCTAACATTTTTCATGCATCAATCGATCTTTATAATGTACACAGTATCTTAGTCTGACAAATTAATTTGGATTGCAACCATAAAATCCATCTCCATCAATTCTTTGCAATCCTAACGTCTCATGTAACTATTCATTCATGATTATATATGTACCCATAATCAAGGTCGTTCCCCAGTGAACATGAAATGGCACCCTCACACAAAAATTCAAGACTGTTGGATCCGTGAAAATGATTATAGGAATAACTAAATATAACATTTTTCTTTTTGATAAATATCAACACACAAAATATGTATCAAGAGTTGGGTTGGGATTTTTAGGCGGCTGCCTAACTCGCCTAGCGTTGGCCATGTCCATAGTGGGTGTATGTAATAAACATTATATAACTGATCATGCAACTTGACTTACAAAAACTGTAGGGAAACCTGGAATTCGAGTGTTCAAATTTGATTTTTCTATATGCATGACAGGCTTGCTTGGACCCCAATAGCCAAGTATATATTTTAAAAAGAAAAAAATTTAAAACACACATGGACTGCATAGATAACTGCAGACAGGGTTAAATATAGCATTATTTTACATAAATTATTGCAAGTTGGGCTCTCAAGACTGTTAGATGAAACGGACCTAATCAGAGACTTCCATTATTGCACAAATTTTTTTCCACATTTATGGTTTATTTGGACTTTTATTTGTTCAATAATTGAATGAGTGCAAATGGCAACAAAAAGATGCTTTCTTCTGCGCAACCTTCCACCTCTTATTAGTCTCTTGCGGCGGCAATGCACAGGGTTGCAAAAAAGTGTATTTTTGCAACGGATAATAATTACTGTCACAATAGGTTTTACAGCGGTTTTAAAACTGCCGCTACGCGAGTTGGTGCGTCTCCTTTGCCGCGGTTTGTTACCGTTGCCAATGCCTATACGCGAGCGCGCGCCTACATGACTCAACCAAACAAATCACAAATTTTTTTCTTATGGCCTGTCATAGACGATCATTTATTGCATTATTCCAGAAAAGGGATTTTTTATTCCAAAAAACAGTTTCCACTACATATATGAGAAACCAACACCATCACTCAAACATTTTATTGTGTTACACATACCCATTAGAGGTAAGTCTTCGCCTAATTTTTCTTTTTCTTCATGGCTTGTTACAGACGATCATTTATTACATTATATATATAACTTAGAAGCTTACTGGATACACGGGTTGCTGATTCGGGTAGAACAACCCGAAGTGGTTCTCAGTCGGGTCACCCGTCTTTTGATCCTCATTAAACATGGCGAAAATATACGTCTCGAGCGGGCCGGGCTTCCTAGGCGTACCACCCCCAACATGTTTGACGAGGTTCGTGTTGTACGTCCCTGCGCTGTCCACTGAGGCAGCGAAACCCCCGTCCGAGGGCCACCCGCTCTCCGACACGACGATGGGCACGTTAGCCCCGCCGACCTGACTGAGCGCCGCGTAGACCGAGTCGACCATGGCGTCGAAGAGGTTCTGGTAATTGAGTGAGCCGTCTTGGACCACCGTGGACGGGGACGTGAAGGTGGCGTACTGAAGGGATATGGAGTTTGGGTTGCCTTTGTAGCTGAAGTAGGGGTAGACATTCACTAGCAAAGGTGCGTTTGTGGAAGCCAAGTATTGCACGATTGGTCCCATGTAAGTCATCGCGTCCCCACTGAAAGCACCCTGCGTGAAGAGATATACACCATTCATGCATGAGCACGGACATTCAATATTAATATAAGG
Source organism: Acorus calamus (assembly GCA_030737845.1). Lineage (NCBI taxonomy): Eukaryota > Viridiplantae > Streptophyta > Magnoliopsida > Acorales > Acoraceae > Acorus > Acorus calamus. The sequence goes on along the minus strand of CM060862.1, from coordinate 7,115,620 downwards.
AAAATTTTACTTGCCAACCCCTGGTGTAGTTCTTACATCTTTTATTGTTTTAAATGTATAATAAAAAGTGTATTTTATTAAAAAAGAACATAATGTATATATTCTAATGAATTGTATGGATATATATATAAAAAGAAATAAAATACTTTGTGTAAAAAATACGAACTACATCTTCACAACTTATATATATATGGGACCGACGCAGAATTGTAAATATGAGTATCAGTGTCCTTTAAAAGTGTGCTTTTGTGTGTATAAATCATGCTCCCATATATTTTTTTAGAATTTTAACTTTTAGAATAAAATGTGAATATAAATAATTTTTTCGGATATTTGATAAATATGTAAATTTAAAGTATAATTGGGTTATCAAAATCTTGGAAAAAAATGGGGGTTTAAAATCATGACTTCAACAAAGAGAATGTACCATAGGTTACTTAATATATAATCAATAAGTGATATGACATATATATAATTTCTAATTTACTTACCTGGGAGGGCGGGTAGGAGACGCCGATGACACCCATGGACACCGATGTGGACACCATGACCTGCCCCCCGAGATCGTTCCCGAGCGCGTTGTATATGTTCTTCATGGCCCCGAGTACGTACTGCGCGTTGTCTCCGGGGATGACTTCGTTCCCAACCGCGATGTATCGGAACTTGACGTCAGGAGAGTACACACGCACGTTGGTCTGGACCCAGTCAGAGGCGGCGGAGGGGGAGGAGGCGAGGTTCTGGAGGTTCTCGTTGGGGACGTCGAGGAGGACTTGGATGCCGGAGCCACGGAGGGCGTTGAGGGCGCCTCCGTCGGGGTAGAAGAGCCTCATGAGACCGATGTTTTTGGACTTGTAGAGGTTCACCACGTCGCTTGGCTGGGGGAGGTTGTCCCCTAACATGCCATAGCATACACCGACAGTTTGCGCATCTACATTAACAGAGAAATGTTAGTGCCACTAATAAGATTTTCATTATTAGTTTAGAGAGAGAGAATACTTGTTTGTGTTGCCAGAAAAATTAATGCTAGAAGAAAAGCTAATGCAGCCATGGATGGATTGTTGGTAGCTTGGGTTTGAGGGGATAGGGAGGGATTGGAAGTTTTTGATGCATGGAAACCCATGCAGGAGCCTCTTATTTATAGTTGTTTTTGATATTCTGATGATAAGGACAGTCAGAATATCATATTCTGTAGCGTTTACCATTTTATTTTTTTTAGTGGAAATTTAATCCATGTATAAACTTTGAAAAAGGGTTACGTAAGTTGGAATGTAAAAGACATAAAAAGGAAAATGCAAACATAGAGGGGTAAAGGTCATGGGATTTGTGACTGTTATATATGTGTCACTTTTCAGCCTTCTGGTAACCCTTGGGTCAATTCTGGCCATTTTTGGAATTTTCTTTTTTCGATCGGAACCGCAAAGATTTTGGCTTTTAGCCATCTGCGAAAGCTAGAAAACTCCGATTGAAAATCTGACTGCGGATTATGGGTCCTGGTACCGTTTTATACCACCCATAAATTTTTCATCGAATTCCGGTTACGTTTAAGAAAATTATGCAGTTCCGAATCGTATCCGGATTTTGGTCAAATTTGGGAAAGTCAAAGAGAGAAGACTTGGACCAAGTCAAAGAAGACCTTGACTAGTCAAATGTGACTTTTGACTAGTCAATGGGTTTTGTTTTTTAGCTTGGTTGAGTTGACCAAAGTCAAAACTCACCAACTCACTTTTTGAGCATTAAGTGCTCCCTCTCTCTCTCTTTTTCTCTCCCTCTCTCTTTCCCTCCCCCTTGTCAACGTGCATTTCATTTTCCTCTCCCATTTTTGTTTTTCATTTCTTCTTAAGTGTGTGAAGAAGTGGTGGTGAAGGGAGTGAAGAAGACTCACAAAAAGGTGTGTGTGTGTGTGTATGTTATGTGTGTTGTTGTTGTTTCCCTCTCTTTAGCTCCCTTTAAAACCCCCTTTGTTCACTGATTTCCAACAAGTAGGGGCTGGTGGAGAGGCTAGGGAGGGGTGGTAGTGGTGGTTGTGGTGGTGGTTGCGCCGGGTGCACCCGAGGGGCCCCGAAACCCCCCATTCCCTTTCCCTCCTTTGTTAGCCTCCTTTTTTCCCCTCTTTTCTTGGTTTTCAAGTGTTAGGGGCTGTTAGGGAGTCTTGCATGCTAAGTGTTTGAGTTAGGGGTGAGTGGAGAGGGCAAAAGGGGGGCTTGACAGCCCTGGGCGCGCGCGCGGGTCCATCCGTGCGCGTGCGCGCGCAGGCGAGCGCGCAGGAGAGGCCCTGGCGGGCCTGGCAGGGGCGCAGACGCGCGCGTGCGCGTGCGCGCGGGCGCATGAGCGAGGGCGCGCGCGGGGAGTGTGCGAGGCGCAGTGCACGCGCACTGTGCGCGGGGCTGAGCGGGGGCGCGCGCGAGCGTGCGCGCGTGCGCGAGCTGCGCGTCTGGGCGCGCGAGTGCGCGTCCGGGTGCGCGGCGAGGGGCTGGACGTGCGGGCAGCGCGTCCGGAGGCGCGGGTCAGTGCGCCATCGAGCGCGGGGGCGCGTGCGCGCGTGCTTGCGCGTGCGTACGTGTGCGGGGGCCATGCGTGTGGCTGCCCGGGGGCTCGGGTAGGTGTCGGGGCACTCGGACAGGTGCGCGTACGTGCGTACTCGCATGCGTGCGAGCCCGTATGCGTGCATATCCAAGTCCTTAGCATTTCTAGTTGTTTTAAGTGTCTTTATGTGGATTTTACTCACCTATTTGGATGCCCTGTCTTGCAGATCTTGGCGAGCGGTCCCGCGACGACCCGGTTTACGGTGAGTGGGTCAATCCAACCCAGTCGGGAGGTGTTCGATGCACGTAGACGTGCATTGCCCTCCCCTGGGGCACCGTAACCACATATTAACCTTCTTAAGTGTGCATGTTATTGCTTATCTTGCTAGGTTGCATCCATGTCATTCTAAGACTTAATATGTTAGGATCATACACCCTAGTACCATGTGTAGGGACCCATACTTGTCTATGTATTGTGTCCCATGCTAGGTTATTCATGTGTTATTATTTACATGTATGCATGAGTATAAGGCATGAATAAGGTAGTGACCTTAAATATTTTTCTATCATGTTAAGACTTGTATACTAGAGTATTACATCCATGTGTTATACATATGAGCCCAAGCATGCCTTAGACAGTATTATAATTTTGTTATAGCATGACTTGTATGCTTCCTTGATTAATTCTTTGTGTAATTAATTATGTGTTGTAGATTATATCTCTAGACATATCTTATGTATATATATATAGAGGCCATGAACCTTGCTTAATAAGATTAAGCAAGTGTATGACCTTTGATGGGTCATACTGTGGCATCGACATTACGAATCATCTGTCTTTCCCGCATCTGAGTTATGCGTTCTGGTGGGAATTCATGAGAATTCGTAACCTTACCGACGACGGATCCATGAGGATCGAAACCGCGTATGTCAAGTGCTCTCCCCTTCGTCGCTTCCGTGTCGAAGCTACCCGGGTTTAGTTGTCCTGCTAGGCTCTCCCAGACGCTATTCATGACGCCGGGTGGTGCGCCCATACGGTAGAGGTAGAGGTCATGGGAGGATACCAGGTCGAGGCTACTCGGCAGAGGGCTACCGGAAGACGAAAGGCGTAGACCAGTTGACCTTTTCCCCAATAATCCTATGTCACCTAAAGGTGAGGGTGAGGGTGAGGGAGTAGTGGGTTGGGTTGAGACCCAACCCAAGGACTTAAGTGACTGTTCCTTCCGTTGGAACCCCAAACACTCAGAATATTTAATATGGTGTGGTAGGTTTGGGTCGACACCCAACCGCCAACTTAAGTTGTTGTTTCGATTATTGAGACTTGAATGTTTGAAAGATTAATATGTGTTGTGATGCATGGACCGTACCATTTACTGAGCGTGTGGCTCACCCCTCGCATATGTTTTCCTCCAGTTGTCGCTGAGCCGGACCTGAAGGTGGAGCTTCCATAGGCGCAGTACCGTAGCAGAGCAGCGCACGTGTTTTGGATCTGCGAGTGAGAGAGGCCATCAGCATCCCCTGTTTCCTTGTATGTATTGCTACTCGTGCTTGAGCACGGTACTGGTGTTTGATGTCTTTTGTTGTATATTGGCTCTCACAGGACAGTTGATTATGTGTTCCGGTCTGTAATATGTCTTTAAATTACAGACTAAGTCATTTTAAGCTTCCGCCATATGTTTATATATCATGTCAGCTCCTTGTTAAATGCCTTAAGTACCTTTGATGATTGAGTAGAGTCTTTTGTTGACCTCGTGTATGGATTGCTGATATTATATATTTGCCACGTCTCGGAGACGGCCGCTCTGGGGCGTGACAGTGACCATTAAAATTTCTAATCTATTCTATTATACTAAGAGAAAATGTATAAGTTTTCAAGTCGGTTCCTTTTGTAACGTTTTTAATTTTTGAATTTATCTTTAATTATTAATTATTTTTTATTTTAAATTAAGGTTAAGAATAAAAAAAATATTTTTATTAGTTTTATATTTGGATAAAAGTTTTAAGGCACGAGAGATCCAGGAGCTGCGGGCGGCCCGCGAGGCGGTCCCGCAGGTACCTTTAGTGGCCGATCCACCAGTAGTGCCAGTGGTACCCCCGGCACCAGCAGAGATCCCCGTGGAGGGAGTTCATGGACCTGAAGAGCGGGAGGAGGAGCTTGAGGCCGCGGCACGTGTGCATCAGGCCGGCCTCACCGCCTTCCTGAAGCTTCACCCTCCTGAGTTCCACGGTATGACGGCTGACCCTCTTGCCCCTGAGCGTTGGTTGATGGAGATAGACAAGATCTTCTCGACCATGCACTGCACCGACCGCCAGCGTGTCTCCCTGGCTACTTTCATGTTGAAGGGTAACGCCGCCGACTGGTGGGCTACCCGAGTGGTGGATATTCCCGAGGGAGTGGGGCGACTTCTCTGGAGCGATTTTCGGAGTTACTTCTTGGCGGAGTATTTTCCCTTTTCGACGCGCCAGATGGTGATGCGGGAGTTCGAGCAGCTGACGCAGGGCACCATGTCTGTTGCGGACTACTCCACGCGTTTCATGAGGCTTTCTCGGTTCGCCCCAGCCTTAGTGATGGACGAGGAGACGCGGTGCCGACGGTTTGAGATGGGTCTCAACAACACCATCAGGGTGCACGTGACCTCTCAGGCATTCTCGAGGTACACTGATCTAGTGTCCCGTGCGAGGACCGTCGAGCGAGACCTTGGGGTTCCTTCATCGGTTCAAACCCCTACAGCAGATCAGAGGACTCCTGGGAGTCAGGACCAGGGACGCCGCAAGAGCAAGCGGCCCCGTCATGATCGACCAGCGGCCGCCGCTACACCAGTGGGAGTGGTGCCAGTTCAGGGTCCTGCACCCTTTGCTGCCGTTCCGATCCGTGCTAGAGGACCAGAGACGCGACGATGTTACCACTGCCAGCGAGTCGGGCATCTGGCCAATGCTTGCCCAGATGCTGGCCGACCTCCTGTGCCACGACAGCAGCCGCAGCAGCAGCAGCCACGTCAGCAGCCGCAGCCGCAGCGTCACCAGCAGCAGCCACAGGGTGGCCATGTGGAGCAGAGGAGGCAGCCAGCGCAGCCTGCGAGGCGTGCCCCTGCTCCTCAGCCACAGCTCGTTCAGGGTCGTGTTGCAGCGCTTACGGCCGATGAGGCGCAGGCTTCGGGTAGCGTCGTTCGAGGTATTGTTCTGATCTCCCAGCTTCCTGCATATGTGCTATTTGATTCCGGGGCCACGCACTCGTTCGTGTCTCCCGCTTTCGCGAGGCGAATGGGTGCGGTGTCAGCCCCTCTTGATGCGGTGCTGGAGATATCATTACCGGTCGGAGACCGTATTCTCCTCCGTTCGGTGTATCGGGGGTGTATCGTGGCGATCGCGGAGCATGAGTTTCCAGTGGAGTTGGTCGAGCTCGCCATGACGGACTTCGACGCCATCCTGGGGATGGATTGGCTCTCAGCTAGCCACGCCAGTATCGACTGTTTCGCAAAGTCGGTGTCTTTCCGCATCCCTGGACGGAGGTCCTTCCAGTTCGTGGGCGATCGGGACATGGCTCCTTTGGGATTCGTATCGTCCATCCAGGCGTGGAGACTCCTTCAGGGAGGATGCGAGGGTTTTCTGGCGTACATCGCTGAGGAGGATGCACCACTGCGGGCAGATATCAGTCAGACTCCGGTCGTGGCGGAATATCCGGAGGTTTTTCCCGATGATCTTCCGGGTCTACCACCGGATCGCGCGATCGAGTTTGAGATTAATCTAATTCCGGGGACCGAGCCGATTTCGAGGGCTCCGTACCGGATGGCCCCAGCAGAGCTGAAGGTGCTTAAGGAGCAGCTGGAGGAGTTACTCGATAAGGGGTTTGCACGTCCGAGTGTCTCTCCGTGGGGAGCCCCTGTTCTGTTCGTGCGGAAGAAAGACGGTTCGCTGCGTCTATGTATTGATTACAGACAGCTGAACAAGCGGACCGTGAAGAACAAGTACCCCTTACCGCGGATTGATGATCTATTTGACCAGCTCCAGGGAGCGCGTGTCTTTTCAAAGATCGATCTCCGTTCGGGCTACTATCAGCTGAAGATCCGGGAGTCGGATATTCCGAAGACGGCCTTTCGCACCCGTTACGGGCACTACGAGTTTCGAGTACTGCCGTTTGGGTTGACGAATGCGCCGGCAGCCTTCATGGATCTGATGAACCGGGTATTTCGACCCTTCCTCGACTCCTTTGTAGTAGTCTTCATTGACGATATTCTGGTGTACTCGAGGAGTCTTGAGGAGCACGCTGACCATCTTCGCACTGTCTTGGAGACCTTGGCCCGACATCAGTTGTTCGCCAAGTTCAGTAAGTGCGAGTTCTGGTTGGAGCGTGTGGCCTTCCTTGGCCATGTTATTTCCGGTGAGGGTATATCTGTGGACCCGGACAAGACGCTTGCCGTGTCGAATTGGCGGCGACCGTCGAACCCCACCGAGATTCGGAGCTTCCTTGGGTTGGCGGGTTATTATCGGAGGTTTGTTGAGGGTTTCTCGAAGATAGCAGTCCCTTTGACCCGCCTCACCCGGAAGGATGTCCGGTTCGAGTGGTCCCCATCTTGCGAGGAGAGCTTCCAGGAGTTGAAGCGGAGACTCACCTCAGCGCCGGTTCTTACCATTCCGTCTGGGAGTGGTGGATTCGCAGTCTACTCCGATGCGTCGCGGCTGGGTTTGGGTTGCGTCCTGATGCAGAACGGTAAGGTTGTTGCTTACGCGTCGCGTCAGTTGAAGCCCCATGAGCAGAATTACCCCACCCATGACCTGGAGTTAGCAGCGATCATCTTTGCGCTGAAGATTTGGAGGCACTACCTCTATGGCGAGGAGTTCGAGCTCTTCACGGATCACAAGAGCCTGACTTACTTGCAGTCCCAGCCAGAGCTCAACATGCGCCAGAGACGTTGGGTTGAGTTCCTGAAGGACTATGATTGCGACATCGCTTATCATCCGGGTAAGGCGAATGTCGTGGCAGACGCTCTCAGTAGGCAGCCTTTGGGCATGGCCGCCCATTTGGCAGTGCGTCGTTGGAGGCTTCTGGAGGAGGCCGCTTGTTGGATCAGCGTGCAGGAGACGCCTGCTGGTGGCTTTCTGGCCAGGTTAGTGGTGCAGCCTGTTCTCCTTGACGAGATCCGCACGGCACAAGGGCGGGACCCTCACTTTCTGGTCCTTTCTGAAGGCGTCTCCCGGGGTGAGCGACCAGATTACCAGATTCGTGAGGATGGGATCCTGCGGTTCAGAGGCCGGGTATGTATTCCTGACGACGCAGAGCTGAAGCAGAAGATCTTGGACGAGGCCCATCGTTCGAAGTACACGGTGCATCCTGGTGGCACAAAAATGTACAGGGGCCTTCGTCGTGGCTACTGGTGGCGCGGGATGAAGGCAGATGTTGGCCGTTTCGTTGCCCGTTGCTTGGTATGCCAGCAGGTGAAGTCGGAGCATCAGCGCCCTGCGGGGAAGCTGCAGTCCATTGAGATTCCTCAGTGGAAGTGGGAGCAGATTACTATGGACTTTGTTTCGGGTCTACCGAAGTCACGTTCGGGTCGCGATGCCATCTGGGTAATCGTCGACCGACTGACGAAGTCTGCTCATTTCCTCCCCGTCCGACTCACCGACTCTCTGGACACCTTGGCGCAGTTGTTTGTCTCAGAGATCGTTCGTCTCCACGGCACTCCGGTCAGTATCATTTCTGATAGAGACGCGAGATTCACCTCGAGGTTCTGGCGTAGCCTCCAGCACGCCCTTGGTACGAACCTCCATTTCAGTACGGCGTTTCACCCACAGACCGATGGCCAGTCAGAGAGGACGATTCAGACCCTAGAGGACATGTTGCGTGCCTGCGTTCTCGATTTTGGAGGCAGTTGGGAGAGGCATCTTCCTTTGGTGGAGTTCGCCTACAACAACAGCTACCACTCGAGTATTCGGATGGCACCATATGAGGCACTCTATGGGCGCAGCTGCAGGTCTCCCTTGTGCTGGGATGAGGTCGGAGAGCGCCAGTTGGAGGGACCGGAGATCGTTCGCCAAACCTCAGAGAAAGTCAGGACGATTCGTGAGCGTATCCGCACCGCTCAGAGCCGTCAGAAGAGCTACGCTGATCGTCGTCGCCGTGAGCTCGCCTTCGAGGTTGGTGACCATGTCTTCCTGAAGGTGTCCCCGTCGAAGGGCATCTTCCGTTTCGGCGTACGGGGCAAGCTGAGTCCGCGTTTTATCGGCCCGTTTCTCATCCTGGAGCGGATTGGGGAGGTGGCCTATCGATTAGCCTTGCCCCCACACTTGGCCCAAGCCCATGACGTCTTCCATGTCTCGCAGCTGAGACGTTACGTCCACGATCCTGCCCACATCATCCCGTACGAGCCGCTTGTCTTCGAGCCGGACTTGTCATTCGTGGAGCAGCCGATCGAGATCTTGGACCGTCGCGAGAAGAAGCTCCGCACCAAGACCGTCCAGTTGGTTAAGGTGCGTTGGCAGCACCGCTCTGGTGCCGAGGCCACTTGGGAGCGCGAGGACGCCATGCGTGACGCATATCCACATCTTTTTCCTTCTTAGATGTTTTTGTAATTAAATTTTGTGAACAAAATTTCCTAAGGGGGGAAGAATGTTATATATGTGTCACTTTTCAGCCTTCTGGTAACCCTTGGGTCAATTCTGGCCATTTTTGGAATTTTCTTTTTTCGATCGGAACCGCAAAGATTTTGGCTTTTAGCCATCTGCGAGCTAGAAAACTCCGATTGAAAATCTGACTGCGGATTATGGGTCCTGGTACCGTTTTATACCACCCATAAATTTTTCATCGAATTCCGGTTACGTTTAAGAAAATTATGCAGTTCCGAATCGTATCCGGATTTTGGTCAAATTTGGGAAAGTCAAAGAGAGAAGACTTGGACCAAGTCAAAGAAGACCTTGACTAGTCAAATGTGACTTTTGACTAGTCAATGGGTTTTGTTTTTTAGCTTGGTTGAGTTGACCAAAGTCAAAACTCACCAACTCACTTTTTGAGCATTAAGTGCTCTCTCTCTCTCTTTTTCTCTCCCTCTCTCTCTCCCTCCCCCTTGTCAACGTGCATTTCATTTTCCTCTCCCTCTTTTGTTTTTCATTTCTTCTTAAGTGTGTGAGAAGTGGTGGTGAAGGAGTGAAGAAGACTCACAAAAAGGTGTGTGTGTGTGTATGTTATGTGTGTTGTTGTTGTTTCCCTCTCTTTAGCTCCTTTAAACCCCCTTTGTCCACTGATTTCACAAGTAGGGGCTGGTGGAGAGGCTAGGGAGGGGTGGTAGTGGTGGTTGTGGTGGTGGTTGCGCCGGGTGCACCCGAGGGGCCCCGAAACCCCCCATTCCCTTCCCTCCTTTGTTAGCCTCCTTTTTCCCCTCTTTTCTTTGGTTTTCAAGTGTTAGGGGCTGTTAGGGAGTCTGCATGCTAAGTGTTTGAGTTAGGGGTGAGTGGAGAGGGCAAAAGGGGGCTTGACAGCCCTGGGCGCGCGCGCGGGTCCATCCGCGCGCGTGCGCGCGCAGGCGAGCGCGCAGGAGAGGCCCTGGCGGGCCTGGCAGGGGCGCAGACGCGCGCGTGCGCGTGCGCGCGGGCGCATGAGCGAGGGCGCGCGCGGGGAGTGTGCGAGGCGCAGTGCACGCGCACTGTGCGCGGGGCTGAGCGGGGCGCGCGCGCGGGCGCGCGAGTGCGCGTCCGGGTGCGCGGCGAGGGGCTGGACGTGCGGGCAGCGCGTCCGGAGGCGCGGGTCAGTGCGCCATCGAGCGCGGGGGCGCGTGCGCGCGTGCTTGCGCGTGCGTACGTGTGCGGGGGCCATGCGTGTGGCTGCCCGGGGGCTCGGGTAGGTGTCGGGGCACTCGGACAGGTGCGCGTACGTGCGTACTCGCATGCGTGCGAGCCCGTATGCGTGCATATCCAAGTCCTTAGCATTTCTAGTTGTTTTAAGTGTCTTTATGTGGATTTTACTCACCTATTTGGATGCCCTGTCTTGCAGATCTTGGCGAGCGGTCCCGCGACGACCCGGTTTACGGTGAGTGGGTCAATCCAACCCAGTCGGGAGGTGTTCGATGCACGTAGACGTGCATTGCCCTCCCCTGGGGCACCGTAACCACATATTAACCTTCTTAAGTGTGCATGTTATTGCTTATCTTGCTAGGTTGCATCCATGTCATTCTAAGACTTAATATGTTAGGATCATACACCCTAGTACCATGTGTAGGGACCCATACTTGTCTATGTATTGTGTCCCATGCTAGGTTATTCATGTGTTATTATTTACATGTATGCATGAGTATAAGGCATGAATAAGGTAGTGACCTTAAATATTTTTCTATCATGTTAGACTTGTATACTAGAGTATTACATCCATGTGTTATACATATGAGCCCAAGCATGCCTTAGACAGTATTATAATTTTGTTATAGCATGACTTGTATGCTTCCTTGATTAATTCTTTGTGTAATTAATTATGTGTTGTAGATTATATCTCTAGACATATCTTATGTATATATATATAGAGGCCATGAACCTTGCTTAATAAGATTAAGCAAGTGTATGACCTTGATGGGTCATACTGTGGCATCGACATTACGAATCATCTGTCTTCCCGCATCTGAGTTATGCGCTCTGGTGGGAATTCATGAGAATTCGTAACCTTACCGACGACGGATCCATGAGGATCGAAACCGCGTATGTCAAGTGCTCTCCCCTTCGTCGCTTCCGTGTCGAAGCTACCCGGGTTTAGTTGTCCTGCTAGGCTCTCCCAGACGCTATTCATGACGCCGGGTGGTGCGCCATACGGTAGAGGTAGAGGTCATGGGAGGATACCAGGTCGAGGCTACTCGGCAGAGGGCTACCGGAAGACGAAAGGCGTAGACCAGTTGACCTTTTCCCCAATAATCCTATGTCACCTAAGGGTGAGGGTGAGGGTGAGGGAGTAGTGGGTTGGGTTGAGACCCAACCCAAGGACTTAAGTGACTGTTCCTTCCGTTGGAACCCCAAACACTCAGAATATTTAATATGGTGTGGTAGGTTTGGGTCGACACCCAACCGCCAACTTAAGTTGTTGTTTCGATTATTGAGACTTGAATGTTTGAAAGATTAATATGTGTTGTGATGCATGGACCGTACCATTCACTGAGCGTGTGGCTCACCCCTCGCATATGTTTTCCTCCAGTTGTCGCTGAGCCGGACCTGAAGGTGGAGCTTCCATAGGCGCAGTACCGTAGCAGAGCAGCGCACGTGTTTTGGATCTGCGAGTGAGAGAGGCCATCAGCATCCCCGTTTCCTTGTATGTATTGCTACTCGTGCTTGAGCACAGTACTGGTGTTTGATGTCTTTGTTGTATATTGGCTCTCACAGGACAGTTGATTATGTGTTCCGGTCTGTAATATGTCTTTAAATTACAGACTAAGTCATTTTAAGCTTCCGTCATATGTTTATATATCATGTCAGCTTCCTTGTTAAATGTTTTAAGTACCTTTGATGATTGAGTAGAGTCTTTTATTGACCTCGTGTATGGATTGCTGATATTATATATTTGCCACGTCTCGGAGACGGCCGCTCTGGGGCGTGACAGTGACCATTAAAATTTCTAATCTATTCTATTATACTAAGAGAAAATGTATAAGTTTTCAAGTCGGTTCCTTTTGTAACGTTTTTAATTTTTGAATTTATCTTTAATTATTAATTATTTTTTATTTTAAATTAAGGTTAAGAATAAAAAAAATATTTTTATTAGTTTTATATTTGGATAAATATAAAAAAATCTATTCTTTTATATATGTGTGTATATATGAATTGGATAGTATCATATTCATATTCACCAAATTAGTTGTTTAAATATTTTTTAATATTTTTTTAAGATATATTAAATGAATTGTGGTGATTGTGCCCCATCATCATATTTATTTATTTATTTTTATTATTTTGAAATATATTTAGATTGAGATAATCACGGAATAGTGGTGACAAATAAGTAATTTCGGATCAAATATGAGTTTTGATGTTTAATCTCGTTTTTCGTCCTGAAATGAACATTTTTGGGAATAACTTATTTTACGACATAAGTATGTATCGAAAAGTTCCAACAATACATTGCTCCCAAATTGGAGTTATATATATTGGATAATATCATTCATATCCATCAAACTTAATAATTTTTTTTGTATATATATAAATCACATTTTAGCAATATATCGCTGATGATTTGTTATTTCCAATAATACTATTTTAAAGGGATTAAACTGTACATAACATTATTTTTTTATTCATTCAAGTAATGATGTATACATAACATTATCACTGAAGATTTTTTAAGGTATTTCTTCTTTTTATTTCACTTTTTAATTTCTTATAAATTTAGCAATTACTCATCTATTTATTAATTATTAATAAAAATTTTGCATTTGATCATCAGTTCCTTTAAATATATACGTCATTTTTCAAATGATGTCATTTATTAAATTTACCTTGAATAAAAATTACAAAACATGTTGGGGGTTGTAAAATGCACCACATGAATGACTGTCTCTGGTTAACGCAATCCAATAGACCTATACGTTTTTATCTAATGTTGTGAATTTTACGTATTAATTTTTTACTAATAAAAGATTTTGTTATATGAAACTTGCAATGTGAAAAAATTAAGGGATTTTTGCATATATATCCCTCTTAAATCTTAATTTTGCATCAGTACTCCTATTAAAGTCCGGTTTGCATCAATATCCTCACCCCTCAAGTTACGTTCCGTGAGTTATGGTTTGTTTGCTCCATTTTCTCTCTATCAGTTGTCTGTGAAATCCCATTTATACCTCTGTCTTCCTCGATTAAAGTGTGATAAAACCCTCAATATCTTTATTTTTTTTCTCTCTTTCACCTTCATCTTCACCTTCAATCATTTCTTTGAAGGGATTGGAATCCAATAGACGAGGAGAGGTTGCGGTTGCTCTGGGACCAGCCGACCTGCGACAGATCTCACAAGGCTCTTTCGAAGCCCTCTCATGAAGATTTTCACCGAAAAGCGGATGATGAAAGATGGGAGAGGAAAGATGGAGGGGATTAGGGTTAGGGTTTATTTTGGTTTTTTTCTGTGCTGGAAGAGAAAGGGGTCGAATATGTTAGGGTTAAGTCGAATATGTTAGGGTTAGGGTTTATTTGGGTTTTTTTCTTCTGTTTTCTTATGAGGGCAATTGTGTACTTTTGCATAGATGGTTAGATATATTAACAATGGTTCACCTCGGGTTCTTAATGACATCTGTCTTTGAGGCACAGATGCACTAACATAAACTTTACTAGGGGTATTGATGCAAATCAGAGTTTGTCAGGGGTATATATGTAAAAATCCCAAAAATTAATGTGACGGGTTTCATGCAGCTTCCTAACATTGTCCTTGACATTTGACATTTTCAACAGTGATACTCATAGTCATTGAAGTGTTAATTAAGAATCAAAGGGACATTTTGTCTGAAGTCCACTGAGTCATAAATGAATAATGAAAAGTTCCTTCCAAGTTAGTTACGTATAATCAAAGCTAATTAACTGTCAATTATATTATATAAATGAAGACCTGTATTAAGTTTATCTTTTACGTACCAATTAGCATGCAATAATTCACAATCAAAGTCAAAACTAGAATTAAGTAATTCAGTTTATGCACAAAACGAAGACTAGAAGCTCCGGTCTTTCCTCCTCCTCAACCTTGGTGGCAGCTGGCGCACCGTCCATTCATAGGGCAATTTTGTCAGAACAACCTATTATGTTTGTTATAATAATAAAGAGAGGTCAAGATGCGGACAATTATCAAGATTTTGAATTAGAAATAAAACTTTTTTTTAGTTCCGCATAAAATTTAAAATAACATTTTTGTCAAATTATATTTTATTGTATTTGAGTGAAAATTTGAATGAAAAATGAAGGAAATTGAAGGAATCATAAAGTGACAAGAAAGACCAACTTTTCTGTTATTTACGTATCTGTGATTAGAAACGATAAAAAAACATTTTCCTCACATTTTCTCTGAGTGAATGTTATATCATTTGCCCAATAAGAAAACAAAAAGGATGAAACAAAATAAGAAAAGAATTCTCTTCCTTTTATTAATCACAATTAAACACCAATTTTCTTGGTGGTAAAATAGAAAATTTTAATTTCTTTCCTCGTTTTACTTTTGTTCTCTCATGCATGCACAAACACACTCTTATGACTGATTTGACAAAGGGATAAGTGATGGGATAAAGAATAATATGAGGATAATGGAGTGGGAGGACAACTTATTCTCATTTGGTATAAAAAATAATTGACATAAACTGCGGACAATTGTCTCAATTTTTTTTTTAAATGAGATATTTAATCCCACATAAAGGTTGAGATAATATTTATCCATACTTTTTGTCTCAATTTTGATAAATATAAATATGAATAAAATTAATTGATTTTTTATCCCTTAAATTAAGACAACTTATACTCAAAACCTTAACCATTTGCCACACTAGCCTTTAGAATGCATGTTTTGTATTAATTATGCAGAATTATGTGAGAATAAACTGATATTTGTATTCCGGATCCTCCCGTAAAATTGTGTTATTTCTTTACTGGTATAAGGAGACTCATTTATTAAATCACATATTATCACATCAAATCATCTGTCTTCACCTCTTATACATCAATGAGACAAGTCAGTTTCAATGTTTCAAAGCCCGCCGTCCTACCGTTCCTCTCCGTCCAGCCGTTCCTCATTTCGTTAAAAAAAAAAAAGGATATCTCCATTGTTGTGTGATCCATCCAGTCGTGCTTTGATGTTTCTGATTCTTTCCTTTTCCAAAAGAAAAAGAGTGCCGAGGGAGATTTGGGGGGTGGAGGCTGTACGAGGGAGAGAAAGGGGGGCTGTGAAATGGAGAGAGAGAGGGTTGGGCGATGGCATTACAAAAAAAATTAATTTGAACATTTTTGTTAATTTTTATTTTTTGAATTTATAATAACTTCAAAACCTCGACTTTTGCTGGTTTTTTTTATGCTCTTTTCTCCATCGTTCGGACGCTTGAAACGTCGATTTTTTTTTTATATGAAACTGAGATATCATTGATCTTGTCATTCATAAAAAAAATCAAAATACTGATACACTCATACTGTTTTACTGTGCATTAATAGTCTGTTTTACTGTGCATTAATTTTGTTGCTGCCCAGCATAGTGTATGAAGTAAAATTTTTTTTTTTTAAAAAGAATAAAATATATTATTATATTTCAATATATATTTCCATTTCACGTAACAATATGCACTTTAATAGGAGAGTGTACAATATTTTAAAAAATGAGTATAAACTGCAAATGAGGCTGGATCTATCATTTTTCAAAAAATTACCAAAACAGTCGTCTATAACATGTAGAACTTGGATAATATAGACAGAAAATCGTGTATAATATGGGTTGACGTTGGATAATAAGGGTAGAAAATCTTGTATAATTAATATGGATAATATGGGTAGAAAATCTTGTAGAACTTGGATAATAAGGATAATAGGGGAAGAAAACCTTGTTGAACTTGGATAATATGGATAATATAGGCAAAACTTTTTTGAAGAAACTTGAGACTTTTTACAACTTAGGAAGGAGTTACAAAAGTCCAAAAATGAAGTAAGAGAAATGTGAAAAATACATAAAAAGAGTAAAGGGGAAAAAAAAGGGAGAGCCCCATATCGCAAGGAGAGCCTTGGGTAGTAGAGGCAGCTACCTGGAGGGGAGTCATACGATCTAGAGAGATTCACCCACAATTTCAACGCTCCTTGGGCCATTCAAGAATCCAGCCCAGTCCGAAATGAACTGGAAGGTGGAGTCCCACAAGTTTTCCACGTTGAAGAGGTTGTCATTCCTCGCTAACCAGATGGCCCACAGCGCTGCAGGAATTACGATCTGCATGGCCCGGGCCAATGGATCACTCTTGTCGCCATGGCGTGTGATAATGAATATTATAACTTGGATAATATGGACATAAAATCTTGTATAATATAAGCAAAAAAATCATGTAGAACTTGAATAATGGTATTGTTACATTCAATTTTTTTTTACAGTATAAAAAATAGTATTATATACCTTATTAAAAATCTAGTAAACACATATATTGTCTAATGATATATATACTTCGTTAAATTTTTTCTTATACTTACTAAAAATAGGTTCATTCAACTCGAAATAGAACAATATACACTTTTTATTTTTTTGTCAAAGCATACTCATTAGATGATATTTTTAAAAAAACAAATAAAAATATGTGTGGTTAAATTTTCAACTATAAAAATGACTGAGTCTAACAATTTTCTAACTTATATTATTTGAGCAGAATATCTTAGACAGTGGACTAAGCTTAGGGCTCTTTCATGGGTTTGCTATAGGAATTTTAAGCCTCCGCCCATGGTTTATCCAAGTTGTCCATGCAACCAGTGGAAAAGAAATGCTACATTCAGCCAATTTAGTGCATGGAAAATGTTCAACTGAGTCACAATCATCAACCAACAAAAACTTAGACCTCCGTATTTTTACTTTTTAAAAAATAATAATTAAAGGTATATATTTTGATAAAAATTATATATCGCACAATTTTAAATTAAATTAACTTAATTTAAATAAGTGTAAGAAAATATTTAATGTGATAATATACAAATCATGATATATACTGTAGTAAAATCGGTTGTGTCAGATTGGCACAGCCCGTTAATGGGTGTCGGGCTTCCCGTCAACTGTGGCAGGTCGTGCTGGCCCACCAGGCTGATGGGCCGCCCATAAGCGAAGTGGATCGGCCCGTGAATATTTTATAAAATATTTTTTTTTAATTTTAAACTTAAAAAACAAAAAGAAAAAAAAGTAAACACTACCAATTGATTTTCAAGCAAACAACATTTCCAGAGGCACGTGAAAAAAAAATTTAGTAGTTAGATTATTTTTATAAAGAAAACTTAAACTATATAAAGGTACTAGTCTTCTGAAACTTAACTCAAAGCAAATAAAACAAATTCGTAGTTAGATTTATAAAAGTCATGAATCCTCGTAAATTCATGCAAATGTACTTAGCAAAACAAATCATGTCTTCTTTGATATCATAAGCACAAAAAATATGGCACTTGTTAAAATCGTACGACACCTATATTTTTTTGTACTGTTGTGAGTGGTCTTTATTTATAATCTTGTGTACAATATGAGATATATGATTTGTTAAATGAAATATAAATATATTTTTTTTATAAAAGTGTGATACTTTATTTTCTAAGAAAGACCACACTTTGTTAAATAAAATATATACATGAAAAAATATATATAATACATCAACGGTAACTTTACATGGACAGAAAATACTCCGTTACATGGCAGGTGGGCTGGGTTAAGACTTAAGAGCGAGCTCTTGGGATAGCTCTGGAGAGTTCACACAGCCCATGGTTCAGAGAAGCGGTCCATTTAAATTGAAGTGACAAATTATATGAAGATATGTCAAGTATTGCCCCCTTTTTCTGTCCCAATTCCATCTCATGTTGCCACGTTTGGATGGGGGAATAAGTGGAATATGTGAAAATAAAGGAGAATAAATAAATAAAAGGTACTTGTATAGAGAGAATAAATGCGTATAGCTATACATAATTAGATAAGAACAAGCTGATATTTGTATCCTAGGTCCCCCTGAAAAATTGTGTCATTCATTCACTAGTATAAGGGGACCCACCTGTTAAATCACATATCATCACATCAAATTACATATCGTCACTTCTTGTACATCAAATCAATTTTTACATTTTATTCACATTTTAGTCTTCAGCAACCAAACAACTTAACATTTATTATTACGTTTTTCAATTAGAATAACAAAAAAATACAACCAATCAGAAATCACATATTCCATTTGTGGGGGATGAAATCTGGTCTTCCTCTCCTGGGCTTTAGATGTAGGTCTGAGAAAATGTTGTTGCCGACTCCTCTTCACGACGATCTGAAATAGGCCTCATGTACCCGACGTCCTCCTTCGTCTTCAACCTCTAAACACCTGAAACTCACACCAGTGTGTTACCGACTAATGCATCTCCGACGCTCAAGTCAATGACTTCTCCATGAGAAGAAAAGAAACTCAGAATTCTTGAGTGCCAGTGAGAGAGTGTTTTTCATACCTTGAGAGGGAGATGAAGTCCCACTTTTATACTAGAGAAAGGGTGTGCTAAACTTAGCCTTGTGGAATGACCATATCTTGAAATGGAATCCTCACTTGGCTCCTGCATCTACGGACATGTGTCACCTAGGGATTATCACTCTGTAACCGATTTTTTGACATCTTGTCTTTTTCCAGTGTTAGGGAATATTCCCTTTGTTAACCATTATTTCGCAGGGGAAGACATATGGCCGATCAACATTTAATTTCGGGTATTACGGTCTAGACCATTTTTACCTCAGGTTGGGCATTTTGTATTCGACCATTTTGACTTAGTTGGGTGGTGTCAAGTGTCCGTCCTTAGTCAGTCGGGCTTTAATCGTCCGTCCTATAGTGTATGTCTGACTTGACCTAGTTGGGCAATATCGTTTGCCCGACCAGACGGGAGATGATGGGCCCGATTAACCCGTAGGAGAATTTGGGCCCATGAGCTTTCTCACCTTAGATAACTCTCTTAATCATCATGGGTTAATCCTTACTTAATTCATATATTTATACAATCTTATTCCCTATTCTGTTTTCTGATGAATTTGGTCTCCTACACCATTAATAAAAGTTATTTATTCATGGAATAAGTACAAACCCCAAAATAGCTTATGTTCAGTGGCGAAGCCACCTTTGACCCAAGGGGTCCCATGCCGCCCCCCCCCCTGTATTTTTTTTTCTAAAATCCTTTTTTTGGTGATAAATTGATTCTAATTAGGATAATGTTACGTACAACTCTATTTCCAATTTAAATTACAGTCTACATGTGTTTTGATTTTTTTAAAATAATATATTTTATTTAATGAGGTATATGTTTTTATAAAAAAAAGAGCATATATTCCAATTAATTGCAACGAATGCATCTATAGAAAATTTTAAAAAAAATTATCGAAGCATGTACTTCATTAATGTGAATATATGCGCCATTAATTTTCTATCGACGCATATGAGACTAAAATTGGGGTTGGAAAAAAAATTATGTGTAACAACATTTTTTTAATCATGACCCATATAAGTCATAGGTCCTATCTACATATGAAATCCCTAAAAAACAACGGCCCACCACTAAAAAAAAGAAAATAAAATATTAAATTTATATTTTACATTTTTTTTTGTGATTCATCGACTTGAAAATTAACATATCGTTTTATAATATAATAATTATGTTTTAGAATTATCCAGTGATGTGTTTTATGTGAATTTCTTTATTTCATTTAATAATTTTTTTAATATATGCTATTAAAATTAAAAAAACATAACGACATACATTTAGAAAATATTTACATAAATCACGTTAGACCGCTCCCCCCCCCCCCCCCCCCCCCCTTTATAAAATTTCTGATTCCATCACTACTTATGTCTCTACTCAAACGGACAATGCTATCAAAGTATACACCTAGCTAACAAAGCATATAGAATTGGAATTAAAGCTGAAAATGTAACTAGACTCAGATCGATGAAGGGAGAGGCCCAAATCAAATCAAAATATGGAAAAGAGTGATGATGCCGTCCGTGCAATCTTAACTGACTATATGATTTCGCTAATCAAATGAACACTAGAATAGACAAGCACATGGTCAACTAAAAAAATATTCAAAATTATATATATTCAATTGATTATAATTTATATAATTTTTTAATGAAGATAGGCATTCCATTGATTAAGTATATATTTTTTAAAAATTCAATACATGTTGTGAATTACAAAAATAATACTGCAACAAATGACTTAGTATAGTAGTTGAATACACATTAATTTCTTTTACTCACTAACAAAGCATATCAAATGTGAGGAAACATGGTAAATATCTCATCATTTTGGAGATTTTTTTACTGGAAAGCTGATATATATACTCAAACTCTCTTTGGATCTAGGTTCTTCCTCACACTTTTGTGGTCCCAACACCTTTTTTACGTATTTGTTGGAAGGTGTATTAGTCTATTGAAATATATGCCTTTACAAAAAAATTTAAATATATAATTGAAGGAATTAAATGGTTATCTTCTTCCATATTTCATAAACAAGTACATACTTATCTATAAACATACTTCATTAGAACCCAAGAAGTGCCCTTTCACAAATTACACAAGAGGGGTCAATGGAGAAGATTAACAAGATGGATCGACGTGTGGTAGAACATATCTATTTTTGGAAAAAAAATGTTAGACATAAACCCCTTTAATAGTCTCGCTAGCAGTTCGCTACTATTTTGTTTATTTTTACAATATATATATATATATAGGGAGCCGATTAGGTGCGGTTTACGGTCGGTGCGGTGCGCGATCACGGGCCGTCGATCACGGGTCCATCGCATCGGACGGTCGGGTGCGATTCACGTCGACCGTTGGATGCGATGGACCCGCGATCGAACGGCCCACGTCGTAAACCGCACCGACCGCACACCGCACGTAATCGCGACCATATATATATATATATATATATATATATATATATATATATATATATATATATATGTATAGTCGTGATATTATACGGTTGTGCGGTCGGTGCGGTCGCGATCACGGGCCGTCGATCACGGGTCCATCGCATCGGCCGGTCGGGTGCGATTCACGTCGATCGTTGGATGCGATGGACCCGCGATCGGACGGCCCACGATCGCGACCGCACGACCTTACGACCGCATATTATATATATATATATATATATATATATATATATATATATATATATATATATATATACACACACCGTCCGATCACGGGTCCATCGCATCCAACGGTCGACGTGAATCGCACCCGACCGTCCGATGCGATGGACCCGTGATCGCGACCGCACGACCGCAGGATATCACGAGTATATGTATATATATATATAGAGGAGTGATATTATGCGGGTCGTGCGGCGTCGACCACGGGCCGTCGATCACGGGTCCATCGCGGGTCCATCGCATCAGACGGTCGGGGGCGATTCACATCGACCGTTGGATACGATGGACCCGCGATCGGACGACGCACGTCAGATCCGCACGCTATCACTCGACTATATATATATAGGGAACCGATTAGGTGCGACGAACGGCAGGTGCGGCAGCGATCACGGGTCCATCGCATCGGACGGTCGGGTGCGATTCACATCGACCGTCGGATGCGATGGACCCGCGATCGGACGGCCCACGTCGCGTATATATATATATATATATATATATATATATATATGATGAAGTTTATATTATAACAAATTGAATGAACCCATTTTCAAAAAATATGAAATTTTTTTAATTTGTACGATGAACCCAAACTGATGTGAAAAATTAATCAAAGGATAATTAACTCTTTCCAAAGAGTGACCGAAGAGGACGGATGGAGGGTGACCAGTAGCTAGGAAGACGTCGATGGTTTAAGTGTGGTAGAAACCTTTTCTACCAAACTTGATTCCAGGAAACATCCTTCGAGGCGGATGACGGGCTTCCCTTTTTCTAAGTTCTTCTATTTTTTACATGTTGTTCTTGTTTTAGAATCTCTGCGTTCTTCTACCCATCTCGGACATTTTTATTAATGAAATAGAAATGACCACATTTCTGTTAAAAAAAAGAAAATTAACTCCTCCAAAGAGTTGATGTTTTTCTTAAATCACAAGTCAAAATCAACCTGAGTTATCAAATTAGTTAAATATATCTTGGTTTCTAGTTTTGCCTACATAAAAATTGTTGATGAATCTAATGATCATGCAGTGTACATGAATTTTTATTGGACTCTTAGTTATGGTGTAGAATATTTTTTCAAATTCTTATGACTAGGAGGCTCCTATGGAACATGTTATTTGGAAGTGGATTTAGAAAATTTAATGGCTCATTATAACTCAGATAAATGTGGATGTAAAACATAACTTTTCGATGAAAATTTTGTTGGGTAGTAATAATAATCATCATCAATTGTGATTATATTATTATCAAGAAAAATTTCTTAGCGCGGTTATTATGAACTTTTATCCCGAAAAAAGGTAAGTCCGTAATTGTGAAGTGTTTTCAACAAAAAAATGTTTTTGCTACCGAACTTTGATTTTTAAAAACAAAATATTTCGTCAGTAAATGTCCTTTATATCAAGAAAATGCATTTCCTTTGTGATTATATTTTCCTATTGATCCACTTCATGCATCACCAAATCTTCTATAACTCTAGTCTCTAGCTATCATATCTCTTATGTCTAGATAAAACAACATAAAACATATAAAAATTCAAATTATAATATAAAGAATTAATGTGTGAGTCAGTTAAAAATATTATATAAAATACACAAAATTATTTTTATTGAAATTATTTTCAATTTAATTGAAATTTTTATCTATGCCCGTTTTAAATAATTAATATTTGTATATGTACACTACCCATTAGATTCTTTGTGTGAAAATATATACAAAACATTCACACAGAGAATCTTATCATTGAAAAATATTACATTCAATCATTCTTGTAATCATTTTTTTACTTTGCACAGATTTTGATTTTATTTTTTAAAAATACTTGTTTGATTCATGAAATGCATACATTCATAAAATATATACACACACACAAATAAATTATACTAAAAAAATATATAATAAAATATATAGGAATTTCATAGACTAATAACCCAACAAACGCAAACCCCACCCCATCAATGAAACTGATTCCAACTTCCGCGGCACTTCAATTCCAGTGAAAGGGATTTGGGATAGCGCTAAGAGATTCATCTCGTCTTGGGAATGTTTTTGTATTCGGATTTGGGGCCGGTGTATAAGTTAGACTCGAGAGGGGTGGTTTGTTGATCGCTCCTTAGGTGGGTTTGTCTTTGGGTGCTGGGGGATCCGGTTATAGATTTGGGTGGACCTCCTACCTTTTTTCTTTTTCGAATTTCTAAGAGTAGTCAATGAATTTCCAACCACACAAATCATGCACGACTCAAAAGGTGAATGAAAAGAAAGGGGATCATCTTTTTATTCCAAAGCAGTTTCCACTACAAATACGAGAAACCAACACTATATATGACTCAAAACATCTTATTGTGTTACACAAACCCATTAGTGGTAAGTCTTCGCCTACATGACACGACCAAACATGTCACAATTTTTTTTTTCTTTTACTGCCTGTCACAGACGATCATTTATTGCATTATATACATATAACCTAAAAGCTCACTGGATAAACGGGATGCTGGTTTGGGTAGAACAGTCCGAAGTGCTGTTCAGTCGGGTCACCCGGCTTTTGATCCTCATTAAACATGGCGAAAATATAAGTCTCGAGCGGGCCGGGCTTCCTAGGCGTACCACCTCCAACATGTTTGACGAGGTTCGCGTTGTACGTCCCCGCATTAGCGACCGAGGCCGTGAAACCCCCGTCTGAGGGCCACCCGCTCTCCGACACGACGATGGGCACGTTAGCCCCGCCGACCTGACTGAGCGCCACGTAGACCGAGTCGACCATGGCGTCGAAGAGGTTCTGGTAATTCAGCGAGCCGTCTTGAACCACCGTGGATGGGGAAGTGAAGGTGGCGTACTGAAGGGATATTTGGTTGTGGTCATCTTTGTAGCTGATGTAGGGGTAAATATTCATTAGCAAAGGCGCGCCTGTTGAGGCTAAGAATTGCACGATTGGTTGCATGTAGGTCATCGCGTCCCCACTGAAAACACCCTGCATGCATGAAGACAACCATTCATATATGCATGAGCATGGATATATCCAATGACATGACATGAGCTACCATTTCAGTACACGAAATTTTTTCAAATTAACTTTAATTAAATAATTAATGTTAAAAGTAATATTTCTCAAAAATTATGTGCATAAGTTTTTTATTTTTTTTGTTGATCATTTGACCATGCCACATTAGCATCACCTTATTTCTTTTATTTTTTGTCTTTTAAATGGTTTTCTTGAAACATTTACAGCCACAATATAATAATGGCATGCATATCCCAAATATTTTTTCTATTGTTTTATGTTGTCAATCATTAGACCTCTTACTGATTCCCTTTTAATGGCCATTTTTCGTCTTCCACGTGTCCACATAAACCTATGATGAATGATGTCGAGTATGATGCAGTGGTGTAATGAACTATGTAAGTGCACTGTTTGGATTGTGTATGTTTGATCGTTTAAACTTGAAATTAATATAATTAATGTGTATATTTAAATGAATATATGATGTGAAATATTTTTGTTTTCAAATGTCTGATATCAAACATGTTTTTTTTTTTTGAAATAAAATACAAATAGGAGTATTCAAATACTCAATTTTCAAATATTTCTATTTAATTTAGAGGACCAACTCAATTTTGGAGTTTCCCAATTTATTTTAAAATAATATTTTATACAATAAATTTGCATAAAAAATTCAGTAAATAAATGTAATTATTAAAGGATAAACCCCAAAGAAATTTTCTAAAATTTTAAAATTCTACCAAAAAAAAAATCTTTAATAATTTTGAAACCCAAATTGACCATCATACTCTTATATTTATATATTGGGATCGGGTTAGATCCAACAGGCGTTGGACAATTTGATTGTCCAACTCGTTTGTGACCGTTCGATCATAATAAAAAAAATTCAAATTATATTAGTATATATCTCACAAAATCCACGTAATCACAAAAAATTTAGAGTAAAAAAAAGTTCTACATGAGAATGTATGAAATACATTAACAAAATTAAGAATGTGAAATATTTTAACAAAGTTAAAAAGTATGAAATATGTTAAGGATCTAATTACATAATGGTAGATTAGTCTTTTTTGTTTACAAAATTGTGAAATGAAACATTTTTTTTGTATAATTTTAAAATACTTTTTTTAATTTTTCTAAATTTTAGAAGACTTTTTTTTATGTCATTTTCCCTTTGAAAAATGCCCTTCCTGATATATATGTATATAATTAATAAAAATAAGTGATAATGACATATAATTTGTGATTTACTTACGTGGGAGGGTGGGTAGGAGACACCTATGGCACCGAAGGAGAGAGAAGTAGACACCTTGACCTGCCCACTGAGGTCGTTCCCGAGCGCGTTGTATATGTTCTTCATGGCCCCAAGCACGTATTGCGCGTTGTCTCCGGGGATGGCTTCGTTCCCAACCGCGATATATCGGAACTTGACGTCAGGTGAGTACGCGCGCACGTTGGTCTGGACCCAGTCGGAGGCGGCGGAGGGGGAGGAGGCGAGGTTCTGGAGGTTGTCCTTGGGGACGTCGAGGAGGACTTGGATGCCGGAGCCGCGGAGGGCGTTGAGTGCGCCTCCGTCGGGGGAGTAGAGCCTCATGAGGCCGATGTTTTTGGACTTGTAGAGGCTCACCACCTGGCTTGGTTGGGGGAGGTTGTCCCCTTGCATGCCATAGCATACACCGACTGTTTGCGCATCTACATTGACAAAGAAAGATTAGTGTCACTAATAAGATTTTAATTTGTTTAGAGAGAGAGAGAGAGAGTGAGAGTACTTGTTTGTGTTGCCAGAAAAATTAAAGCAAGAAGAAAAGCTAATGCAGCCATGGATGGGTTGTTGGGAGCTTGGGTTTTGGGGGGGGGGGGGGGGGGGGGGGGGGAGGGGGAGGGGGGAGGGATTGGAAGTGTTTGATGCAATAAAAGCCATGCAGGAGCCTCTTATTTATAGTTGTTTTTTATATTCTGATGATAAGGATAGTCAGAATATCATATTCTGTAGCACATATTTTGTGGTGTGCTACTTACACGAATCCTTCCTTTCATATGCAATCCAATAGAGCTATAGTTTTACCTAATCTTCTGAATTTAACGCATTATTTGTTTACACTGTGAAGAAAAGAAATGTTGGGGGTTTCATGCAGCTTCCTAACACTGTCCTTGACATTTGACATTTTCAACATTGATATAGACTTATTGAAGTGTCAATTAATTAAGAAATCAAAAGTGACTATTTGTCTGAAGTCCACTGAGTCATCAATGAACAATGAAAAATTCCTTCCAAGTTACGTATTATCAAAGATAACAGTATGAACGTGTAGACATCGAATTTGTTGAATTTGTTTTTTTTTTGTAAGGTTTCAGATAATTTTGTTCAATGATTGTCAAATGATGCCAAACAAGTCTTTTTTGTCATTTAATAAGGGACGACTGTCAATTATTTAAATGATGACCTGTATTAAGTTTTTCTTTTACCTACCCATTAGCATGCAAATAATTCACAGTCAAAGAGAAAACTAGAATTAAGTTATTCATCTTTATCCACAAAACGAGGACCAGAAGCTCCGGTCCTTCCTCCTCCTCAACCCTGGAACCAGCTGGCGCATCGGCTCTCAGAGGGCAAGTCTGGTAGAACAATTTATCATGTTCATTGACAATAAGATGTGGACAATTATCCTGATTTTGAATTAGAAATAAAACTTATTTATAGAATAACATCTTTATCAAACTATATCTTATTGTGTCTGAGTGGAAATTTGGATGGGAAAAATAAAGAAAATTAAAGGAATTAGAAAGTGACAAGAAAGACCATTTTTTCATCGACCAATTTTTCTGTTATTTACATATCTGTGATGAGAAACGATATGATTAAAAAACATTTTCCTCATATTTTTTCTGAGAATGTTATATCATTTTGCCAAAAAGAGAAAAAAGATGAAAGAAAATAAGAAAAGAATCATCTCCCTTTTATTAATAAAAAACACCAATTTTCTTACTACTATTTTTTTTCACTTGCATTCACAATTGTGCAAATACCCCATCATCAAAATCGACCCTCACAGTAAATTAAATGGGCAAAACCCTAAGCAAACTCCTTAATGAGATCCCCACACAAAAATTCAAGAAGAGTGCGTTGGGTCTACAAAAATGATTATAGAAATAACTAAATAAAACATTTTTCTTTTGATAAATATCTATAAACAAAATATTTATCAGGAGCTGGGTGGGAGTTTTAGGCAGCTGCCTAACTCGTCTACTGTCTGCCAAGTCCATAGTCAGTGGCGGAGCCACCATAGGTTTTTAAATTTATTTACATGTCTTTTTAATTTTTTTCTAGGTCCTTTTAATTTTTTATGGTAAGTTAATTTTAATTAGGGTCCATATATCATAGATCTCACCTACATATGAAATTCCCTAAACAGTAACCACTCACAACTAAATAAAATAAAATTAAAACAACTATCTATTATCCATCTGGATCATCCATATGTATGGTGTGCACTCATCCTTTCTTTTAATTAACCCTCTCCTCTCCACATAACACAAAAGTCATGTTTAACTCTCATTTTTCATTTACCCTCAAGTCTCCTTCTATTCATATCCCACAAACAGTTATAGAAGCATGGATTCCACTTCTCAGCGTCTTCACCTAGGTACCCATCTTGAAAAAAATAAATTTTTGAATATGTTTTTTTTATATATCTCAATTGTTCTTAATATCAATATTCATCTCTAAATAATTTTTATTTTTTGTTCTATTAAATGTCTCACAATTGAGAATCTACAATCTATAAACTTCTCATCTCTTCCATCAAAACTTTGAAGATATATAATTTTTTCCTTTTACCTTATTATCATTGTTACTAATTTATTTAAAGTTTAAAATATTTGTGTAAATATCTAAAATAATCAAATCATTCAACATTTTCAGAATATGAAACCTTATCGAAGTCAAATTTAAAGATATGTATTGCTTGTTAGATTTATGTTTTGACATTTTTTTTATGAATTATCAATATGAAATATGATATATCGTTTTAAAATATGATAATTATTTAGTGATATGTTTTATATGAATGTCTGTATTTCATTTTATACATATTTTTAATCTATGTTATTTAAATAAAAAAACATAATGATATAATTTTAAAAAATATTTATATAAATCACATTAGGCCACCCTTTATAAAAATCCTGGCTCCGCCACTGTCCATAGTGAAGAAAAATGTAACGCCCCCGAACCCACGACTCCGTTTTGAAGCGTGAATTCCGGTTGCGTTACCTTAAATCTTCGAATCTCAGAGTTCTATTTTTTTTATCCAGATATATAATAAAACATCAACATATGTATTCATCAATTATCAAGACAAAAATTTCAACATAACTTCTAAATTTCTGGATATACATTCAGAATAATTAATCTAATATTTCCACACTATCATACATATGGGTCCTCTACATGCCAAAGAAATGATCAACACCTTCTACACAAGTCTAGTGCTCCATAAAATATGATATTGTCCACAGCCACATCAAGATCCACCAATCTAAGTCATTAAATCTGAAAGGTGGGGAAAATGAGGGGTGAGCAACCACACGCTCAGTGAATGGACCTATGACGTCCCGTTAGTACATTTATAATCAAAATATAATAGTCATAAAATGTTCACGCAGACATATAATATATCAAAATAATATATATAAAAGGCCACCAAGACATGCAATAATATATATAAACACACACACACAATCCTATCCAACATGATGCATGCAACACTATGAACACGCATGTCCGTCTTCGCAGCACCTAGCTCGCGGGGCCTTCCATAGGCATGGCCATGTAGACATAGCCACAAAGACTTGGGTCCTACGTTCTCGGACCTGGCCACGTAGACGTACGTCCACCTAGACGTTGGCCACCAAGACCGAGCCACCTAGACGATGTAATGCATGCATGATCAACCATTCGTTTCAAAACATATGCATGCGATAAAATATGATCTCCAAATATATAAGTTATATATGTAAAACAACGCATAAAAATCATGACGACATGTTCAAGTACTCCATATCCCAAATAACAATTATATATTTTAAAATAACCATGATGCAGAATGATATAACATAGAGGTAGTTTAAAAAAACTATATATGAGACTAGACCCACTCACCTTCGGTCCACGCAAGCATCAACAATGCACACTCGCACGTTGATAACCTAGGATAACAATTATACAATAATATATCAGAAACAACCAATCACGACCCAAACAACTGACAACCAACTTATAACAGCACTATGCCCAATAATCCCAAAAGCCCATATCTTATAGACCGACAATCAACAACTCACTTCAAAGTCCTAATGAAAATTCCAACTTCGAATAAATATTAAAATACTCATATACTCACAATGATCCGATCCGATAATCAATATCCATTTATTCCATAAGACCCATATGATCGATCAATCTTCAAATAAATATTTGGACAAATCCAATAAGGCTCAACTATAATTCCATGATCGAGTAACTCAAATCCAATCAATTTACATCCAAATTACAATAATATCCAATTAATATTCATTGATCCCACTAAACCAAATTATTGATTTAAGATTCTATTTAAGTTCTCAAGATCAATAAAATCATCAAAACCCGCAAAACAAATTTATACTTCATTAAACATCAATTTGGGATCTTCTAAATCTCTAAAATTCATCAAACTTGGTCATCAAGCTAAATATTCAAATTCCAATAAACTGCACATAAATCTTTCAAAAATCATAATTTTCTACCCGTAACTCCAAATTGGACGATTCATGATTCGTTGGAAAGATCTTTTCAAAACCTATTTCTGTTTGTCAAATACATTTTTCCCAAAAACGATTCTATCATAGTAAAAAACACGATTTACGTCCAAGTATAAAATCAACCCGAAAATAGCCATTAAATCCCCAAACTAATAAATCTAATTTGATCATAAGAATTCCTTTGAGATCCATTAAAAATCAAATCAAATAATCATCAAATTAAATCAATCAAACCCTAACCCTAATCCATCAAACTTCTTCCCAAAACAATTACTTGACCTAATCATATCCTAACAAAAATAAATTAAAACTAACAAAATCAATAGGGAATGATATCTCACCGTATATCCGATTACACCACCCGCCATCTTCATCTAGAGTTAGGTCATCACCACCCTTCACACCTTCTGAAATTTGGATGAAAACCCTAACCCAAACATTTTATTTAAAGGGGTTTACCAAAATTACAAAAAGACCCCTGAAGTGTTTCTAATTTACAATGAGGTCCCTATCCGATTTACAAACAGATCCCTATCCGATTTTCAAATAGATCCCTGAAGGCTATTGAAAGGTATTATGGATTTCGCAACTACATCCCTGGGCCCAATAACTTAACACAAAATCCTAAAAACCTAATTTCCTGAACTCCGAATCTCACCAAATTTCAACCAAAGTATCTTGACACTATAAAGATCTACAAAAAAATATAAAATAATTATTTCAACATCAATTTATAATTATCATAATTATAAATCAAATTGGACCCATTTGGGCCCACCGCCAAATCTGAAAAATGAAATATAAAAAAAAATCAAATTTAAAATTTCCATTATATATTTAAAATAAATATATAAAGCTGAAAAATACCGAAACGTTACAAAAAATATGTGTGTTTCATTGCATAGCTGATGAAAGTTGACTTCTAAAATCTGTTAGGAAACCTGAAATTCCACTGTTCAAATTTTGATTTTTTCTATATGCCAGGCTGGCTTTAACCCCAATTGACCCAGTATTATTAACGTATGAAAACTGAAAAGAAAGCTTTGGACTGACCTCAACTTTTCTTTGGTTTTACAAAGTCCCCATGACTGCCAAACATTGAAAAACTAGTATTCAAAAAGAAAAAGAAAAAAGTTCAGACCAGTAGCCGTTGATGCTAATGTAACCGTCACATTTTACATTTTAAATCCTCTATTCAATCCATTTTACAATTTTTTTGTAACCGTCACATTATTAATGTGTTATATAAAATCACTTCACTATCATGGTATATATTTTATTATAAAAAACATATAAATATGTCTTCAATTAATTAAAGTATACTAGCCAAATATATATTTTTTTAAAAAAATTATAACATATGTGGACTATATATATATAACTGCAAACATGGTTGAACGTAATATTATTTTTCATAAATGACTGCAAGTTGGTCTCTCATGACTATTAGGTGAGACGGACCTATATGAGAGACTTCCACTGTTGCACACGTAGAAGTGTTGTTGGTTGAAGAGGTTGTCATTCCTCGCTAACCAGATGGCCCATAGCGCTGCAGGAATTACAATCTGCATGGCCCGGGCCAACGGATCACTCTTGTCGCCATGGCGTGTAGTGGAAATCAGAACTTGGATAATATGGACAAAAATTCTTGTATAATATGGGCAGAAATTCTTGTAGAACTTGGATAACGGCGTTGTTGTATTCAGTTTTTTTTTACAGTCTAAAATACAATGTTATATACCTCGTTAGAAATCTAGTAAACATATATATATCGTCTAATAATGTATATATCTCGTTAAATTTTTTCTTACCCTTACTAAAAATAGAAACAATATATATTTTTTATTTTAATCAATGCATGTACCTTATTAGATAATTATTATTTTTCAAAAAAATAAAAATATGTGTGGTCAAATTTTGGACTATAAAAATGTTACATTCAGTTTATTATTTTGAAATCACAAATTCAACCTTATGATCACAAAAAAAAACACGTATGTAGTGGATTATTAGATTTGGCTCATTGACCTATATTAGAGATGTAAAATGGGATGGGTCCTGTCAGACTGGCCAAGCCCATTAATGAAACATGCTAATGGGTGTCGGGCGGGCCGTCAACTGTGACAGGTCGTGCTGGGCCCACCAGGCCGATGGGCCGCCTATAAGCACAGTGGACTGGCCCGTGATTTTTTTATAAGATATTTTTTTATTCTTATTATTTTAAACTTAACTTTCTTAATGTTATACACACAAAATATATATAAATATATTGCATATACGTTTATACATAAAAAATATTATATATACTTATATTATAATGAGAAAAAATATATTTAAACAACATATTATATATCTTGTCTACCGTGAATTGTCGTCTTATTCACTAGTCAGTAACACATTGTATCTATTATGCTTTGCTTACTAACATGGTTTCTAACAGTAAATACTGACGTGAACCAAGCTTTCGTTAAGTCAACGAACATCCCTCGTATATATATGTGTGAAAGCAGTTAAGAGATCAAATCATTAGAAACACCTTTCTTAGAAAAAAAACACAAAAAATACCAGAAAACACTGCGGTTGATTTCCAAGCAAAATCTTATGACTAGAGGCTCCTATGGAACAGGTTATTTGGAAGTGGATTTGGACAAAATATTTCGTCGATAAATATCCTTTTTATCAAGAAAATGCATTTCCTTGGTGCTTATTTCTTAATATTGATCCACTTCATCTTGCATCACCAAATCATCTATAACTCTGGCTATCATATTATCTCTTATTTCTAGATAAACACAACATATAAAAATTCAAATTATCTATGCAACCAATATACAGAACAATAATAATTCTCAAGCCCCAATTTCACAAGCCCCAAATAGACCCCATGAGGTGGCATCAAAAAATTACCCATTATACCCTTTTTTATTTATTTCCTTATAAAGTGGTTTTTCGGTTATGATTTACCTATTTTTTTGTGATTTGTTCTTCATTAAATCTTTGAATGGTAAAACAAATAAAATAAAGATCCAACAAAACTATTGAACCATTCATTTCATCTTTCGACAATAACACTGGTGGAGTCCCTGCTTCTTTCAATGTCTTGATCTCCAACTTAATAGATTTTTGCTCTTCCAAATTCACACATCCTTTTCCTGTCAGGTTTTCGGCATTGCATGTGGAATCTGGAGCAAGTTGTTCTTGTTGAAATCTAGGAGAGGCCAAACTCATTGCATTTTCATCTTCTATATCCTCATATGAAGAGTCCAGAACTACTCTTCTCTTTTGACCATTTCTACCTTTTGAATCCCTCTTATAGTTACCATTGTGCCCCTCTTCATCACTGCTTACAATATCCATAGTCTCACGGGCACAATTTTGAGCATCGGCAGTAACTGAAAAGATGTTTTGGCGGAACGAACATGATGATCTTCTCGAGGTAGTCAGAGAAGATGGTCCTCCAGTAGGGACCCATGGCCGCCGTGCCCTCCACGGCGATGATCAGTTGTTTCTCCACCATTTTTTATGTTTTGCCTAAACTACTCCACTTTCGAGTTTTGAGTCAAGAAGAAAATGCAATTAAAGTTTTTATTTTTTTTATATTTTAGATTAGAAAAATATAATTAAAGCATATGAACATCCTCGGTCGTGGTTTCCGAGGAAACGACACCGACGAAAGGCCTGGGCTTGAGGAGGTGGAGGAGGAGGGCTCGAAGCGATCTCGTCAAAGATGAAGCTTTTGTGGGAGATCCGAACCGGGCTCTGAAGTGGGGTCTCCCCAACGCAGTCGCGAACCTTGTGAAGGGTGGCAGCGGTGCCAGTGCCGGTGTCGGAGACGATGACACGCCATTGTCGCCTGTGGAAGTCTCGGTCGCTTCAGCGAAGGATTCAAGGGACTGTTACATTTGAAATGTAACAGTCACAATATAATGTTATTTTCAAAATCTATTTTTTTTTACATTTGTAAATGTAATAGTCATTTGTATAATCACAATGATTTATTTCTTTTTAGACTTGTAAGTAATTTATAGGTGTTACATTCTGAAATGTAACAGTATACTACAAGTGTATTATGTGGAAGTGTTATATTTTGTCATTTTTCTTTGCTGTTGCAGAGGAGTCTGTTACATTTTCGTTAGATGAGATTTCAACATTTGAAGCGTTGAAACTGACATGTACAACATATGCTTTTTTTCTTGATTCTAAATTATATCATGCTGTTATAAAATTTTATCTTCCCTGACATTGTACTCTTGCTGTTTCTAAGGAAGAATTGAGAGATGAAAAACTAAAGGCTAATGAAGAAGCAGAAGATTTAACCCAAGAGATGGCTGAATTGAGGTATCAGGTTACAGGCATGCTCAAAGAAGAATGCAAACGCCGTGCTCATATC
Organism: Acorus calamus; assembly: GCA_030737845.1. Classification (NCBI taxonomy): domain Eukaryota; kingdom Viridiplantae; phylum Streptophyta; class Magnoliopsida; order Acorales; family Acoraceae; genus Acorus; species Acorus calamus. The sequence continues at coordinate 7,081,094 of CM060862.1, read as the reverse complement.
GAACGAGCATCCCTTCGAAGAATTGCAGAATTGGAAACACAAGTGGCTATTCCATTTCATGCATGAATTTTAATACTAAAAAGCTAACGTAATCTCTTTGGTTATCATTCTGTCACATCCATTGTCACCTGTGGAAGTCTCGATCGCCTCGACGAATGATTCGAGGGACTGTTACATTTCAAATGTAACAGTCTTATAACGATATAATGTTATATTCAAAATCTTTTTTTTTTTTTTTACATTTGTATATATAACAGTCCAGGATAATCACGACTGACAGAGAGGACGGATGGAGTGCTGCCTATCTTTAAACGACGACTGTCCGGGATAACCACAAAAGTGAGGTCGCCATTGAAGATGGAGAAGGTAAAGTAAATCAAAAACAAGATTATGTATTGTTTTGTTGTATTTACATTGTGGAAACTGTGTATTGATTAATGTTGTTACATTTATAAATGTAACAATTAATGAATATTGTGGTTTGATTCGAAAGAGACACATTTAAGCAATACACAGTTTTTGTTATTTTGTTATATTTGAAATGTAACAGTCTTGTAAATGTGTGTATTGTTTTTTGTATTTACATTTGAAATGTAACAGTCTTGGAACGATATAATGTTATTTATGCAACATTGTTACATTATGTAATAGTTATAATCATAAAAAAAACTAGAACGTTTTTTTTTGTGTTATTTAGATAATTTTGGTATAATTTAGATAAATTTTGGTGTAATTTTGATGAAAAATAATTTAGATGATTTTTATGTAAGTTAGGTAAGTTTTGGTGTAAAATTCATATGAATTTTAAAAATTCAAATTTTGAAATAGGCAAATTTTAGAGAGATATTTTTTTAAAATAGCCAAATTTCAAATTAGGCAAATTCAAATTAATGTGAAATATTAATAAGAGAAAAAATGGGGATTTGGGTTGATGAGATCTATTTTTAATGAATGGCATATCTGTATTTTGCCATTTTATCCATTTTCAAAAGTCAACAAGTCAACCAATGAGATAATGACAACTCATGGGGCCTATGAATGGGGCTTATGAGTTGGGGTCTGGGTATCACCACTCTATACATAATTAATGTGAGTCCACAAAAATTATAATTTAAAATACACAAAATTATTTTTATTGAAATTATTTTCAATTTAATTGAAATTTTTATAAATGTCTGTTTTAAATTAAATAATTAATATTGATATATGTACACTGCTCATTAGATTCTTTGTGTGAAAATACAAAGCACTCACACATAGAATCCCATGAAAATATTACATTCAATCATTCTTGCAATCATTTTTATAGTTTCTATCCATTTTGATTCTTTTTAAAAAGGGAAAAATCTATACAACCCTCCAAATCTGACTGAAATCCATATAACCCTCTGCTCAAAATCCATATAACCCCCTGAAAACACCTAGTAAATCCACATAACCCTCTGAATAAAAATTTTGTTAATGGATGATGAATGTTTTGTGAATATTTTATTTGGTTAACTTTGACTGAAAATACAATATACTAAAAATCACTATAATATGTTAAAAATGTGAAAAATCCTATAAAAATGACGATTTTACCTTCTCTGGATATATTATAAAACTATATCCGGAAAGGTAAAATCGTCATTTATATAAGATTTTTCGCATTTTTAACACATTTTAGAAATTTTTTGGTATACTGTGTTTTCTGCAAGGGTTAATCAAACATAATATTTCCAAAATATTTATCATCTATAAACGTAAATTTTATTCAGGGGGTTATTTGGATTTAGTAGATGTTATCAGAGGGCTATATGGATTTTAAGAAAAGTCAAGAAAATATATATATATATTTCAGCCAATTTACAGGAGGTTATATGGATTTTTCCCTTCTAAAAAATGTTTATACGATTCATGAAGTATTACATACATTCATAAAAGAAACAAAATAAAATATCTTTTCAAATAAAATTAAACTAATAAAATACATAATCGAATATATAGGAATTTCATAGACTAATCCGACAAATAAAGAGCCTCATCCAATCAATGAATTTCCAACCACACAAATCATGTACGAATCCAAAGGTGAATGAAAGAAGCAAATTAAGAAAGGGATCGATCTTTTTATTCCAAATCAGTTTGCACTACATATATGAGAAACCAACACTATTACTCAAAGTCTCAAACATCTTATTGTGTTACACAACCAAACATGTCACAATTTTTTTTCTCATGGCCTGTCATAGATGATCATTTATTGCATATTATATATATATATATATATATAACCTAAAAGCTCACTAGATAGACGGGTTGCTTATTCGGGTAGAACAACCCAAAGTGGTTCTCAGTCGGGTCACCCGTCTTTTGATCCTCATTAAACATGGCAAAAACATACGTCTCCAGCGGGCTGGGGTTTCTCGGCGTGCCGCCCCCGACATGCTTGACAAGGTTCGCGTTGTACGTCCCTGCGTTGTCCACTGAGGCTGCAAAACCCCCGTCCGAGGGCCACCCGCTCTCCGACACCACGATGGGCACGTTAGCCCCGCCGACCTGACTGAGCGCCGCGTAGACCGAGTCGACCATGGCGTCGAAGAGGTTCTGGTAATTGAGTGAGCCGTCTTGGGCCACCGTGGACGGGGACGTGAAGGTGGCATACTGAAGGGATATGGAGTTGGGGTCGCCTTTGTAGCTGAAGTAGGGGTAGACATTCACTAGCAAAGGTGCGTTTGTGGAAGCCAAGTATTGCACGATTGGTCCCATGTAGGTCATCGCGTCCCCACTGAAAGCACCCTGCGTGAAGAGATATACACCATTCATGCATGAGCATGGATTTTCAATTTAATATGAGTGTTGTTACATGCTACGCCCGTCGCGCCAAAGATGATGCACAAATGAGGGATGTAAATTTTTTTCATATTTTCTATATATTAAATGGATAATGTTACATACAACTCCTTTTTCAGCCCCAATTTTCGTCTACACGTGTTTTAAATATTTTAATAAATACATTTCAATGAATTGCATTGAAACATTTATAGAAAAAAAAAAATGTTATCGAAACATATATTTTATTCATGTGAGTATATATATATATATGCTCCATTGACTTTTTTTTATCGATACTTATAAGAGTAGAATTGATGCTTAAAAAAAACACTGTAATAGCACACCCGATGGAATTTGTTACTTGCAACCCCAGATGTAGTTCTTACATCTTTTTGTGTTTTAAAAGTATAATAAAATGTGTATTTCATAAAATTAAAATGATGTATATGTGTAAATGAATTGTATGAATATATTTATAAAAAGAATAAAAATAAAATGCCTTATGTAAAAAATACATACATTTTCACAACATATTTACAGGACGGACGCGGAATTGTAAATATGACTACCCGTGTCCTTTAAAAATGTGTTTTTTTCAATATAAAACCAGCTCCTATCTTTTTTTAGAATTTGATCTTGTAGAATAAAATGTGAATACAAATAATTGGGTTATAAAAAAATGAGGGGTTAAATCAGGACTTCTAAGAACGTACTCTCCTTCTTTAGAGGGTTATTTAATTTTGAAGATTTATATTCACATTTAAAAAATAATATTATATAATTTCTGATTTTGTGAATATGAATAAATTCTGAGAACGTAGTAATTTCTGATTTTGTGAATATGAATAAATTTTGAGAAAAGGTAGTAATTTACAATCCGATTCCATTATTGAATATCGAATTACAAATTCTGAACGGGATATTGGAGGGGGGGAGGGATAAGGAGGGGGTACATATAGAAAACGGAGAATGAGGGGTATGAATATTAATAATTGGGTTATCAAAATCAAGACTTCTGAGAACGTACTCTCGTTTGTCTCGTTCCTTAGAGGGTTATTTAACAATTGAAGATAATAATTTTATAACATATACATGGAAATTCACATATTTTAAAAACATTATATAATTTCTGGTTTTTCATGTAGGAATAAATTATCTCTTACCTGGGAGGGCGGGTAGGAGACGCCCATGACACCAAAAGAGACCGACGTGGACACCTTGACCTGCCCCCCGAGGTCGTTCCCGAGCGCGCTGTTTATGTTCTTCATGGCCCCGAGCACGTACTGCGCGAGGTTTCCGGGAATGACTTCGTTCCCAACCGCGATGTATCGGAACTTGACATCGGGAGAGTACGCGCGCACGTTGTTCTGGACCCAGTCGGAGGCGGCGGAGGGGGAGGAGGCGAGGTTCTGGAGGTTCTCCTTGGGGACATCAAGGAGGACTTGGATACCGGAGCCACGGAGAGCGTTAAGGGCGCCTCCGTCGGGGGAGTAGAGCCTCATGAGGCCGATGTTGTTGGACTTGTAGAGGTTCACCACGTCGCTTGGCTGGGGGAGGTTGTCCCCATACATGCCATAGCATACACCGACTGTTTGCGCATCTACATTAACAAAGATGTTTTTTTTTAGTGAAACTGTAAGCGTATATCCATTCCAATATAAATCAAAATAGGCACTATATTCATTCCAATATAAATTAACAAAGAAATGTTAGTGTCACTAATAAGATTTTAATTGGTTGAGAGAGAGAGAGAGAGAGAGAATACTTGTTTGCGTTGCCAGAAAAATTAATGCAAGAAGAAAAGCTAATGTAGCCATGGATGGGTTGTTGGTAGCCTGGGTTTGGGGTGGAGGGGAGGGATTGGAAGTTTTTGATGCATGGAACCCATGCAGGAGCCTCTTATTTATAGTTGTTTTTGATATTCTGATGATAAGGACAGTCAGAATATCTTCATTAGAGTTTACCATTTTTTCAATATATTATATCTAGGGTTGAAGACGTATGTACAAAGTTGGGATGGACTTATAAGTCTTTAAAAAATCACAAAAATCCGTATATATTTTTATCCTCAACCAAATCTAACAATGATTCAATATATTTTAATTAACTCTAACCCATACTATGAAACAATTAAACTGTCCTGAATTTCTTAACTACTCCAAACAATGTCGAGGTAGAAGATAAAGAAATATAAAATTTTTATAAAGATAATTTGATCTTTCGCATGAATTAATTTGTATTCATGATTGCTTATAAGAACTATAATACCTACAGAAGTATATGCAGTTGAAACATTTTGAGAGTATTCCATTAAATTTTGATTGAAAATTTCACTCAGTGATGATAATTGGATTTTTGTGAATTTTTAGGGATTTGTATGTGTGTCTTAACTTTGGCAAAGATTTATATGTGATTATCCATGTTTGTAAGAATGTAAATGACTTTAACCCTTATATCTATTACTTTTTAGTAAAGCAAAATAATATAATTATTACTTATATTTTTATCATCCCACAGATTTAATAATCACCCATATTTATTCATTCATAATTTAAGTTTTCTAATCTATTACTATATTTATTATATGTTTATTAATGAAAAGTGATCCAGTTTATTTTGGTTTTTAATAACTTTTCATAAATTTAGCAATTACTCATCTATTTATTACTTACTTGTTAAAGTAAAAATTATGCATTTGATCATTTTTCAAATGATATTTATTAAATATAACTTGAATTAAAATACAAAACATTTTTTTTGAAAGAAGGTAAATATTGATACCTCGTTTTCATTACGAAGAACACAGTACAAATCCAAAATAGGGGTGAGAGGAAATAGAGAAAATAAGCAAATCAAATAGAGAAAATAAACACAAAAAAAAAGATATCTCGGTTAGAAGTGGTATATAAGCTGGGGGATGGTCGTCGGTGATCAAAACCATCCTCACTCCTTGATGAATAGTATCATGTCTCTCAGGAGAACCCCTCCCGCCTCTCTGATACATTAACCCTAGTCAGACAAGCACTACCAGAACATCTCTCACATGTTCTCCCAGTAAAAGCACATGCCATAAAAGATGGCTTCATTCCGGATCTGCTAGAAGTTAGCCCAAGCCCTAGCATGGACCATGGTTTGAGATATCCGGGACGACTTGCTTCGAGGCGTTAGGTCCACGCAACACAAAAAAATCAAACAAGAAATTACGTATGCCTGGTGAATTTTCATTGCATAAAATTCATTTACAATCAAATCACTGTTAAACTTTTTAGCTATTTTTCTTTCATTATGTAAAATCAAACAAATTTGTAAGTAATTTATTATCATATTACAAAGTCTTGTTTTAACAAGCTTTATGGTTGAAACAGGAAGAGTCAAAACATAACGAATCTGATCAATTTATCAATAAGCTAAATGGTCTTTGATTTTTCTGTTTTTCATAGTGCTCAACATAGTTTAGTTATTATGGACAAATTTTACAATTTTTCATGAGAAAGAATATAAGTCATAAATATTACTGTTAACATCTAATAATTCAATATTGGAATTTTCTCATTAAAAAATTACACCTGTCCTACTATATCTAACATTATCCATGATTTTAATGTGTTGTTTTTAACCAAATTTTACACACAAAAAAATATATAATTGCAATTCCCTGCCCACCAAATCTAACCCAAATTCATTCAAACAAATACATACATTAATCAATCAAATCCCCAACAAACATATTTTAAAAAAAAAACAAATATTAATCACCCAAAAATTTGACCAAATCAACAAAAATAAATCAAATCAATCAATAAAAAATAAAAAAACAGATCAAGTACAGATAAAGAAAAAAAATACAGATCGTTCAATGACTTCCGCTGCCGCGTTAGGAGAAGTGGGAGAGACGGCATTCAGCTTCCTTCACATTTGACATTTTAAAACATTGAAGTGTTGAATAAGAAATCAAAGAGACCAATTGTTTGTAATCATCAATGAAGATAGAGAAACCCTACATTAACAATGAAGACAATTTCCTCCCAAGTTACGTATACTCGTAGACGACTGAATGAACGAGTGGACGTCGATTTGTGAATTGTAGTTCTTTCAAAAAAAAAAAAAAAATTTAATGATGATGCCAAACAATTCTATTTTGTCATTTAATAAGGGACCACTGTCAATTATTCAAATGAAGATCGTGTATTAAGTTTTTCTTTTACTTACCCATGCAATAATTCACAATCAAAGAGAAAACTAGAACCATGTGTTTGATTATCCAGACTCATCCAATGCATATGATTTGTGAAACTGATATACATGATTTATGAGAGATTCTGCGTATCCAGTTTTTCCAAATAACATTTTTGTAATCTGTTAAACATGAGCACTATATATGCATCAAGAATGTTTTTACACACAGTTATCAGGGACAGTCTCGCATGCAGTTAATAAACCTCATTCGAAGAGATATATATTTACATTGTTAAAAAAAATTTCATGTTTTTTCAAATGGGTAATATTCCTCATAAAAGTATATATTTACATTTTTCATCAAAATATATACCTCGTTAGATTACCATTTACTATTATAAAAAAAATTAAAACATGTACATACTATATATATGTGGGATTATGAACGGGGTTGTACCTAAAATACAACTCGATAAATTCCAGTTGCAATTCTAACATCTCATATAACTATTCATTCACGATTATGTATGTACCCATACTCAGGGTCGTTCCTCACTGGATATAAAATGGACAAGATCCTAAGTAAACTCCATATATGAGACCTTTCACACAAAAATTCAAGACATGTTGGATCTGTAAAAGTGATTATAGGAATCACCAAATATAACATTTTTCTTTTTGATAAATATCTACACACAAAATATGTATCAGGAGCTGGGTTCGGATTTTTAGGTGGTTGCCTAACTGCCTAATGTCGGCCATGCCCATAGTGGGTGTGTGTAACAAAAATTGCATAACAGATGCAACTTGACTTCTAAATTCTGTTAGAAAACTTGGAATTCCAGTGTTCAAATTTTGATTTTTCTCTATGTCAGGCCTGCTTGGATCCCAACTGACCCAGTATTATCACTATTATGTACCGTATGAAAAGAATACTTTGGACTGACCTCAACTTTTCTTTGGTTTTTTATTACAAAGTCCCCAGACATGTCAAACATTAAAACTAACTAAGACCAGTAGTTAAATAAAAAAACAAAATTCAGACCAGTAGTTAATGATGCACTGATGCTCCGGCCCATATATCCCCCATAAATGGGCGGTAATGTTATATTCAATCTATTTTACAGTCTTATTTGTAGCTATCACATCATTAATTAATATGATTTAATTAATATGATAGTATGTGTTCTGTTATTAAAAACATATAAATATATGTATTCAATTCATTAGATTATGTATAGTAGTCAAGTATATATATTTAAAAAGAAAAAAAAACAGATATGGGCTGCATATTTAACTGCAAACATGATTGAACAAACATTATTTTTCATAAATTACTGTAAATTGGTCTCTCAAGACTGTTAGATGAGAACCTATCACAAATTTGTCTCTACATTTATCGGTTTAGTTGGACTTTTATTTGTTCATAATTGAATGAGTTCAAATAGGAACAAAAATATGCCTTCTTCATATAGTCTTTTGTGATGCGCGAAAAGATATTAATTTGATTTGTGGACTGGCATAAGAGCCGGCCTTGAACATAGATGACATTGACATGCATCTGCCTAGAACCCCTCCTCAAACACGGTTCCTAATTCCGAATAGGGTATTTTTAAAATTAAAAAAAAAATATATTAAATTGAACATTTTTGTTATATTTTTATTTTAAAATTTATAATTACTTCAAAACCTCAACTTTTGCTGGTATTCTGTTTCTTAAGCCCATAGACATGCCAAACAAAGAGAACTGAGATTTCATCTTAGATCCAATGTACCCCCATCAGATCATCGTGATGAAATCATATTAAATGAAAAAAAAAATTTACAATATGTATGTGTTACAAAAATAATCAAGATTACCTTGAATTGGACCCGTTTTTAAAAATTAAAATAAAAAATCAAACTGATGATATGAAACAGTTTTAATTTTAATTCGTTCTTGTAACAAGAAGATGACTGGTAGCGCACAAAATCGGTATTTCGAATTTCATTTTAAAGTATTCATTTTGTTTTTCAATTAATTATTTGGGCCCAAATCTAAATTGACAATTACATAATTCCTAATACTAAAAAATGCCAATTGATTTCCAAGCAAATAAAATTCCAGTGTAAAAAAAAACTAAAAAAGTCTTGCATGCGGATAAATTTATTTTATAAACAAATTGTATTTTCAGGGTCGGCTCTGAGATTTATTAAATAAGAATGGGCCTAGGCAAATTTATGAAATGGGCCGTAAAGAATATATATGAAAAAAATATAATGAGTAACAACACAATTAATCATCAAAATAAATGAATAAAAAGAAGAAAAAAAATTACACTTCGAATAACTATTATTTAAGCATTACATTCCTTGTAATATGTGGGATCTGTTAATGAAAAGATTACATTCCTTGGAAATTCAAATGTAAAACTAAATTTCTATATAATTGAAAATTTTAAATTTATTATGAAAAACTAAAAACAGATAAAAAGAAATCAATGGATGAATTTTTTAAACAAAATAACTAAAAAAACTCCAAATATAAAAATAATTAAACCAAATTACAATTAAAAAAATTGAAGATATAAATTAGAATTATGCATAAAAACACAAGAAAATTTAAAAATACATATTTAAAGGATAATATCCTCTTGAGAAAATAATTAAATTTTAAAATTTCAATTATAAAAATATTGTAATAGTCTTAATACATCCATATTTTTAGGGATTTGGGGCCCCCTTGGGGATAGCCCTCGGCAGTTAGTTGCCTTGGTCGCCTAGCCCTACCCCCAGGGCCGGCTCTGTGTATACATAAGAAATTATGTCCTCTTGATATAATATTTAAAAAAAGAAAAAAGAAAAAAGAATATAGATACAACTCAAAATCACCATAATAGTAGTTTATAACTTGTATAAAATATGAGCAGAAAATATTGGACAGTAAGTTCTTGGGCTTTCATAGGGTTTTCAAGCTCAGCCCATGGTCTATCTAAGCAGTCCATGGCAACCGAAGTGGGAAAAAGAGCTCTGTTACATACTTACTTACATTCAGTCATTTTTACAATTTCAAATGTAATTTTATATATCTCTTAGTCACTGTATAAAGATATATATTTTGTAGAAAATTTTCTCTTTTCTATAAATGATATCATTTAATTCATTGGATCAGTAATAAGTGTAACCAATAATAATACATGACCTATCTTCATTTTCAGAAATAAGTGTAACAAATAATAATACATGACTCACCCCAAAAAATAATAATAATAATAATACTAATAATAATACTAATAATAATAATAATAATATTAATAATAATAATAATATATGACCAGTTCAACTTGATCTCTCAAAGTCTGTTGGCAAACCTGAGATTCCAGTGCAAATTTTTTTTGAAGTTTCTCTGTGATAGTCCTAAACTGACCCAATTGACCCAGTATTCTGTAAAGTTTGGAAGGAAGTTTTTGGACTGACCCCAAACTTTTCTTTGGTCTTCTGTTACAACGTCACCAGACATGCCAAAAATATAAAAACTAAATGAGACCATATTCAGAGTTCATGGGCAATATATTGTATAGTTGAGAGGGGCCTATCCCAAAACGCTTCAAGTGCACATATTCGTTTGTCCATTTATGGTTTACTTGGTACTTTCGTTGGTTTTCAGTTTCCAAAATCCCTGTGAGAGTTTTTGTTGTTGTTATTATGTCTCGGATCCGGTGTATTCATATCAGATCGGTCATGGTGAAGTCATAATAGTTAGATGAATATTTTATTGATCGGATTATTTAAGATTTTATCTTGAATATTTAAATACGGTCCATGTCAATCTTAAAATCTTACAAACAGTTATAATATAAGATTTGTTATAATGGTATTTGAGTAAATTATATCTTTTATATATTTATATTATAAATGGTTCTAAACAAGATTTGTTTAAGGGTGTCTCACGTTCATTTTGATGATGACCATTGACTCCATAGGGGAAGAATGATAAAAACCTTTTCTATGCTTCTCTCGGCTTGGTGACCCTTTGCAAGAATTTACTCTCTTTTGTATATTTTTTTTGTTTTTTCTTAATTTCTCTTCATCACATTTTGGATATTGTCTGTTTTGATCTCTTTCAAAATGAGTATGTCCAAATTTTCGCTAAAAAAATAAACTTTGTTATAATAGTTTGATAGGACGTTGTGGGGATTTATTTTATTGAAAGATTAGATGTTGAGACTTGAGAGTGAAGAAAAAGAAAATTATAAATAAAAAATAGAAAGAAAATTAAACTCCATGACAGTTACTTGAGTCTCTTATAAATTTTATATCTAACATGTGTTTAGTGGATTCTTAGATTTTGCTCATTGATTTAGATTAGAGGTGTAAAACGGTCGTGTCCCCGTTAAAAAAAAAGTGGCTAATGGGCCATACCGGGCCAGCCCGTTAAACTTTGATGACCGTATCAGGTTGGGCCCACCGGGCCAACAGCCGGCCCATGATGTATTTTTAAAAACTATCTTTTTATTTTTATCTTAAACTTAATTTTTTCTGAATATTATATACTACAAAAAAAGTATAATAAGCGATTAAGCGTATTACATATACATATATACACACACAAAAACATTATATATAGTTGGCATAACAATGTGCTAAAACATTTAATCTATATATTTTATATTGTGTCTAATTTGAATGGGCACCCTGTATTTGATACCTAAATCTCATTCAGGAGGTGGGAGATGCTAGCCAAACACATTCAATCTTAATTAGCACATGTGCAATGTAATTTTAAATTTTCTAAAATGTGGTTTTGTAGAGTCTCACAATTAGATGGAAAAATTTCCAGATATATACTGTTTTTCAAGAAAATAAAAATCTGAATCATGTTTCTTAAAGTAAAGTTTGAAAAACACATTTCGTAGATAATGCTTTTACAAAAATTAATTTATTCCAACTGTATTAGCAATGACCCCAAATAGTTGCAGTTATTAAATATTTATAAAAAAAGCAAAAAAAATCATTTAGTTATAAACATAATCTTTTGTTATTATTCTTTCAAACCTTGCATTTGAAAATATGAATGACTGTAACGTACATAAACATCGATCAGAAATCACAATCTACAATCCAAACATTCTGACTACATTTCAATTAATGCAACACAGTCCTCTCCAGCTCCATTCATCACAAGTCACTAGACATTCTAATGAAACAACAACATTAGATAATCAAAACAAACACATCTCCCACACTTTCTGGATTCAAAATTCCACATGCCGCATGTCACCTTGGCTAGGATCATCACCTGTTCAATCATGAACAAAAACCAACACCCAATTCTCTATGATTTCATAGGACTTGTTTAACCTCTCAAAAATTGAATGAATCCATTTTCAGAAAATTTGAAAATATGTCAATAAGCACATGAACCCAAACTGATGTGAAAAATTAATCAAAGGATAATTAATTAACTCTTCCCAAAGAGGATCGGTTGATGTTTTTCTTAAATCACTGGTCAAAATCAATTTGAGTCATCAAATTAGTTAAATATATCTTGGCTTCTAGTTTTGCCTACATAAAAATTGTAGATGAATCTAATGATCATGTAGTGTAATTTTTATTGGACTCTTAGTTATGGTGTAGAATATTTTTTCAAAATTTTATGACTAGGAGGTCCCTATGGAACCGGTTATTTGGAAGTGGATTTAGAAAATTTAATGGGTTCATTATAACTCAGATAAATGTGGATGTAAAAAGTAACTTTTCAATGAAAATTTTCTTGGGCAGTAATAACAATAATCAATTGTCATTATATTATTATCGAGAAAACTTTCTTCACACATGGCTAAATTAATATGAACTTTTATACCAAAAAAAAGTATGTCCATAATTCTGAAGTTTTTTCAACAAAAACTATTTTAGCTACCGAACTTTAATTTTAGAAACAAAATATTTCATCGATAAACAACCTTTTTATCAAGAAAATGCATTTCCTTGGTGATTTTTTTCCTATTGATCCACTTCGCGTACTCACTAAATCATCTATAACTCTAGCTATCATATCTCTTAATATTATTTTTGAATAAACACAACATATAACGTATTCAAATTATCTATTCAACGAATATAAAGAATTAGTGTGTGAGTCAATAAAAAATATCATATAAAATACACAAAATTATTTTCAAAGTTGAATGAAAGAACTAAGAAAGGGATCTTTTTATTCCAAAAAACAGTCTCCACTACATATATGAGAAACCAACACCATCACTCAAACATTTTATTGTGTTACACATACCCATTAGAGGTAAGTCTTCGCCTAATTTTTCTTTTTCTTCATGGACGATTATTTATTACAATATATATAACTTAGAAGCTCACTGGATACACGGGTTGCTGATTCGGGTAGAACAACCCGAAGTGGTTCTCAGTCGGGTCACCCGTCTTTTGATCCTCATTAAACATAGCGAAAACATACGTCTCGAGCGGGCCGGGCTTTCTCGGCGTGCCGCCCCCGACATGCTTGACAAGGTTCGCGTTGTACGTCCCTGCGTTGTCCACTGAGGCTGCGAAACCCCCGTCCGAGGGCCACCCGCTCTCCGACACCACGATGGGCACGTTAGCCCCGCCGACTTGACTGAGCGCCGCGTAGACCGAGTCGACCATGGCGTCGAAGAGGTTCTGGTAATTGAGTGAGCCGTCTTGGACCACCGTGGACGGGGACGTGAAGGTGGCGTACTGAAGGGATATGGAGTTGGGGTTGCCTTTGTAGCTGAAGTAGGGGTAGACATTCACTAGCAAAGGTGCGTTTGTGGAAGCCAAGTATTGCACGATTGGTCCCATGTAGGTCATCGCGTCCCCACTGAAAGCACCCTGCGTGAAGACATGACACCATTCATGCATGAACATGGATTTTCAATTTAATCCAGCCCCGACAAATTCCAGTATCATGTCTCTATAGAAAATCACTTAAGCATATATACATATTAGCGAGATATATGCTTGCTTCGATAAAAGAAATTTTCATATTTTCTATAAATGTGTCTATGCAATTCATGTTTTTTGTATATTAAATGGATAATGTTACATATAACTCTTTTTTCAGCCTTAATTCTAGTATACACGTGTGTTGAATTTTTAAAAAAAAATAAATTTTAATGAATTGCATAGATGTATTTAAAAAAAAATTCTATCGAAACATATATCTCCGATGATTTTCTATTGATGATTTTCTATATATGCCCCGGTGATTTTCTATCGATGCATATGAGATTGAAATTGAACTGAAATAAAAATTGTGCAGTACCACTCTCTATGGAATATGTTACATGCAACCCCAGGTGTAGATTTTACATCTTTTGGTGCTTTAAAAGTATAATAAAATGTGTATTTCATAAAAATAATACATATATTCTAATGAATTGATGGATCTAGTTATAATAAAATAATTTACTTTATGTAAAAAATACATTCTACATTTTCACAACATATATATGGGACCGACACGGAATTGTAAACATGATTATTAGTACCCTTTAAATGTGTTTTTTTTAATGTAAAATCATGCTCGTATATTTTTTTTAGAATTTGATCTTTTATAATAAAATATGAATATTAATAAATAAAAAAAATTTTGAAAAAATGTAGTAATTTACAACCCGATTCCATTATTAAATATCGAATTATAAATTTTGAACGAGATGTTGGGGGAGGAGGGGGGGGGGGGGATAAGGAGGGGGTACATATAGAAAACAGAGAATGAGGGGCATGAAGATTAATAATTGGGTTATCAAAATCTTGAATAACAAATGAGGGGTTAAAATCAAGACTTCTGAGAATGTACTCTCGTTTGTCTCGTTCCTTGGAGGGTTATTTAACTATTGACGATAATAATTTTATAACATATATATGGAAATTCACATATTTTAAAAAACATTATATAATTTCTGATTTTTCATATAGGAATAAATTATCTCTTACCTGGGAGGGCGGGTAGGAGACGCCCATGACACCAAAAGAGACCGACGTGGACACCTTGACCTGCCCCCCGAGGTCGTTCCCGAGCGCGCTTTTTATGTTCTTCATGGCCCCGAGCACGTACTGCGCGAGGTTTCCGGGGATGACTTCGTTCCCGACCGCGATGTAATGGAACTTGACATCGGGGGAGTACGCGCGCACGTTGTTCTGGACCCAGTCGGAGGCGGCGGAGGGGGAGGACGCGAGGTTCTGGAGGTTCTCGTTGGGGACGTCGAGGAGGACTTGGATGCCGGAGCCACGGAGGGCGTTGAGGGCGTCTCCGTCGGGGTAGTAGAGCCTCATGAGACCGATGTTGTTGGACTTGTAGAGACTCACCACCTGGCTTGGTTGGGGGAGGTTGTCACCTAGCATGCCATAGCATACACCGACTGTTTGCGCATCTACATTGACAAAGAAAGATTAGTGTCACTAATAAGATGATTTTAATTGGTATAGAGCGAGAGAGAGAGAGAGAGAGTACTTGTATGTGATGCCAGAAAAATTAATGCAAGAAGAAAAGCTAGTATAGCCATGGATGGGTTGTTGGTAGCCTGGGTTTGAGGGGGAGGGGAGGGATTGGAAGTGTTTGATGCATGGAAACCCATGCAGGAGCCTCCTATTTATAGTTGTTTTTCATATTCTGATGACAAGGACAGTCAGTATCTTCCGTAAGAGTTTAGCATTTTTTCAATCTATTGCATCTAGGGTTAAAAACATATACCTATTTGTAAACATGGTTAATCACATATAAATCTCTGTTAACATTTAGATAGACATATATGCCATTGAAAACTCACAAAAATCCATATACATAATATTCCTATCATCAACATAATTTAATCATGATTCAACATACTTTAATTAATTCTAACTCATATTATAAAACAATTAAATTGTCTCTTATTTTCTAACTGCTACAAAAAATGTCGAGGTAGAAGATGAAGAAATATAAAAGTTATATAAAAGTAATTTGGTCTTTTGCATAGATTAATTTGTATTTATGATTGTTATATGAACTATAATGTTTACACAAGTACATTGTGATAGGATTTTATGAGAATATTTCATTAAATTTTGAAGAAAATTTCACTCAGTGATGATAATTAGGGTTTTTCTGAGTTTTTAAGGACTTGTACGCGTATCGCAACTTTGACAAAACTTATATGAGATTATTCACTTTTGTATGGATGTAAAATCTTTAACCCTTATATCTATTACTTTTATTAAAGCAAAATCATCTAATTATTACATATTTTTTATCATCCCATAGATTTAGTAAACACTCATATTTATTCATTCAGAATTAAAGTTTTCTAATATATTACTATATTTATTATATGTTTATTAATGGAAAGTGACCCAGCTTTTTTTTAATTTTTAATAGCTTTCCATAAATTTAGCAATTACTCATCTATTTATTACTTACTTATTAAAGTAAAAATTATTCATTTGATCGTTTTTCAAATGATATTTATTATATGAATAATGTTTTCTAGGCTCCAACATCACAGGCCCCATGAGGTGGCATATGTCTAATACCTATTATACCCTTGTGTGATTATTTTATTTTTTTAGTAACTGATCCCCACAAAACGAGGAGACAATTACGTTTTACTTTTTTCCATAATCCACATCAACTTGAAAACCTTCACTTATCATCCTCTCCACTTCTCCCAAGGACAAAAAATACAAAGAAGATTTTTTCAATATAGACTACCGATAAAGAAGAAAGAAGGCTTTGTAAGGAATCGTTAGGTATGAGAAATTAAAGCAGAATCATCATCATTTTCCCAAGGTGTATATTTGACATGAGATGAGAATGACATTCACTGCTTGAAAGGAGGAGATGATGACAATGGTGAAGGATGCTGCAAAGCGTTTCAAAATCATCTGTTTTTTTGTTCTACTGTTTCTAAGGTTAGTTATATTTAATTTATATATGGTTTGTAAGATGTAAATGTCACATTTCGGACATCGAAATGCTCATATTCTAATTTTTGTTACATTCATAAATGTAACAGTCTGAAATGTAACATTCATTCGTGTATTGCATTTCTTTCAATGCAAATAGTAATTTCTATATATTTTATTTTTTAATGTAATAATCAAGTACATATATTTGTTAAATGTAACACATAACAAAAATGTAACTAACTATTGAAAATAGAATTTTTTTTCTAAATTGTTTAAACATTGCATGGAATGTAAAATATTTAAATTGTTACATTTAGGTAAATATAACAATTTTTATATAAATGTAACAATCGTTGTGAAAGATATAAATATTTAAGAAATGTAATGTGTTTTTTTAATTAAATTTGAATGCAATAAATACCTGAATTTTTAATGTTCAGTTAATAACATTCTTAAAAAAAGAAAATTAATGTGTATAATAAGAATATAAGTTTGAAAAAAAAATCGTGGCCATTTGAAGAATTTTGACGAAAACAATTTACGTAACTTTTGGTGTAATCTAGGTTTAATTGTAATTTAGCTAAGGATTTCAAAATTTGAAATTTGAAATGGATAATTAAATTTCAAGATTCATGTGGAAGAGTAGAGAAAATGGAGGATTTGGGTTAATGGGATAGATTTTTAATGAATGAAAAATTTGTATTTTGACATTTTATCCTTTTTAAAAAGTCAGCAAACCAATTAATAAGATAATGAAATCTCATGGACCTATGAGTGGGGCTTATTTTTTGGGGCCTGAGTATCACCACTGTTATTATATATAACTTGAATTAAATTACAAAACATTTTTTGAAAGAAGGTAAATATTGCCACTGCATTTTGATTACAAAGAGCATAATACAAATCCAAAATAGGGGTGAGAGAAAATAGAGAAAATAAGCAAAAAAAAGAAGAGACATCCCGGTTAAAAGAGGTATTTAAGCCGGGGGATGGTCATTGGTGACCAAAACCATTCTCACTACTCGATGAGTAGTCTCTCATCCCTCAAGAGAACCCCTCTCGGCTCTATGATACATTGGCCCTAGTTAGACAAGCACTGCTAGAACATCTCTCACATGTTCTCTCAGTAAAAGCACATGCCACAGAAGATGGCTTTATTCCGGGTCTGCCAGATCATAGCTCAAGCCCTAGTAGGAACCATGGTTTGAGATATCCGGGATGACTTGTTTCGGGCGTCAGGTCCATGCAATGTACTAATAAATCAAACAAGAAAGTACATATCTTCTACTTGAGTTGTGCCAGATGAATTTTCATTGCATAAAACTCATGTACAATAAAATCATTATTAAACTTTTCAGTTATTTCCTTTTCATTATATAAAATCAAACAAATTTGTAAAAAAAAATTATCCTCCATCTTATTACGAAATCTTGTTTTAACAAGCTTCATGGTTGAATATGATCATTCAATGGTTTGTTGTTGAAAAAGTTGGAAGAGTCAAAACAGGACAAATCTGATCAATTTTTCAATAAGTTAAGTGATCTTCTATTTTTCTGGTTCTAAAATTTTACAATATTTCATGAGAAAGAATATCAAGTCATAAATATTACTGTTAGTGTCTAATAATTCAATATTTGAATTTTCTCACTAAAAAATTACACCTGTCCTAGAACGGCCTCTAAGACTATATCTAGCATTATCCATGATTTTAATATGTTGTTTTTAACCAAATTTTACAAAAAAAAATAAAAATAAATTGCAACTCCCTACCCACTAAATCTAACCCAAATTCATTGAAACAAATACATGTACTAATCAATCAAATCCCCAACAAACATATTAAAAAAAATATTACTTATACAAAAATTTGAAGATGAACTTATTTTTTCTAAATCTCATAAGTCAATCAACAAAAATAAATCAAATCTATCAAAAAAAAATACAAATCAAGTACAAAGAAAAAAATCAAGATTAAATCGGTCCATGACTTCTGCTGCCGCGTAAAAGAGAAGTGGGATCACATGTAGACCAGAATTAGGGTTGAAAAATAGTTGTGCATTCCATTTTTTTTTTTAATAAATGAAATGTTTTGTTATATCAAATATACAGTGTTATAAAAAAATTAAATGTTCGGGCTGCATGCAGCTTCCTAACATTGTCCTTGACATTGACAATTTCAAACACTGATGTAGACATTGAAGTGTCGAATAAGAATTCAAAGAGACCATTTGTTTGTAAGTCCACTGAGTCATCAATGAAGACTGAGAGATCACCCTACATTAACAATGAAGACAATTTCCTCCCAAGTTACGTATACTCATAGATGAATGCATGAACGACTGGACATCGAATTTGTGAATTATAGTCTTTCAGATTTTGTTTTTTATGAGGTTCTCAGAGGATTTTATTCAATAATCAAATGATGCCAAACAATTTTTTTTTGTTATTTAATAAGGGACCACTGTCAATTATTCAAATGAAGATTCTGTATTAAGTTTTTCTTTAACTATGTGTTTGATTATCCTAACTCATCCAATGCACATGGTTTGTGAAACTGATATACATGATGTATGAGAGATTCTCCGTATTTGAGTTTTTCCAACTAACATTTTTGTAATATTTTAAACATGAGCACTATATATGCATTAAAAATGCTTTTACACTGGTGTCAAAGACAGTCTCGCAAACAGTTCATATGCCTCATTAAACGAGTTATTTACACTGTTTAAAAAAATTCATGTTTTTTAAAATGGATAATATTCATCATATAAGTATATTTATTTTTCATTAAAGTATATACCTTATTAAATTATCATTTACTATTTAAAAAAATCAAAACATGTATAGTCTATAGGTATGTGGGATTGTATGTGAACAAGATTGTACCTAAAATTCAATTCGATCAATTCTAGTTGCAATTCAAACGTCTCAGGTAACTATTCATTCACGATATCGATTATATGTATGACCCATAATCAGGGTCGTTCCTCATTGGATATAAAATCGACAAAATGAGACCTTTCACACAAAAATTCAAGACATGTTGGATATGTGAAAATGATTATAGGAATAACTAAATATAACATTTTTCTTTTTGATAAATATCTACACACAAAGTATGTATCAAGAGCTGGGTTGGGATTTTTAGGCGGCTGCCTAACTCGCCTAGCGTTGGCCATGTCTATAGTGGGTGTATGTAATAAACATTGCATAACTGATCATGCAACTTGACTTACAAAAACTGTTAGGAAACCTGGAATTCCAGTGTTCAAATTTTGATTTTTCTATATGTCAGGTCTGCTTGGACCCCGGTCAATACCCAGCATTATGTAATTGTATGAAAAGAATACTTTGGACTGACCTCAA
The DNA here is from genome assembly GCA_030737845.1 of Acorus calamus. NCBI lineage: Eukaryota > Viridiplantae > Streptophyta > Magnoliopsida > Acorales > Acoraceae > Acorus > Acorus calamus. The sequence continues at coordinate 7,060,835 of CM060862.1, read as the reverse complement.
CTTTTCTTTGGTTTTTTGTTACAAAGTCCCCATGACATGCCAAACATTGAAACTAGCTAATAAGACCAGTAGTTAAATAAAAAACAAAACACGGACCAGTAGTTAGTGATGCTCTGATGCTCGTGCCCATAAATTTCATGATACATTCAATTCATTTTGTAGTCTTATTTACAATCACCACATCATTAATTAATGTGATAGTATATGTTTTTTATGAAAAATAAATAAATATATGCATTTAATTCATTAGATTACATACAATAGTCAAGTATATTTAAAAAGAAAAAAATTTAAAACATATGTGGTGGGCTGCATATATAACAAACAAGGTTGGACTAAACATTATTTTTCATAAATTATTGCAAATTGGCCCTGAAGACTCATAGATGAGTTGAACCCATCACCTATATCAGAGACTTCCATTATTGCACAAATTTGTCTGTACATTTATTGGTTTAATAGGACTTTTATTTGTTCATAATTGAATGGGAACAAAAACACGCTTCTTCTGCGCAACCTTCCATCTCTTAGTTTTTGCGGTTGCACTCCTTTGATATAGTCTTTTGTGATGCACGAAAACATATTAATTTGATATGTGGATTAACTTAAGAGTCGGCCTTGAACAACATAGATGACATAAACATCCGCCTAGAACCCCTCCTCAAATAGGGTTCCTAATTCCGAATAGGGTATTTTTTAAATTAAAATAAACTTTTTTCATATTAATTTGAAAATTTTTGTTATTTTTTTATTTTTAAAATTTATAATAACTTCAAAACCTCAACTTTTGGGGGTGTTCTGTTTCTTAACTCCATAGAAATATCAAATAAAGAGTGATGTGAGATTCCATCTCAGATCTAATATACCCATATCAGATATCATGATGAAATCATATTAGGTGGAAAAGTAATTTACAGTATGTATGTGCTACAAAAATATCAAGATTACCCTGAATTGGACCCGTTTTTTAAAAAATAAAATAAAAACTCAAACTGATGAAATGAAACAGTTTCAATTTTAATTCGTTCTTGTAATAAGAAGATGACTGTGGTATTTCAAAGGAGCGCTGACACATGCAGTCCATTTTGCAGCCTGTTTTACAGCCCCATACGCTATTATAACATAGTATATACTGCACTATCATAGTGTATGGAGTCTCATCATAGTATATGACTCAAATTTTCTTTTCATTTTTTCAACATAAAAAAAACACACTAATGTATATCATTATAAACTCCATTTCATATAACAACATGCACTTCAAAGTGTGTGTATAATTTAAAAAAGTTAAGAAAAACGATATGAACTGTAATGGGGGATGTATGTATCTTTTTCCATTTCAATGTGTTCATTTTGTGCACTTGTAAATATGTTTTTCAATTGATTATTTGGGCCCAAATCTAAATTGACAATTACTTAATTCCTAATACTAAATAATGCCAATTGATTTCCAAGCAAATAAAAATTCCATTGTAAAAAAAAACTAAAAAAGTCTTGCATGCGGTTAAATTTATTTTATGAACAAATTGTATTTACATAAGAAATCATGTCCTCTTGATATAATATTTTTAAAAAGAAAAAAGAAAAAATAAATAGATACAACTCAAAATCACCATAATAGTAGTTTATAACTTGTATAAAATATGGGCAGAAAATATTGGACAGTAAGTTCTTGGGCTTTCCATGGGGTTTTCAAGCTCAGCCCATGGTTTATCTAAGCAGTCCATGGCAACCGAAGTGGGAAAAGAGCTCTGTTACATACTTACTTACATTCAATCATTTTTACAATTTTAAATGCAATTTTATATATCTCTTAGTCAGTGCATACAGATATATACTTTGTGGGAAATTTTCTCATTTCTATAAATGATATCATTCAAATAATTGAAGTATATACTTCACTTTTTACAAAAGTACATACCTTGTTAGATGACGTGTATGATTTAAAAAAAAAATGAAAACATTCGTATATAGACTGCATTTTAGATTGTATAATTGATTCAGTGTAATATTTCTCTGAAAAACAGGACGAAGGGAAGGCCAAACCAAATTATGTCATTCATGACTCCATGTGTTCTCATTTAATGTTTTTCACTCTAATAAACATGAGAACTATATTTATACATCAATCAATCTTCATGTATCACTTGCAAGTGTAACATTATATTATTTTATGAATATTCGCATTCAAAAAAATTATGTGAGGATCTAGATCCACCTAACTCGTCTAGGTTCCGGACCGGCCATGCCAGTACATGTAAATAATAAATACATGACTCACTCCAAAACAAAAAAGCTTGTACTTAAATTAAAAAAACAAAAAACAAAATTTATCCCAACTATGTTATCAACAACACCAAATAGTTGCAGTTATTAAATTTTTAAAAAAAAAATTTATTTAGTTATAAACATAATCTTTTGTTATTATTCTTTCAAACCTAGCTTGTACTTGAAAATGTGAATGACTGTGAATGACTGTAATGTACATACACATCAATCAGAAACCACAATTTACAATCCAAACATTCTAAAATACATTTCAATTAATGCAACAACACAATCCTCTCCAGCTCCATTCATCACAAGTCACTAGACATTCTAATGAAACAACAACATTAGATAATCAAAACAAACACATTTCCCACACTTTCTGGATTCAAAATTCCACATACATGTCACCTAGGCTAGGATCATCACCTGTTCAATCATGAACAAAAACCAACCCCCAATTCTCTATGATTTCATAGGACTTGTTTAACCTTTCAAAACTGAGTGAACCTATTTTCAGAAAATATAAAAAAATTTCAATAAGTACGATGACCCAAACTGATGAAAAATTAATCAAAGGATAATTAATTAACTCTTCTCAAATCACTAGTCAAAATCAATTTGAGTCATCAAATTAGTTAAATATATCTTGGTTTCTAGTTTCGCCTACATAAAAACTGTTGATGAATCTAACGATCATGTAATGTATATGAATTTTTATAGGACTCTTAGTTATGGTGAATATTTTTTCAAAATCTTATGACTAGGAGGCTCCTATGGAACAGGTTATTTGGAAGTGGATTTAGAAAATTTAGCGGTTCATTATTATCCAGATAAATGTGGATGTAAAAGTGACTTTCCAATGAAAATTTTCTTGGGTAGTAATAATAATCATCAATTGTCATTATATTATTATCGGGAAAAATTTCTTCGCGCGCGGTAAATATAAATTTTATCCCAAAAAAAAGTATGTCCATAATTCTGAAGTTTTTTCAACAAAAACTATTTTAGCTACCGAACTTTGATCTTTTGTTCCTATTGATCCACTTCATCTCACGTACTCACTAAATCAACTATAACTCTAGGTATCATATCTCTTAATTTATTTCTAGATAAACACAACATCTAACTTATTCAAATTATCTATTCAACCAATATAAAGAATTAATGTGTGAGTCAATAAAAATATCATATAAAATACACAAAATTATATATTTTCAATTTAATTGAAATTTTTATCAATGCATGTTTTAAATAATTAATATTGGTATATGTACACTACACATTATATTCTTTGTGTGAAAATACAAAGCATTCACACATAGAATCCCATCACAAGAAAA